>OZ022580.1:496636-1096636 GCA_963669155.1 Arbacia lixula | reverse complement strand
ATGCATAAAAAAACTGAGATTTCAGTAGGGGTATGAATACTTCTGTTGTTAAATGTATGTTTACATTGAATTTATTATATATTACATAATTTCTAAACATTTTCATTCAAGGTCCAATGTACGCAATATCTGCTTTTGTGGACCCTTCCACACAAACTATTATTTCTATGGATGAATTGTGTTCCTGGTTTGTTATTTACGTTAAGTGTATAATTGTATATGAACTTTATTCACGTTTTTATTGTTTTATTCTATCTTATTGTTTCTTGTGAAAAAAATAAATTTAATCTTTCATTAAATCAGTTTTGTTTATGCAAGAATAGTAGAAGCATGTTAGTGAAGGTTCTTACGAAAATCCGTCAAAGGATAAGAAAGTTATTCAAAGTTCTAATTTTTGGACGTCACTTGCGAGGTGACCTTCTATTTGTTGTGTGCTGTACATTTTAATGAATTGTCCCATTTTTGGTGAAGTTCTTTTCTTACAGAGGTCAGGGTGTAAACACACATATGTCTAGTGATATTTCAAATGCATAGATTAAATAGTTGATATGCTTTGGATAAAATTGAATTTTTAAAAGTTATAGTACGCAACATATAACAGAGCCCTCGTAAGTGACATTTAAAAATCAATTTGTGTTATCCTTTGACTAATTCTCGTCAAACCATAATTTATTTGTTTCTCACATTGTTTTGCTTTAATTTAAAGAAAATTAAAATAAGGTGGCCTTTCTATTAAAATAATTGCATGGGATTAATGACAAGAAAACTTACTTTTAAAGAATAAAACCATCAAATACCATCTCAAATAAATTTGTTTTTGGGTGTTGCAGACGAGCTGTCGATCTTTACTTTAAATCAATCCGATTTTTAAAATTTCATGTATCACGAATCTCTGCCCACAGACCCCACTCCATCCAACGCATATACTACGGGAACCGGTTATAACCAGTTCCAAGTGTCCGACCCAAAAATGCGAACCGGGTATACCCGGTTCACAGAAACATACCAATGTTTTAAATATTTTGACATTATTTCATTGCGGTTGATGCGTGTAGTCAGTAATACAATTGTTTAGCTACCACTCAAGATCACACAGTGGAAATTACTTGTTTAATGTTGTTTAATGTGTGCATGTTCGCTTGTTGGTGCGAAGTGCCTAGTCTTTTCAATCCAACTAAACGAATCAAACTTGATTCGATTCATTGATGTTCTTTGTGCCATGGTTGCTTAGGTATTGTAATTAACATATGTTTGTTTGAATAATGCAAACGTGAAATTTCGTTTTACTGTTGTTCCAGATACATTTTGGTGCGCCTCTCAATCTTTAACATTACCCATAGCTTCTGGCATTTGTGGATATATCACGTCGAATGAATTCCTTTCAACAATGAGTGAGTATGATAGGGAACATTACGAATATTTCACTAAGAAAACATTGTGATCGAGTGATATAAATATGATACTGAATGTTTCGGTACCTGATATCATATCGTACAAGACTAGATCGTAGCCTGTGATTGGTCCATGCCGCTCGCCACATGGTGGCTCCTCCCAGGTAAATGTCAAACCACGTTTCTTTACAGTGGATGATTGAACGTTGGTTGGTGCCCCAGTCGGAGCTGCAAAGAAATATTGATATAAATTGCTGTACGGCATGGATATACTTTACCCTTTCTCTCTTAGAATTAATGTTGCTAGGCTTTGATTTTTGGCTATATCTTATAAGCCAATCTTGAAATGGGTCATCATTTTCCTAGTCCTTTCAACCCAATATGCCCTATGCACCATGCATGTTTCTTCGCTTTCCCCGTTTCATTTATTTCTCTTTCCCGACCTCTCTCATTCATCTATTCGCTCAAAAGCGAAGCTGCCTTCTATCAGCAAAATATTGTATTATGATCAAAACATTGTAATAAAAATTACTCTGATAATATATTCATTTCCAAAACTTTCAACACATGCAATTCAGACAAAATTCGGGACAGGGAAACTGGTAAGGCTATGATATGCACTTCAAATGCAAACTCACTCGCAAAGCCTGTAGTCTGCTGGCTGGAATCTTCTGGACCACCCCCAGCCGAAGTGCTACCTCGGACGAACACAGAGTACTCAGAGTTAGGGAGGAGGTTGAGTAGGTCAAAGGTCAGGGTGGAGCCAGTCACGACCCCTGCACGCTCCTTGGCATGCTCCTTTGAGACATCTTCACACATGTCCAGCTGCAGGAGAAGGTACTTGATCTCGTAGGCAGTCGGCTGGCAAGGATTGGAGTTGTCGTTGGGGGCGTCCCAGCTCACCGTCAGACCAGTGGTTTCAGCTTCGTCACGATGTGGCACGATGCTAATGATCTGTGGCTGACCAGGAGCTAAAGATGTTTCGGGTGTTACACAATGGAATAAGGACTACGGTGTGGATCAGTAACGATATTCAAGACAATACTCAACGTTATCTTTTGTAGACCATACAGAATTGTAACCTGAAATCAAATAATCATTAGAAAGGATTGCTGTATCTCATAAGTCGTGCTTGATTGTTAAATAATTGTACAACATCAATATACATATACCAAGACATATGAGTGTCAGACGGGGCTATTTTGTTGGTTAGGAGCCTACGTAAACCAACAATGTCACTAGCAAGAAATACTTTTTTTTTTGTATGGGTTATTCTACACTTTCATGATTACGGAAAAGTCATCATCTTAAACATGGACCTTAAACATTTCAAGAACACATTATTGTCAAACCATTGTATGAATTTCAACAATTACAATAATTACAACAATACAATACACGATACGCCGCCATGACACTCCTCGCCATGACACTCGACCGCCTTTCGATACGACTTAACAGCCCGTTGTTAGTCCATAGCCAGCCTTTGTTACCGCCCAACAATGTGCTGATATTAGCGACTCTTGGACTTGTTGGTCGCCCGTAATTACCGGCCTGTGGCTTTGTCCCTTTTGTCCTTTGTCGGTAACTTGTTACCGCCGGTCAATGCGAGGCGCATCAACGGTCTATTGTTGGTCAAGTACCCGGATACGCCGGCTATTAGTATTGGACCATTTATAGTTAGTGCGCTGCACTGACCATAGGGTATTTAAACCCCTGCTTACTACAATTTTGTATCACACCTGACGAAGTGTTGCAGCGGCACACGAAACGTCGTGATCTTTTTGATACCGTTTACCTTACATTGCGTGACAAACGATTATCAGTAGCCATCTATCCGCAATGAGTAACATTTTTAGCATTATTGATCGTACATACGGGCGCCCTGCCCTGAAGTTGATTCGTAGATACGAGCGTTGTAGCAAGAAGGTGGCCCGGTTCACCAACCATTTAACCTTTCTAGTTCGTTGTATCAAAGCATCCGTGGTCCCCAATGACCTCAGGATGAAACCCCCGAAGGGTTTGGGAACATTAAGAACAAAGAAGGCAGCTGAAACGGCATCCCGTCGTTTCTTACAAGAGAGAATTTTCCTAACTAGACGCACTCTCGGCTCCGCCAGGACCGAGTACGATACACTACAGACCGCAATCAAATCGAGTATAGTCCCCCTCATATAGTCCCCCTCATAGCGAAGGTTAATGAAGACATCTACCGAGACGTCTTTACGAAATGTAAAAGAAGACAGCAGGCAAAGTTTGACAAGCTCGTACAGCCGAAGTCGAGCAAGACGGCAACCTCATTAGCGAATGAGGAGAAGTGGGTTGTCAACCTATCTTCACGCACCATCACTGCTTCGGAACAGCAGATCCTTAAAGCACGTCCCCCCAAACACAATATCTCGAAAGAGATGCACACCGCTCTTAAGACTTTGAAGGCTGATGATAGTATTACTATCCTCCCAGCTGACAAAGGCCGTTCCACTGTCATTCTTGACACCTCCGCATACCATGAGAAATTGTCCGATTTACTAGAGTCTGGTCCTTACCGTGAGTTAAAGAAAGATCCCACAGATCGTCTGTGTCGTAAGCTTTCCAGCACCCTGCTGGACTTAAAGAAAGATAACACAATGGATGAACCAACCTACCGGAGGTTGAAGCCCACACAGAAACAACCGCCGAGAATTTATGGGCTACCCAAGATACACAAGCCCACAGTCCCACTCCGTCCCGTCGTTTCATGCATAGGTTCGTTTGCGTACAACCTCTCGAAGCATCTAGCAGAGATCCTTTCTCCGCTAACCGGTTCCACTGAACACACGATCCACAATTCAAGTGGTTTTGCAGAGTTCATAACTGAGCAAACCATTGGTCCGCATGAAAGCATGGTGTCATTCGATGTAGTCTCCCTTTTCACCAACGTACCGATCGATGATGCTTGCAGTGCTGTCTTGCAGCGCCTGCAATTAGACAGGAACCTTTCCGCCCGTACCACACTGTCTCCAGAACAGCTTACCAAACTCCTTGAGTTTGTCCTCAGATCCACATACTTTCTGTACAGGGGTTCATACTACGAACAGACTGAAGGGGCGGCCATGGGCAGTCCGGTCTCGGCTGTCGTGGCCAACCTATACATGGAAAGTTTTGAAGATGAAGCATTAGATGCATGCCCTATCTCTTGCATTCCCCGGGTTTGGAAGAGATACGTAGATGACACGTTCATCATAGTCTCCAGTTCAGAAACCAACAACCTGCTCAGACACATGAATGGCCGCCACCCATCCATTCAGTTTACGTCGGAGGTTGAGTGTGAAGGGAAGATAGCATTCTTAGACACGATGGTTCACAGGCACGAGAACTACAGGCTCTCCACCTCAGTCTACAGGAAGCCTACCCATACAGACCAGTACATTGCGTTCGACTCTCACCACCCCACATCGGTGAAGAGAGGGCTGGTAAAGTGTCTTTTTGACAGAGCATCACGCCTCGTGACAAACCCACAACAGCCAAGCAAAGAACGGACTCGTGTCCGCAATGCCCTGAGTCTCAACGGTTACCCACGCCGTTTCATACATAACACCAAGAAGAAAGCCCTAGAACAAAAGGATCAGAAGGAATACAAGTCGTTCGTAGTCTTGCCTTACGTTGATGGAGTGTCCCCACAACTCAGGCGCCGCCTGGAAAGCCATGGCATCCGCACGGTTTTCCGATCAGATACCACCCTCCGACAACAACTAACACGCCCCAAAGATCCTATCCCTCAACACAGACGGGACGGAATCGTGTACAACATCCCTTGCAAAGGGTGTGACCGTTCATACATCGGTGAAACTGCCCGACCGATTTCTGAAAGAATTTCTGAGCATAAGAGGGATGTCAGGCTCCGCCGGACTGACAGCTCAGCAGTAGCTGAACATGCCTGGGATAACCAGCACCAGCCAGACTGGGATGGGGTTCAGTGCATCTCCCAAGAACGGCACTGGTACACACGTAGGGTTAAGGAAGCTATCAATATCCGTCTCAATCCCAACAATTTCAATCGAGACAACGTAATCGATATCCCCGATTTTGGGATTCGTACGATACGCCGCCATGACACTCCTCGCCATGACACTCGACCGCCTTTCGATACGACTTAACAGCCCGTTGTTAGTCCATAGCCAGCCTTTGTTACCGCCCAACAATGTGCTGATATTAGCGACTCTTGGACTTGTTGGTCGCCCGTAATTACCGGCCTGTGGCTTTGTCCCTTTTGTCCTTTGTCGGTAACTTGTTACCGCCGGCCAATGCGAGGCGATTCAACGGTATATTGTTGGTCAAGTACCCGGATACGCCGGCTATTAGTATTGGACCATTTATAGTTAGTGCGCTGCACTGACCATAGGGTATTTAAACCCCTGCTTACTACAATTTTGTATCACACCTGACGAAGTGTTGCAGCGGCACTCGAAACGTCGTGATCTTTTCGATACCGTTTACCTTACATTGCGAGACAAACGATTATCAGTATATGAGAACATATGATCTCCAGTTTGTGCTATTTCGGTAATAGGAGCCTACGTAACCCCAAAACGTTACTAGCCGGTAATCAATCTGAAATACTCTGGTTTTAGTGTGTTTTCTTTACTTTCATGATTACGGCAGTGTCACGGTCTTAAACATATATCTTAAACATTTCAAGAACACATCATCGTTAAACCATTGTGTGAATAGCACCAATTACATTAATCTGTGTTACTCAAGTAAACAAGAACTGCAGCCCAGGTACCTGAAATATTTGTTCTCGCCATGAGCCTCGTCCAGCCAGTCCTATGTCCGCTCTGCAGCACAACTCGTACTTGAAAGCGGTAATCTGAGCAAGCATTTAATCCATCGATGGTCAAACGAGTCGCCGGTGTCGTCTCCCTTGATGATCCCACGTAGCTCCTGGTAATGGTGTTATAGAGGTTGTACTCGTAGACATACAGCTCACCATGTAGGTCTTCACAGGGCAACGCTTCCCAGGCAAAATGTAAGGTGTGTGCCTCAGCTGTGTATGACAACGACGATAGTGCAGAAGGTGCTGTGAGGTGGATATGAACAAAATCTAACATTACTAACCTCAAAAGCATTAATCGTTGGAGCCCATATTCTAGGGAAATGCTGTTGAACTGGTAGAAATGTAGAAAATGGGATATGTATAATGCGATTTTTTTTTATTTTTTCCAAACCGAAATATCATATAATGTGATATTTACTTACCTCCAAGTTCAGTAAAAAAAAAAATGGTCCATTCTACAGCCCTACCCTCGCCAGCGTCATTCACAGCAACAAAGGTTATGCGGTAAGTAGAATATGCCTCTAAACCCATGAGATTAAATCCATTGTACGTGGTAGTAATAATTATTTCATGTTGAATGACATTTGGTTCAGGCCATGGGCAGGCACTTATCCGAACTAGGCTGTAACGAATTTATTCGTTCATTTTGCATATACTTTAATACATTTCTTGCAAAATACATAAAAAACAAATTCTTGCAATATTCCTTGGACAGGTTTTAACAGCTATCAGCATGCTGTTAAACATAATTTCATGCATGTCGTGTTTTCTTGCGCATATTAATTTGCTGACATTTTGAGCTGAATTTTGCATGTCTCCAAAAGAAACTTAGAAGCGCAATAAACATGTGATAGGTACATATTCATAACCCATTGTAAACCACTATATGGAAAATGGTTTTCAGTATCATTCCTGGTTATAATGGGTAGAACAAAATCAAACACTCTAACGTCTAAAGCTTTAATGGCCTCTCTAGGGATATGCCGTTGATCTGGTAGTAATGTACAAAATATGATCATGAAATTATAGCGTATTCAAGGAATCTTAAATTATAAATACTAATCAACTCACCTGATTCCGATGATGACCCAGTCAAAACCATCGGTGTATTTCTCATTCCGTTGATGACGCCGGTGATGGAAACCCTGTACGAGGAGAAGGGCTCCAGTCCAGACAGGATGTTGTAGGAACCAGTGACATTCAATGTTAAGACAGGAGCATCGGGGATGGGATCCCTTGGGCAGGCCAGGTACTCGATTAGCTGGTACTCCAGAGAGTAGTAGCTGACATTGCAGCGGGATGGCACTGACCAACGAACGAGCATGCTGCTGTCTCTTGTAGAACTGGCCTCCACACGCACATTTGACACTGAAGTAAATTAGACATCAGAAATGCAGAGGATGTGACTTAGTATGCAATGTACTCTGTCGTATTTATCCTAGCCACTGGTCCATTCTGCAGATAGATCTTATTGAGCATTAACTCATTATCTGACTAATGTGAAGACTATGTACATACATGTTATGTTTATATCGTCATCACGCTACACTCTTCAAGTACGGGGGCTATGGAACTATATGAACATTTGAATGGGGCGACAAGAGCAAATAACATCTCCATAAGGGGAAATCATCCTTACACATATACACGCATATATGCGGGAATATGTATAAGATATGATTGCAAACAATGGAAAGGGGGTAATTTTATAAAGGTAAATTTAAAGGCAGATTCTGACATTCAAAATGTCAAATGTCAGGCACAAAGTATGCATCTTCATTTCTCGTTTGAGAATATAGCAAAAGTAACAAATACACTGTTGGCGTTGATAGGCTACGTGAAAACACAATGCTAATTAAGTGATTATATAATGTCACCTCTTTCAACAGGTGACAGTACAAAAGGGATGCATTGCAGAATGAATTATTTTGTTGTAGACTATCCTAAGCATAATGTATTGTGTCCCTTTCTGTCGACTTAGCACTCTGTATGAGAAGGTTGCATTATTTCGAGTTCCTTGTATACCATTTGCAATAAAAACCGGTAGAGACGTTCCCTGGACAATGCCTTGTCCAAATGCAGGCAACAGCAACCCGCAGGAGAGTGCGGCTGGAGGGCTACAAGCACACTGCTAGCGCAAAGGTGATAGATATACCACTGAGTGCAGTCTCTAAGAACTTTAAACGTCAACGTGAGCAGGTGAGGCGGGGAATGTGCAGCCACGTAAATGCCCATGACGTCCCAGATTGACAGAAAGAACAGATGATCGTCAACTCCTGAATCTCAGCCGTAAAAACCGGTAATTGCCCATGAGTAGTATACTTCGTTTGTGGACTCGGAGATATTAAGCAAATAATCAACGTTGGTGATGGTGATGGGACAAACTATCACTTCCGAGGCGATCTGGATGTAGTTATAGCATATACATTCAGATCGCCAAGGAAGTGATAGTTCGTCTGATTGCCTAAAACCAAACGTTGATTATTTGCTTCATAAACCAACTATCTACACCAAAAAATGACAATTTGAAGTACAAAAGTAATGTTTACTTCTCTACCTAACCCCGACCTGCTGCCATGGGGAACACACGTTAGGACGCGTTAGGCATGCTAGGAGGAGCTACTGTTAGTCAATTGATAGTTTGAGTGTAACGCACTTTTACTTCGCACGTACTCAAAATATTGATCACGCGTTAGGACTGTGAGGAGTTAAGAGATCAGCGAAAGCAACAAGTACCACCACCTAGAGCGAAACGAATTTTTCTTCTCAGGTGATCAGATGGGCAAAACTACGCTTTATCACGTCATCAACTCTTGACCAATCATGTAGCAACATTCTTAGTATGTGGAATATAATATGTGATTACCGTTTCCCGGTCAACCGTTTAATGGCAGATTGCGCAAACATGATTGGCACGACGGTTAACCAAACATCCACGTATGCCTGTTCCCCAGCAGAGTAGCTTGTCCTTTATGGGCTAGGGAGTGCAGAAGGCTTCATCCAGGACATCGGCAACGTGTAGTCTTCACGGAAAAGATTCGGTTCATCATTGACCGAATGGATGAGAGGCAACGATTTCGTCGATTAGCCGGGGAAAACCTCCGCTTTGTATGTAACCACAAAAGACTTAAAGCGAAGACAGCTGGGCGGACATCCATTATGAAGGGAAACGCCACTGCTGGTTCTGGACGGAAACATCAACGCCGGCTGTCTACATAGAGTTCCACTGCCTTCCATTATGCAAGACGAGTGTATGGATGCAATGTTAAAACTGCAGGACGACAACGCTTTACAACACAAGGCCGCTGCAGGAAGGGAACGTCAGCAGGCAGAGGGCATCGCACAGTTAGCCGAATATGAACCTTGCACAGAGCGTATCAAAAAAAGGGTAATCGAAGTTCAGATGCTAATAACTTAGAAAATATAAATTTTCACACTTATTTCTGGGATTAGATATAAAGTGCAACAAAACAGCTTTCATTTGGTACCTTTCTCAAATCAGCGTCAAACATCACTGAGTTATTTGTCTTTGAAGATGACAGATGCAAAACCAACTTTTCGCATTTTTTGGGCTAATGAATGAATTTCACACATACATACACACAGCTATTTAAAAATGCGTTTTGATTCAGCTCAGGCTAGAAGAATACATTCCTGATATCACATATGAATGAATGCATTGTTTACAACGGATTGACTACATGAACTATTCGGGAAAAGAGTAGTTTTTCTCAAGCCCGAAGTGGGATGGCCCCCGAGGTCTCTTGACTTGGCACCTAGTGATGTCTCCCTCTGCGTGACATCATGGAATTGCAGAACCACATTAGACAAGAAGTGGATGTTTTGCCAAAAGAACCGGCTATGGTAAGATGTGCTGTCGAAGACCTGTCCAAGACATGCGTCGACACTATCAAAAGTGCCTTGAACGGGGAGGAGGACATGTGAAAGGTGTAGGTGCATGATGTAAGATAAAGCGATCATGTAATGCAAACCTAACACACAATCGCACATTCGCCTAAAATTTTGATATCTTACAAACTTGCAAAAAGGATGTTTTCGACATGTCTTCTTCGAGAACAATTTACTCAGTCATGCATGATGCCCGAATGGTATCAAATGAAAGCAGACTAGTTACTCTTTAATTATAACTTATATTCATATTGTGATCATGTGTAATTTTGCAATGATTGACCTTTGAACTTTGATTTCCTTTTTTATACGCCCTGTATAGCATGCATTGGATGCCCTAGGTCGAGCCACGAACGAAAGAGATTTCATTCCCCCAAATCTGGAGGACTTGGGTTAGGGTTAGATTTAATGGAGAGTTCCTTTAAAAAAGATTTAATGGAGAGTTCCTTCAAAAAAATCTTCCCATATGCTACCTTTCTACATCTTTGTATTGTCGTCATTGTTATTTCGTGCTCATGGCATCCATCACTTAGGGCATAAATTTGTTTAAAATCACTATCAAAAGTGTGCAAGAGGCAGGGTGATAAGCTAAGGCCGTTATTACGCATCAAAAGTGACATTCTCAAATCACGTCTAAATCATCATGCAGTAAAAATTTAAGGGGAAAATATATCACGCTTTTATTACCATGAATGTACTTTCAAAAAACAGTATGACCGCCAAAACATATAAGGATCATGTCAGTGAACTAGATTTGCAGGGTATGTCTTGTGAATCATACGTACAGGTCAACCCAGTCAGTCCAGATGCTTGAGAGGTGGCACCTGATACAAACATTGGGTGTGTAGCACTAGGAGACGCTGTATTGATGGAGGCAGCGAGAAGGAGTTCATACATAGTGCAGGGCTTGAGGCCATCAAATGACACTGATGACTGCTCTATGTAGTCGATATACTTCCTGACAGGTGGTGAGGCCCGAGTACTTTTACCCATCTCCGAAATAACTCCATCCTCGTAGAGTCTAGCATAGTAGTACCCGAACATGCCAGCGATGTTGCTACACGTCAAAGCATCCCAGATGAAGCCAATACTTGTTGGATCAGTAATGGAAGGATCGACCCTCAGTCTAGTAACGGCCGGGGGTTCTGTGGAATGGGAATTCAACGAGAGCAAGATAGCAATGGATCCGAATTATTGTTGCATATAGACATGAAGAAAAGATGCACATTGTGTATGTGTATGTATGTATGTGTATATTGCCTCAATTCATTCTTTAAATTCTGTATTTATTATCTAAGAACAAATTGAATACACATGAATTCAACGTGTCGCCAAAATACCAACGGAGTGTAAAGTGTGATAACCTTTAGATTTTGGTGGTCAATGCAGATAAAAAATATGGTTTATCCTACAAATTAATGGGAGCAAGAAGAACCAATATGTAAATTGTGAAAATTAAATTATATGTAATTTTAAAATACATCATAGAGGAACATTTACAAAGATAAAAAAAAACACGCACACAACAAAAATACATACAAACAAAAACATATAAACAGCTAAGACAATCGAATCAACAATTTGTAACAACGAACTTTCATAATTGTTAGCACCTTTACTCTCCCTACCCCTTGTAAGCAACACGAACTGCAATATGTTCTGTGGCTACGCACCACCAGAACAAGGTCGTAAAACTTAAGCTCACCCGAATCATCTTAAAAGCATGAGAGAAATAATAAAATGTTGGGTAAGAATATCATACTAACACGATCAAGCTGCTTGGTTTTTGGTATCAACATCACTCTACACATGACTTTACATCAATGAGGTGGGATGATTACAAGGTGAGCACCATTAGCTATGTGTGTTAGAAATACAATCAAGAATCTCGTTCAATACAGACGTGTACTAACATCACGAACGCAGGAGGGAGTAAATGTAAGTAAAGTGGTCGTGACAGACCTTTTTAAGGAGGTGGCAGCTGTGGGGTTTGAAGAGAAAATTGAACTTGGTCATTATCCTTTGCGATACTAATCATGACATTGAATGTGTATACGTGCTTAGATACAGTAATTCTTCTATTTTATTTTAATTGGGTGAATGTGACATCCGAATTACAATGTAACAATACAATAACACTAAATGTGTCAATAACGTTTACATCAAAGACAGTAGAGCGCTGCAAAACCAAGGATGTTTGAGCACATGGATATACATCGCTTTGAACAAGGTTTGATGCCGCCACTTTATATTCATGACTAGCAACTGCTTTCAACAATATGATGCATACGCGATTGCATCACGTTCACCTGCCTTTTATAATAGGTCATACGCATTCCTATACATGCATACATTTCAGCTTTCGCTGCTGAACTTTTAATTTTGTGACTAAGTGCTTATCATGTAGTTATTAAGGACAAGCGAATACGAAATTTGATACTTTTTGAGATGGAAATACTAGCTTGGGCGCGGTTGGCCACGTTTTTCATGTTACTTGTCCGAAAGGAAAATATCTGAAAGTAACGTTTCATGCAATTTTGTAAGCAGGTATGATGCGGAACATTGTGAAATTGAGACTTTTATACTGCAGCTTGATATCACGTTTAGAGCCTTTCTGCCATATTGCACAACTATTCCTCGATTGAATTTTTAAAGATGGATCGTAGGTATTACATGTCACAACTGCGCAAGCGTATGGGGTGAGGATATTTCACCAAATTCTTCTGCGCATCCGATTTTGTTTATTTGTCAAATGCAGGTAAAACTCATCCAGAGAATCGGCGGCATTGAAAAGCGAGATCAAAGAGAAAATCTTTGTAAAGCGTTCTTTTGTGACTAGAAGGAGAGTACAATGAATCTGCATTAATTAAACGGCAGTTGGATATCCATGTGCTTAAACATCCTTGGCAAGACAAACCACTCTCTCGTTCTTGCACACGAAAAAAGCGTCGTACGCCATGCGGCGATACCGCCGCCATTCGAGGAAGCAGAGCAGCGCGCTTGGCTGCATTGCCACATGCACTGCGCGTATATTATTATCATTTTTTTTTTTTTACAAAATAACCAAAAAAGGATAGGGTAATCAAGGAATATTTCTAAAAATTTATGCTATCATGTCTTAAGTGATTTTCCCACACTCACTTCTTATTTTCCCCCTTTTACTTTCACATATCCAGAGCTTACCTTATTTATACCTACAATCTAGTAAAAACAGATGGCATGGCGTAGGATGTTCGCGTTGATATTTGCTTGTATGCTGTTTCGTTTCTCTTTTTCTTTTTCTTTAAAGAAAACATATGTGTATATTATGAATGTTATTTTACAATTTATTATGTATTTCTTGTACCTCAAAAGTGGTCGACATAAAAAACCTTTTAAACTTCCTTTTAAACTTTAGATTTTTAAACTTCCAACTTCATCTGGGAACTTGCTTAATCAAATGGCGCCAATGTCGTACTACGGCTTTTTCGGAGAGTGATTGGTCTTGCGCTGCTTCGCAGCGCTATAAGGTCTTTGGTTTACACGTATATTAATGTTAATACAATCTATTATCCATAATCTCCGGGATGGAAAAAAATCGATTTCAAAAGTTTACAAAGCGAGTTACATTATGGAACCTGTTTTCGAGTTGTGCCTTTCCAAACCAAAATGTGTTTTCATGTAATAGCTACTTATATTAAGTTTACTTCCATGTTTAGTTAAAACTGTCCTCTCCTCTGTTTCAACCTCACCAGCGCCATTCGCGACAAAGAGGGTTTTGCTATCCGCAATTCTTCATTGAACATAATTAATGTATTTTAAGCGATCATGTCTATTTTAAAGTGATGTTCTAGATGCACTCTATTTTCAATCAAATCAAATACATGTATCTGTTCTTTAAGTACTCCGGAATAGCCCAAACACCAAACGTTTACAAATGAACATGGATTATGGGACCTACTCTCAAGTTGCAGCTTTCAAGACCAAAATGCTCTTTTTTGTCATAGCCACTTACTTCGATGTTTAGTAGAAATTGGCTGATTGACAGCTTCGCCCTCACCAGCGTCATTCACAGCAACAAGGGCTATGCTGTAGGTAGAATATGCCTCCAAACCAGTGAGAACAAATCTACTGTTTTTGGTATTAACAATGGTTTTACGTTGAATGACATTTGGTTCAGGATTCGGGCAGGCACGTTTCTGTAGCAAGCTGTAACGAATGATGTAGTTGTCTGGTGGGCAAGACGTGATTGGAATCCTCCAGGTGAAGAGAATTTTTTTAGAATATGGAGTAAAATGGAAGTCGGAGACAGCCTCAGGTCCTGGTTTGGATAATGGCACAGAACACAGAATACACTAGATTACCACATGATGGAGGTGTTTCCGTTTCCGTGTATTTGTGTCTTGATAGATGTTTATGCATGAATGCAGTCAAGTTATAAAGTCAAGATGACGGATTGATATACACGGGAGATTGTGGGTAAAGTAATATGCAATGCTCCTCCTCAGTTCGAGCGTAATTGAACACAAAGAGCGAAAACAATTCTTTCTTCTATCTTCGTATCAATAAAAAGAACTTAGTGTTACAAAACAACTTTTTAATTTGGATTTACAAGTTAGCAATACCTTTCTTGCATCATAGGTATACATATAATGACATGTTGGATCATTTTGATAAAAAAAAAAAACCACACCAATGAATAACGCGCAATCATGGGCGGAAATCCCGGGGGACGGGGGGGGGGGTCCTTCCCCCCACCCCACTAATTCGAAGAAGGGGGACACAATATCAAATGCCCCCCCCCCCATTTTTTTCGGACCTGTACCCCTGAAATATAAAAAAAAATGCCCCCCCCCCACCATTTTGGGTCCTGTACACACACAATATATAATGTCCCTCTCCCCCCCCCCTCCCTCCGCTACTTTCGTCCCCCACCCCCCACCGCCAACCGAGACTGGGCGGGGAAAAAGAATTTAAAAAATACGGAAAAACACCCCCCCCCCAAAAAAAAAAAAAAAATAATAATAATAATAATAATAAAAAAATGCATCACTACCACCCCCCCCCCCCCCCCCCCTCCCGGCTCAGCGACTTCTTGAGGAAAAAACATGTTTCCCCCATCTTCGGGGAGCGATTTCCGCCCATGCGCGCAATTGATCATACTCATGATACATTTCTACTGAAAAATAAGAGAGTTCATCGGGTTTTTAGAATGCAAAACACAAGTACCATCCTTAGATAATCTTTGCATGTCTACCGAGCGAAATAAATATCTTGATTTGATGGTTCCTAAAATTCATACTGAATTTCAAATACTGTACCTAATTGATTTTTGTCTTCCTGAAATCACAAAGAGTGGAACTGTGTCCCCGACAGTCATTTCTTGGAATGGTGGTACAAACCCCCAGAACACTAATAATCCTTTTAGTTCTATGAATTAATTCCTGAATACAAAAGTGTCTTACTTATTGGTGCAGTTCTAACCGGAGTGGCTGCAGGTAATGGACCAAATATTTGATCCTTGTTCGAAATGAAACCAGTGATCTCATAGATGGTGCACTCCAAGAGAGAAGAGAGTGTTCCCGTCTCGGCAGAAGTAGAGAAGGAGACCACGGTCTTAGTGTTCCCTTCTGTTCCGTACAGGATACGTATATTAGCTGTGCTGCCAGGTCTACAGCCCCATGTTCCCTCTGCTGGAAGCTGCAAGACGTCCAGGACGAGAGCAAAAGAGCAGAAAATGTCGAACATGTGTTATAAATCTATATCTCAGAAACCTGGACCATGTTATATGTCGGTATTGTATTCTCATTCATGGTTATTCACCGTTGCAGTATACAGTCATGGCATATTGTGCACTTACAGTTACTATCATCTCTTACCATTTACTGTATGTGTCTTTAGAAGCTACCTGAAATTTACTATGGAACATATATTGTATGTAGCTATCCCGCTCAGTTAAATGAACATGTACACGTTGGCGTCTATCTCTGAAAAAGAAATCAGTATCACTTAAAACACATTGCGAATTAAAAGCATATCATCCTATTGTAATAATTTATCACATAAATGGCAATACAGCTATTCTTATGGGAGACAGACGTAGGCTTGGTTCTATCTTTAATTTCAATAGGTTTATGCAGCATATACTGCATGTATGATTAAAACGTTTAATGAAAGACAGTGACAGTAAATTACAGCCCGTTCATTTTCTTAATAGGCACTTGTTCATATACTTCCATATACATTATCAAATTTTGCCTTGGTGTATAATAAACGCAATACTATTTAATTAATGTGTTATCACGCGGTTTGGAAGAAAATCTTAAAACTGGAACCCCATGACAGCATGAAAAGCTACGTCTATCTAAATGCAATTTCATTTATTTGTACACAATTATTAATATAACATATAGAAGGCATATGTATTGGATACTAACGTAGTTATCACCTCACCTGCCAGGAGAGAGTAATGCTTGTTAGTCCAATCTCTGGAAACGCCAAGACGGGTACCTCAGAAGGTGCTGTGAGGAATACACCAATGGGAACACGATAAATCCTCTGTTAATTGGAATGTGCATGTTCATTGACATATGTACATTGCTCTCGAGTGCTTATCGTTATTGTGAAATGATATTTCTCATGAAATAAATAATAAGATTATAAATGCTAAATATGTGACTCATTGTGAATATAATCGCCAGTGACATTTGTTTTTCTTGCAATGTACAGTCAACAAAGAATTCAAAAAAGATCATGACGTGTCGTGCGCCGCTGCAACACTTCGTCAGGTGTGATACAGCCTTGCAGTGAACAAGGGTTTAAGGCCCAGTCACACCGCTCGAACTTTGGTGGAGCGTTCTTTGAACGGTAGAGAGAGGTGGCCGAATTTCGACAACGCTCGTCACCGCGCACAAAATGGGAAAAAAAAGTCAAAAACACGGGCGTGGCCTTAGCGGTGCACCGTTGAAGCCTGCGTTGGTTTAGCGTTGATTTAACGGTAGCGAGCGGTCACACTCAGACACCTCCATCCCAACACCGAAGCAAAGTTCATCACCACAATGGATCGCTGCTTCAACGCCCGACACCGTTCCGGCAATCCCGTATCCGCTCGACAATCGCTTACAACCGCTCCACCAAAGTTTGTGCAACGTTTAATTCTGGCCCTGGCAAAGCTGGAGAAGCAGTGGTGGTCCAGCGTTCAAGAGATCTGCGTTGGCCTAGCGGACCCAATTTCACGAAATTTCCTCTAGCGGTGCCAAACTTTGGCTGGACGTTGTTGGAGCGGTGGTGAACTTTGCAGGAGTGGAAAATTGTCCGCTCCTCACCACTCGCAATATTTTGTGCAGCTCAAAACTTTCGGACCATCAACGGTGGCCGAGCGTTATACGGCGTTGCCTTAGCCAAGGCCAACTTCTGTTAAACGGTAGTGGACGGTAACGAGCAGTGATGATTTTTTTTTCACCGCTCCAGGAACGCTCCAGCAAAGTTCTGGCGGTGTAACCGGGCCTTTGATTATACCCTATGGTTAGCGCAGCGCATAAACCGAGTATCCGCTCCTAAATGGTCAAAGGACAAACAGGACTAACCCCCTGGCCGGCACACACGGGTGATCGACCAGTCAAATGGCCGCTGGTACGGCTCACATCGTGGGGTGGTAACAATGGCGAGCTACAATCAATCAACGTGCCCCTCGGTCCGGCATGCCTGTATATGGAGACTATGGCGTGTTGATACGGAGTGGTCACACCTGATGAAGTGTTGCAGCGGCGCACGAAACGTCGTGATCTTTGTAGATTCCTTGTTGACCATATATTTCGAGACAAACGAATATCACTAGCGAAGACTGTAAATATTCAGCACTTTTTTCAATGATACTTACATTTTTACGTTCAGTATTAATCAACATACAACAGCTTTTACCGCAAAGGAAACCATAACATTAAATGTCACGATCACCATACTAAAATGGAGCATATATTTAAAAAAAAAACTTATCTGCAGAGACTTTCCTCGTTAAAGTATGGATTCCATTCATAAAGATCATTATTATGTGATAACTAGTGTACAAAACAGAACAAATACAATACTCATTAGAGAGATACTGCCTATGTAAAACTAGATTGCACTCTATAATAATCAAATGTTTTTAGGCTTCGAGTAGACATTTATGTAAGTACATGTATGTAGAGTATTAAGATAAGCCACGTTTACGGTAATCTTTCAGTTCCGATAAAAAAAAAAAAAAACTTGCCACCTGTGTTCTCTGTGTTCAAGGAACAGTTTTCATATTAGAATATGAATGTAGCAACACATATCATTTTTTTTTGTATGAACGAGTGTAACCTTTTCAAATTTCCCACCGGTTGATGGTGAATTCTTATCTACATGGAATGTTAGAGCAATTACCCTTGCAAGAAGTTCTCGTGTGTTGATATGGGCTCAGACTGCCTTTGCCTTCTAATCCTTGTCTTACTGGCGCCACTGCGATCTCATACTCGGTGTCCCTCGTCAGATCACTGATGGTGGCGGAGGTATCATGGATCAGGTCAGGAAACGACAGACTAAAGTCTTCCTCTCCTTGCATCCTGTGATAGACCTTGTAACCTACCACGGGCCCGTCTCCTCCATTTGATCCAGTTTCCCACGCCGACCAGGTGATGCTGAGAGAGTTCGATGTGACATTACGGATGATGGGGGCCCCAGTCAAAGTCGGAGGGTCTACCGAAATATATATAAAAACATATTGCTCCATAGTATGTAAGACAGTACACATTTAAAACATGTTGTATAAATAACAATGTCAGAAGTCAACCTAATAGGTTATGCAAACTTTATTTCCTATAGCACATTCCGTATGAGAATATAAATGGAATACGTATTATGTGCCAAATGCCTGTCTCGCTCTCTCTCTCTAAGTGTTATATCCGGAGACGTAAGCGATCATGGTGTGCCACATATCTCTGTTCCTAGCTGTTTGAATCAGCTCCACCTCCCGCTGACCCCCACCTTTCTCTGTAATCCATGTATTCAGACTGGTCATGCAATTCACCCCTCTTTCACTCTATCTTTCCTGTGTATGGTAAAGTTTCAAGACCGTCCTTTCTAATTATATGTCTTACAAAACTCATTTGCCTAGTTCCCATCTCTATAATCAGCTTTCTATCCATCATTGTTTACTCTGTCAGTCCATGGAATCCTCATCATTTCACAACTCTCTAAACGCTTTCTCATGTCTGATGTTATTGACCATGCTTCACTTCCATACAGCAGCACGTGGTAGATGTAACAATTCAGTACTTGCAATCGAGTCTCCATTCTGAGTGTCCTGGGCCATATTCACGAAACCTTACTAAGCCTATATCTATTAAAGTGTATTCAGCTACATGCATGATTAGTAACGAACTAGGCTGGTAAGGTTTCATGAATATGGCTCCTGTTTCTTAGGATTTTCTCCAGCTTCGAGAAGGCTGATTTAGCTAATGCAGTTCTCCTTTTAATCTCCCTTGTACCTCTGGAGTCGTATGTTGTGGTACTACGAAGGTAATTAAAGGTGGATACCTGTTTGATGGTGTTGTCCCTTCTTTTGGAGCTTCCTCCTTCTTTGAAATAACCATGCATTTTGTCTTTTTACAGTTGATCGACAATCCCTTTCCTTCACTCTCTATAATAACCATAGTGCCAAATGTACCGTGTTAAAACACAAGTTAAACATTTATGTCAGGCTAACGGCGGGACGCACAGAAGGCTCTGCAGGTAGGTAAACACATTCCTTTTGTGTCTGCATTCATCACAATAACACATTTATTACGGTTCTCATTTAACAGTTCGCTTGATTAAAACATATTTGCCCCCCCCCCCCTCCCGAAAAAAAACAGAAAAAAAATGTGCACATGCTCATGTGCACAAAGAACAGGGATGTGTTATGGAAGGATATGAAGCAACTTTCTTTCTTTGAACCCATGTGCCAAGCCGTTGAAAAGTTATGGTGTTCTCAACAGGTGCTGTTCAGGTGTTTGAACAATTATGAACATGATTGTGTGAGAACAAAAGAAATGCACATGTCTCATTTCGCTTGTCCCGTTCTGTTAATGGCATTAATACTTCCATGAGCACAACAGGTATCAGCAAACACAAATAAACAAGTTTGTCAAGTAAAATATCTCTGCTGCACGCAAACACACACAAACGCCAATAATGATAATACACACCTTGATGTATCATTTTGAGAGTGGTTGAATCCCCCAAATGCACAAGATGTCGGAAAGTGAAGAAATTGGTCAATTTTGTAACTAATACAAATGGCTTATATGTCCGATCTTTAATGATTCCTCAATACTTTTCGAAACAAAAACAGAGTATTAGGATCTGTCATTATCTGCCGTTAACTTCCTAATATAGTTTGCAAACGAATTTGTCAAAAAAAAAAACGTTTACAGACATATGGGAAATTAAAGAAATTTCTTTCCAAGTTGACATCAGCTAAATGTCGGCTCGGCACATGGAACATCAAAGCATTGTCATGATTATGGAATTCTTTTTACATTCATGAGCACGCTTTAGAACCCATACAGATGTTTGAATGTATTATGCTCGAGTTTCTACTCCTTCGTAACACCTCCCTGCAAAGAACATTAAATTGTGAAGTGTTTATAGAATACAATTCTTACATTTTGAAAAAAAAGTGGAGTCGTATGCTTAAGTTGCTAATTCGTGAAATGTTTTCATTGCTCTTGCTTGAGTAATGGTATTACATTGACAACAGAGTCCCAGTATCGCATTTTCCAGTAACTTATAAGAAAATGCTTCTGGGCTGACAATTACAAGTTCATCTACAGCTGTCTCCAAACTTTACTTCCACATATTTTGTTCATCAAAACAAACAAAAACGATTTTTTGTTCTTCAGATGAATATACCAACGCATGTTATTTGTTTAACTTACATTTATACAACAAAAAAGTAAGCCCCCCCCCCCCCCAAGCGAAAAAACATAACTTTTTATCAAAGAGGTTTTGAGCAACATAACTTGGCAGGATTGTATCTTGACTTATTGACTAACTTCCGTTTGAAATTGATATTAATCTACTCAGTCATACATGAGTGAGCACACATTAAAGGCAAAATTGTCACTTTTCAAATGTCATAAAGGTAATTTTGGGATTCTCCGAAGGACTAAAACTATTTTTTTGGCCTTTAACTGCAAATCCTTGAATCCTGTGATTGTAAGCTTCTGAGCTGCGAAAAAGGTCTGGTTTGTGGCCCATTCTCAGCACGGTCTCCTTACTCGACACACTAGCAAAAATACGTATTAGAACGCAATGGTAAGCGTATCACGCGTTGGACGGCACACTCTCCGTCGCCACAACAGTTGCGGCCAACATGGCCAAGCTACGCAATTGCGAGTCAAAAACGGCAAGTTAGAACAAATTATTGTGTTTTCAAATTTTAAACTCCAAAAAATCACATTGTTTATTTGGATCCAGCGTTTTTTAGGCACAAAGGTTTCTAAGGTACATATGGAATTTGTCCCTTTAAGCATCTAAACCTGTCGTTCCCTAGCTTCATTGAATTTCTATATGGAATTCTATGTAAACTCACATAAGACAGATCCGACTAAAATATACTAAAATAGACGTAGGTCAATATACGCAAGAGTATATTTAGTGATCTACAAATTCAGATACAAGAGATCGCAGATTACTTAACACGTGGTTGGTTAGGTTTCTATATATTAAGTTGGATAACATCTGACAATATTTGCACCTGAAAGGTTCTTTCCAGTGTGCACCCATTCCGTGTTGACTATCTCTAAACGCTTGGTCGAACCTCTCTTCGAGGAAATCAATGACTGCCTCATATTTCATTGAGTAGTTAGATACTAAATTGGATACCTAATTAGCTCGATTCTAATCAAGTTCAGTTTGAATCTGACCTTTTAACATTCTCCTTGTAAACAAGGGTCTGCAGATTGACCAAGTCTCATGCCACAGAGTCACAGGGTCTCGTGGACATACGCGCCGCAACCATTTCCTCACGTATTAGGGCCAAGTCGGAAGAGAAGGGATAATAATTGCTCAATCGCACAAGCAGAATGGGATCATCTATTGTCGAATGTTAAAAAAAGATCACCCCCCCCCCCCACGCATACACACACACACACACTTCCTATGGAAATGCCTAAATGTTCTCGCTCAATTTCACAACTTTCAACTTTACATAAGCGGCCGATTTTGAAATGGATCATGATCGAAGACGGCTTGTCCCTCCACCGCGGGCAAAATCTTCCTCCTAGTTGGTTTCTTACCTTGACACCTTTGTCAAATTTGATGAAGATTGTAGAAAATCATTCCCAATATGTTAAAGTTACAAAATATGACTTCTACGAAAAGAACAAGTCACATTTCCAGGTGTTAAATGTTTTCACTTTAATTCGCTTGTGCAAGTAATATGTGTCCAAACTGTTGACACTTTTGAAAAATGATTAAAGATACGTTACAAATAGAGCTGAAAATTAGGAATAGGTTTCGCCATTCTCATGATTATTTTTTAACATAATCCTAATAATATTAAATAATAATTTAACTTTTGGTCAAATTTAGAACCTAACATGTGTGTAAGAGATAATTCATTCACACCACAACAATTCGTATTGGGCATCACACCTGCCAAGCCACTAGCATCTGCCAACACAATGTCATGAAAAATGCATGATGCTCCTGGCTGAAAAGTTCTGTCGTTTGACATGTATGATGCACAATTGACATAGTTGTGTTATGAATTAATCATCTCATCCACACATATTTCACATGTTAATAATTTGCCCAAGAGCGGAAAAGTGAAGGAGAGGTGAGGGGGGGGGGGGGGGGGGAGAGAGATGTTTATACCCCTCCGCCCCCTCCCCCCTCTCCTTAGATCCGTTACTCGACACCACACAGAACAATTCCTAATGTAAGAAGTATTGGTAT
Source organism: Arbacia lixula (assembly GCA_963669155.1). Taxonomy (NCBI): domain Eukaryota; kingdom Metazoa; phylum Echinodermata; class Echinoidea; order Arbacioida; family Arbaciidae; genus Arbacia; species Arbacia lixula. The sequence continues at coordinate 1,073,578 of OZ022580.1, read as the reverse complement.
ACAATTTTTTAATTACAAAAAGTCGAGAAATACCTCCCTCATGTCTTGTTAGAAACAAAAACAACTTGTTCTTCCAATTCAATTCTCCATTCATTGAACAAACAAAATAAACAACTTTCATGAACAATGAATATCAGGCATCACCAGAAAGCCGATGGCTTGTGAGGTGCGATAACCTTTAATTAACATGTGGTTCAATACACATAAGTATAAAGTCTATTATTTAAATGACATACAGTAAGATGAACCTGAGTACCCAAATTACATACAAATACGTACTTTAAAAAATACATCAAAGAGAGACTTTAAGAGGCTATTAAAACTATTTTTCGGCGGTTGTGAATGATATCCAGATGTGAATTGTATGTATTACTCGTGCTGCAATTTACCAATGGAGAATATTTAGATAACTGAGTGCCCGTCCGGAAGAAATATAAAGCACTTGAGCTGGTTGATTTCCGACAAACCGTCAATGAGGGAAGTGCTTTGAAGAGCTGGCACTAAAACTCATGCGGCATTAGGGCGTTTACGCACATTAACTACACACAAGTCCCATAGAGCGATAATTTGTTTGGCATCCAACGGGGTAATGTGCCATGTCTGTGACCATTATTGCACATAATTCACTATACAGCATTCGTTTATCTGGCACACAAACGATTACACCTTTGAATGTAAGGAACCCATGCAATGCACGTTCATGTTCAAAGGAAAGTATCCTTTTTGCGAATATTACACAATTCTTTTTACAAAAAAAAAAAAAAACACAAATGATATCAAAGGTCTTATTCGTGATAAAATCTATGATTTGCTGATTAAATCTCACGGTATATCATCCCTAGGTTTCCACCCTGCATGTATATCAAGAATTTGATCGAATCCCGTAGCTTACGATGCTCCAAAACGAAACCGTGATTTAAAGACAGCCATTCCCTTTTTCAGATCTCCACAAAACCATCGAAACATTGGCAAAACATATAGAGAAGTGTTAGCAAGCTCTATATTCACAATTTGAAACTGATACGTAGTGTAAAATTCAAATAATGCACGTAAACAACGTCTGATTAATATTCTTTACCTCAGGCTCTTAGCAGTTTGTGTTGAAATATCTGCTTTATTGATTAATTTGTTTATTAAATTATGAAACGCATTATGAAAAAAAACAATGTTCTATGGAAGGAATCATCTCCGAAGTTTGGTAGTTACTCATAAAAGTAGGATTTCACACATGCATAATAACCACATAGATACTGTAACAAAGACTAATACTTTTTTCGTAGTACGAAAAAAGTCGGTTTGAAATTTAACGGCTGAAATCTTTTACATATACAGAAAGCTTCAACATGCTATATTCTTAGAAACGGTCTTGAATCACACTTTCTTCATTTTACGATTGTGATAGACGATTTCAAATTTTAAGCTTGCAAAAGGGACGGACAATCTTTAAAAGGTGATATATGAAATGATATATAAAATGATAATCCACTAATAAAGTAACCTAACCAATATTAGTTGTCAATCTTATGTGGTCAATCTTACGATTCCACTAATTTGTGAGTTATGAGCGAATCATTCTTCACTTTCAAATATTCTCTTATTTCACACGTTTTGATATCATCCCAAATGCATAAAACGGCTGTGATCACCCCATTAAATACATCCTATAACTTCCTCATGAGTGGTCCATAGCTTTGACAATTAAGAAATCCATGTGGTATCCACGTATGTACACTGCACTGATGCAATGAACAGACAATTATAAAAACACCTCTTTTCCATACATTGCCAAATATGAAATGAAGTCATATAAGGAAATGAAAATTGCAAAATCGTGAATCATGAAGATGGTTTCTTTACATCTTCAAGTTTACACCAGGGGCGGATCTACAGGGTGTGGGGTGGGCGAAGGAGGGGGGGGGGGGAGTGGGAGGTGGAGGGGCGAGCTTAAGGGGGTTAAATGCCCCCCCCACCCCCACACACACACATTAGCGGATCTACAGGGGGAGGGGAGAGAAAGTGGGCGTGGGCGGGATTAAGGGGTTAACTCCCCCCCCCCCCCCCCCCCACCACCACCACCACCTGCAAACAAAGGTGGAGGGAGAAAGCACCCGATTAGGACAAACAAAACGGACCACTTCCAAACGCCCCCTCCCTCCGCTTTTTATTTTTTTGAGAAACGGCTGCGATCACCCAGTCGATGCAGCCTGCAACTTTCTCATGGGTGGTCCATTGTCTTGACAATAATGAAACAGGTGTTGGATCCACACTTATGAACAATACATTGATGTAAGTAGCATTACTTAGGAAAAGCACATCGGTTCGCGACCCCGGTGGTTTTGCAAAGGATCACCTTTCTTCTACAGCCCGCACGAAAAATCTAATGACAAGTTGGTTGCTGATTTAGGCATTTCTGAACCCCCTCCCCCCGTCTATAAACTATGTATTCAACTATTAATTCATTCCCAATTCTCTAAGTACTATCCTAACGGGTTATACCATGGGATACACTAACAAAAATGATGTGCCCATGCCCGTATATATGTATCGTTTTACACAAACAATTCAAACCAATCTTTGCAAAGTGTTCTGGTATTGAACTCGTCCTTCTTTTTCTGTATGTGTGATGTGTTCGTTTGTGTGAGAATGTTATAAAGCTAAGTGCAGGAAAACAATAATGATTGTGAATTTCAATTTACAAAGAAATTCCAGGCATACACCCTGTAGTAAGGATAGCATGCTCCATCCTGTGAATAAATGAAAAACAAGTCAGACAAAAATCTTGGAACCAGACGGGATTTGAACCTACAATCTACTGCTTACCTAGCAGCGACTTAACCACGCAAGCTATTTCTAAATTTAGTTCACGGGTCAAGACACGACAACATGGAAACAAATTCCGAAAGAGCCTCATTTCATCTGACTCATTAATATTCATGAGTAGTCCGCCGTAGGGACAATTCGGCTAGATTTAAGTGAAAGGGCTTTCTGGGGTAATTTTTATTTACAAAGAAATTTTAGACATACACCAAGTAGTAAGGATAGCGTGTTCCACGCTGTAAATGAACGAAAAACAAGTCGGACAAAAATCTTGGAACCAGACGGGATTTGAAACTGCAATCTACTCCTTACCGGGCAGCGACTTTACCCGCAAGCTATTTTTAGTTCACGGGACAAGACACGACAACATTGAAACAAATAACGAAAGAGGTAAGCAGTAGATTGCAGGTTCAAATCCTGTCTGGTTCCATGATTTTTGTCTGACTTTTTTCTCGTTCATTTACGGATAGAGCATGCTATCCTTACTACTGGGTGTATGCCTAATTTTTTTTTTGTAAATTGAAATTACCCTAGAGAGCCCTTTCACTACAATCTAGCCGATTACTGATTTGTTTCAAAACCGCTCAAAGTTATAACGTATTGGAAATTAATCTGCGGAGCTAATTTTACCATGTTTACCCTTGTAAAATGATAATGTTTCTGTTATGTGTTGTTTCTGCCTATCTAGGTCGCTAAACCCATAGCATTTACCCTATTGAAATAAAGAAATATAATGAAATAATGTAACAAAAAAAAAATGCCCCCCCCCCCTACCACCCCCCACACACTCACCCCCAAATGTTTTCCCTTTCTAATTCGGTTTTATTGGAACTGTGACAAAGGAATTGTGTTCAGTTTAGATGCAATTTATATGAGTCATTGTACACACTCTCTCTCTCTCTCTCTCTCTCTCTCTCTCTCTCTAACATCCTCTGTCTAATTCCCCTCCCCCTTCTCCCCTCGCACCCCCCCCCCACACACGTGTGTTCTCCATTTCTTCCTTGTTTTTATTGGAACTGTGTCGTAGGAATTTTGTTCAGTTTATATGGAATATGTATGAATAATCATACACCCAAGAACCCGACCCTCTCAAGGAATTTCACTCGAACTGTTTCCTTGTATCTAGTTAGAGAAGTAGATTATAATGAGCGACATCAGAGAGTTTAGAATCAGTTATTCATCAGTTATTGGAAATCGTAGATTCAAAAGAGATTAGATACTCATACTGCAGCTGAAATATTAATCAGATAGAGAAAGTTATCGTCAAGTGTAAGAGCTGAGTGACAAATACAATGTACTGCAACCCTTTACATGATTTGAGTATTCGAGTACTCATTAGCGCCAGAATTAACACACACCACAACCATGACAACGCGACAAAATCTTCCGCTGTGTTTTTCGCTTTCTCTTCCTCCTTTCTCAACTCGCATTATTCATGTAGTGTGCTTCCTAAATCATACTGCATGTATCTATTACCTTTTCTCTCCCACTCTCTGCCACCTCTTATGTCCCTCATATATGCACGTCTCTCTCTCTCTCTCTCTCTCTTTCTTTCTCTCCCTCTCTCTCCCCCTCTTTCTTTCTTTCTCTCCACCTCTCTCTCTCGTCTGTCTCACTCTGTTTCTTTCTGTTTCTCTCTCTCTCTCTCCCTGTGACCTACTATGTCCTATCCAAATTCGTCTCTCTCTCTCTTTATCTCCCCCTCTCTCCCTCTCCCTCCCCTTCTCTCTCTCTCTCTCTCTCTCTCTGTCTGTCTCTCTCTCTCATTATCTGTCCCGTGTCACTCTGTCTGTCTTTCTGTCTATTTCTTTCTGCTACTCTGTCTGCCTGCCTGTCTCTCCCTGTGACCTCCTCGTATAGCTTATTCCAATTCATTCTCTCTTTTTCTCTGATCTCTCTCCGTGGTACCCCTCCTCCCTAAATACCCCATGCACTCTCCCTCTCCCCCTCTCTTTCTCTCTTGCTCTCTCCCTCCCACCCTCTCTCTTTCTCTCTCTGTCTCTCTCTCTCTGTCTCTCTGTCTGTCTCTCTCTTTTCCCCTATCTTCCTGTAACCTCATGTTCTTCATTTGATGCACCCATGCACTCTCCCTCTCCCTCTCTCTTGCCCTATCCCTCTCCTCTCTCCCCCCCCCCCCCCCTCTCTCTGTCTATCTCTCTCTTCCTGCGCGACCTCATCCTCTCTTTTAAATACCCATATGCACTCTCGTCTGTCTCTCCCTCTCTCTATTTCGTTCTCTCTCTTGCTCTCTCTCTCTCTCCCCATCTCTCTCTCTCTCTCTCTCTCTCTCTCTCTCTCTCTCTCTCTCCCTCTCTTCTTGTGACCTCCTCCTCTCTTGTTAGAACCCCTCTTTCTCCTTCTATCACCTCCTCACTTATCTTCCTCTTTATCTCCTTTCTGAATTCCTCTCTCTCCCGTCTTATTGGTACATTTATTGTTCGGAACAATGTTAACGTTTCCATAGATATAACAAGTGGAAGGGGGGGGGGTGCCGATGGACAGATGATCCCTTCATATATTTTCTCGGTTTCCCTATTTTTCTTCTCTAACTTTACCTGTCCGTTTTTCTCTATCTATCGCCTTGTTTATTTCTCTCTTTTCCTTGTTTTTTTTTTTTCGTTTACGCAACCACTTTTTATTCCCACTCCCCCTCTCTCTCTTCCACAAGTATTTTGCTGTATGATATTCAAGGTGTCATTGGTGACGTAGGTAATGCACTTCTTTCCATTCCCTCATTCCAAATGCATTTCCCTTTTGATCTCGCATCCTTACTCATTATTTCGATCGTTGTCAATACACCCCCACTCCACCTCGCTTCTCTACATTGTTGATATTATTATGTTATTATAAAATGCACTATTGTAGCTCCATGGGTTGAGTGAGTGGTGGATTCGTTTTATCTATATCTGATTCTTCGTCTTCCTAACCCCGTCAGTAATGCTTTCCCCGCTCTTTTTTTTTTCACATTTCTACCCCCGTCTCTCTCTTTCTGAATTTTCGATACACTTTGATATTTTGTTTTATTACTAATCGTCTTTCCTCTCTTTGTACATCACATCCCCCCCTCTCTCCCTCCCACTACCACCAAGTTGTTCCCTACTCTCCACGTTATTATTGTCTCTCTCTTTTCCATCTGACCTCCTTTTCCCACGTTCTGTCTCTTTCCCTCTCTAACCGATCCTCATTTCCTTCCACCTTTCAACTTCCTCCTCCCCCCTTTTCTTATATCTCCTTCTCTCCTTCTAATTTTTCTTGCATATTTGTAACAAAACCAGCCTTGATTACACATTGACTTTAAATCACAAAGGCTGGAACTAACCTATTTGGGGCTGTTGTATAAAAACAAAATTTTCACTGAAAAAAAAATCATCTTTTAATTTTGGATGTGTTGATGTTAAAATCTACTTCTAGGCATGTTTTGGGGGTTTAGTTCTATATTCCGAAGGTTCGTTATTCCGAAGGTTCGTTCTTCCGAAGTTTCGTTATTCTGAAGGTTCGTAATTCCAAAGGTTCGCCAATACCTCGATGCTCGTTAGTCCGAAAACAAAAAAAGGTTCGTTAATCCGAGCATTTGTCGCGTAACGGAATAACGAACCTTCGGAATAACGAGTGCTTCCCGTTTTGGGAGGGTATTTTTAAGCTAACGGTCACGGCTAGGGATGTCTAGACGTCATGAATCAAGATGTCTAAATGTCATGAATCACAATAAAAAAATGCCCACCTCTCGCTCCAGTTTATATCCGTGTGTAAATGCTAGGGTCTCGAATCATGGTTTACGTAAGGGTAGGTATTTTGTCCATCGAACTACAAGCATGACAAGAAATCGTCGCACAAAAGCGTGTCGTGTGTGTCTCAGTGTGTTTATTTTTTTAACTCGTAAGTGCGTTCGTGTATGTTATATTTTGAGGCTTTCACGATATGATATCCTAAATATGTATATCGACCAAAAAGGACGGTTTCAAGACATTTCCCGTATTTAACTAAATCATTAGCTTGCTATGACTTACCTCTGTAGTATTTTTCACATAACGTGTCGGTACAATAAAGTTAATACAAATAAGTGTTCATTTTTCAATGACTACGAGGACGTTGAGGAAGCCAACTGCAAAATAAAATTAATGGGTTCACAATGAGAGGTGACGGCATAATGTATTACCTTCATTGATAGACCAAGCTGATTTGATGTCTGGATTAGCGTTTACATATATGTAAAACACAGAGCTTAATAGTTTAGGGGTGTAACGCAATAGTCGTGATTGCTCCTTCATGTAGCAAAATGACACATACAATAAACATGGTGGCTGTGGTGTTTACCTTGAACAGAAGAAGCTGATGACAGCACAACGAGGAAAGTGAAGAGACCCGTCGCTCGAGTCATCCATGGCGACATGATTCTCATGGTACTCTAGTCCAGTGAAGGGGTGAACAGTATCATATCTTCGTAGCTAATACTGGAATACTCTCAAGTCAGTTTCGTAACAATTCTAGGAGAACTTAAAATCTAAATTGAAGCTGTCTTTATCAAAGGTACGTGCCTCCAGTCAAGCTCGAGCAGATACACCGCGAGATAAATGTATTCACTTGGCATGGTTTTATGTTAATCTCGATCACTTCCTTATACCTTCACAACGATGATTCGTTTGCATAAATTAACAAGTAATTACGGCAAATGCTATTTTTAAACTCTTATATGATTACTCTCTCATACATTAGTCGTAGATATATAACGATATCAAATCATCTTCAAAATGCTGTTGTGTAACGAAATATGTTCATAAAACCTAGTGTATCTCTTTTGCAGACCAAATATCATTTTCATTTCAATGATTTATTGCCCGATTATATTTACAACAAATTAGCTCCTTACGAAGAAATTGAAATTAATTGATTTTCAGGTTGAAATAATTTTTGGAATTGCTAAAAAAAAATCATGTGAATTTTCAGCTTTCAACCACATCAACCAAGGTGCTAAATCCATTTCAGATTTCAACAAAAAGGCGGTAAATCCACAATTTTTAAATCTTCACTCTAGTTGCAGCCTGCCAGGCGGCAATATTTTGGCCAATCAGAAGCGCGGATATAAAGTATACACATCAGTGTGCACGCGCGTGCATGACCATTTTACTGTGAAATTCTTCTTCCACCGTTATTTTAATGCCGAATTCTACATTTTGATTGCGTGCCAAAATAGAGAGTTGTCTCATTTTCACAATATCTAGTTTTGCTAATATTTCTAATAACCCAAGGAAGAGCCACAAATTTATAATATGTTTAAGAAATCATGTGTTCATTAAATAATACAAGAGTTATTTCATTTTAATTCGACAATACTTAGATTCTGCCAATCGTGGTGCACATTCATTGCCCATTGTACAAAAATATCCAGTACACTGATAGTCTTTGCTCAGGTGACGCTTTACGGAAAAAAAATAAACACCTCCCGGGATGCATCTGATTGACGCCAACCCACCGTAGATGGGGTAGTGTCTTAACGACAGAGTGAGGGAATTGGTTATTTCCTTTTGTACGTACATTATCTAAACTTTCTTGTCTAGCAACACGCCATGAACACAACATGTACTACCTGACATCTACTCTTAATGTGAAAGCATTGTGTCAATTCGGCGAAGGTTATACACACAAATCCCATAGAGCGCCACTTTGTGTGGAACGACTCTAGACTACACAGTCAGTACAAAGTGAATGTCAGTGAAATCTGATGATTGTCATAAGCAGGCAGATAGCTGTCAGTTTAGATAAGTTAGGCAATAAAGTGAAACATTTGTGGAATCAGGGAAGATCAAATAATTATAAAAACACAAATGAGTCATTTAGCATGTCGTTCATTATGACAATGTTTTTTTTTTTTTTTTTTTTCACAAAAATTACATTAATCTTTTACACTTCTGCGAACTTCTTCAATTTCTGGAAACTTTCCCCAAATCCGAAAGTGATTTTGTTTTCGTCCCAACGTACCAGAATTATTAAAAGTAAGAGAACAAGTAGTAAGACAATCGAAATCCGGTTATCTTTGATTGTATAAGGATCAGAGGAAATAATTCAAATCAAGACACTTACCTTGGTATCATATTAATACGTTGTGTTTTGTAGCACGTAATATAGTAGATTCGTGCCATTATTGCAGATGGTTGCAAATAAATTACAATGTTGAAATGATAATAAAATATTGAAAACAAGTGCATTTGCCTGGCATATTTAAATAAACTTGGATTGTCGTCAGAGTCCATGTGTATAAATTGCGTCGTCAGGTCACTACCCCACCTATGGCGCGATTTATAGTCCAGTATCTTTAAAATAAAAAATAAAATACCTATAGATGTCTTAACGTGCTCCCCCCCTTTCCCCTTTCCCCTTACCCCCGCCCTTCCCCCTCCCCACCCAGCCACTAACACCACCATTCCCCACACCCACCTCTGGATCCAGGTATCCTGAATTACAACGGGCATTCCGAACGCCCCCATTTTTTAAAATGTATTTTGTTAAAATTTCCGTGCCAGACAAGCTACAGCTTAATGGAATCAAAACAAAAATCGTTTATATCATCCTGCTGGTTTTACTTCTAGTCTCTGCTTTAAATAAAACATCCCGACGTGTATGTTATGAGAGCCATATCTATAGATGGATTTGTACGAAATGACACTGAAATCCCGTAGTTGTGCTTTGACGTACCACACGATTCTTGTTGCTTCATCTGGATTCATCTGCACAGTGCAATCTTGCCGTAGATGGGGTAGTATCTTTCCAACAGTTCTAACTAAAAGGTTATTTCTTCTTGTATATATAGAGGATCTGTAATTAATATCATTTCTTGATTTAAATGGTTTGTTTTTCATCTCGAGAGAAGCACATAAAAAACACAACATTCATAAAACATAAAAATTTGGAATTGTTCAGACATTGTTGTATTTTGGCAAAAGTTATGTACTTAAAAGACATTAAGCGACTTTCTGTGGTAATCGTAATATGGTACTCTGGATTTGTTTTTAGTACGTGGGGCATAATTCACTCCTTTTTGAAATCAATAGTTATTACCTTTAAACACACAAAAAGGAATATCTTGGAAGGTTTGATTGGAAAGGGTGTTCTAACAAATACGTTTTAATGAATGATTAATCACCATTTGGTTGCATTCTTCCAATATGTTTAACCAGCCAAACCGAGGGTACCGTGTAAGCATTAAATTAAATATCGAATTTAAAAGATGGCTTTAAGTGTAATGTTTAACTCTTACACACGACTGTTAAGCTTTACTTCTCGGTATTTAGACGTAGAGCAGCACTTCAATCTTCCACACCAAAACTTTTACACTCCATGCACCAACTCAATCTCATATCAAAGTACAATATTATTTACCTCTATTCAATATGATATCAACGTACCTACCATACTCTCATGTATAATATTTTTTTTTAAATAGCACACTTCTGATTCCATAGATATAACTGATAAGTCAAGAAAAGGAGTATTTCAGAACATAATTCAATCTTTAATCGAAAACATGGAACTAACGCTTTCTGAGGATTGCTCATTCCACATTGAATATAGTAAACTTCACTTATATACATATACAGCGTTACAGACGTTTCAAACTAGGATTACCCAAAGTTAGTCAAACTTTATTTTCTTCTTTGTCATTAGTAAGGATTTTTTGCAAGCGATGTATTATTTATAAAGCTGTAGTCATTTTGACACACATTTCTAAAAAATGATGTATTTGTTTTAACGCAATTAAGAGTTTGTCTACAGAGGGCGAAATCCACTGCGCTCTTGTATTAAACCCCCAATAAGTTATTTGTGCCCTTCCTCGTACTTCTCGACCTAAATGTAGGCATGGTATATGAAATGAGAAAGCTACTCCAATGACGATTACATATTCATTTAATATTATGTTAAGTTTCATACTATTGCTTTACCCCCAGGCGCAGTAATGTTGACTAAATCAGTTGTCTGGAGTAGTTTTGAAACATTTTAGAAAAAGAATACGCATACTATCCTCCACATATCCATACATTGAGAACAGATCAACCAATGCACCTCACAGGAGTTTAAACAGATGTATAAAGCCTTCAGTAAAAGGTCGTTATATGGATAGCAATCCGATAAGCAAGTAAATATAAAATAGGATGATTACACGTTAAAGTACATAGATCAGTTCAATAACGATACATGATGAAATGACATGATAATTCACATACTTGTATTGTAAATCATACTGCTGTTTATGTGTGAAATATTAAATCTTTATTCGCACCTACTGCAAGTGACGTATACAATGTAACGACATAATAACAACACAATCATCTCGAACTTTAAATGGTGTAATCTTTGCTTTGTGTATACTCTCTGTAGTGACAATGGTTGATACCTTTAAAAAAAAATGAGCAGAGAAAAAAAAACATCTTAGGACTTGCTTGTCGGGCAACGACACCAATCATGCTAGACAATCGCTTGGCATACGATGACAGCAACTTACTCATGAACCAATAGCCAGGCTTATGCAGTTTCAAGTCCCTGCATGTTCTCTTTTTTCTTTGCTAACTTTCGTCTAACAACATGCTCGATTGACTATGAAGAGAAACAGCAAATGAAAAGTTTTATGATCTATTTTCTATCCGCAAATCTTTTTTGATGACTAGCACTTGATAAATAAGAATAGGCACAAAGACATTACTTAGGTTTGGTATGTCAATGTAAACCGATATTAGTATAAACTTGTACAGTAACTTTCTTAATCTGCAAACTATGAACATTTAGTTATAAATCTGGTTTGTTATCAAATTCTTGCCTAAGGTACAGCATGCCTCCAACAAAATGTCGTTGAAATGATATGAAAAGGCGTTATTTAGGTAAAATATCATCGTAGCATTGATGTAAGTAAGTGCTCTATCCATGTGCAGGTTCAGTTATCAGTGATAGCTTAATACCTAAAAATGAAAACTTTACAAGACAAACAATGTTACCATGCACCCGTAATTATAATACGATACTTCTACCCCTTTGACTAGGCTAAACACTACTTTTCATTGTATAGTTATAATACATCCGTACATCATTACACTGTACACTGTAGATTATGACACCAAGGTAACACTGAGGTTTAACTATGACACATACATAACGTACTTGCAATGCAACAAAATGCTCCCTTAGGAAGGAATGAGAGCAATATAAAATATATATCATAAACTACAGAGAAATGACGCAATTGAAGAAAATGTAAGTATCTTACATCAAATCAAATCAAATAAAATATGTCAATATCTTAATTCTATATTTTCGATGGCAAAATGTAATTGGCCATTTCATATCATGTCAACAATCTCAATGTTCATATCAGGCTTACAATTAAATGAGAAGAGATATCAATATGGCCTCATTCATCCAGAGTAGTCTTTTCAGTGACAAGGGGCCTGCATTATGATTCCAGTCACTTGATTAATGGATCCTACCATGTTCCCACTTTTCTCATTTCAATGATACATTGCTGCTTGTAAGAAATTATGAAATGAATTTAACTCACATCCAGCAATTTTTAAATATTTATAAAAATATTACAAACATTTATTTCATTACGTAAAACTATAACTTGGAAGTCGGTCAAAGGTAAAGTAGAAAACCGTAAACTATTGACAATCTTTTTATGGCAATCTTCAGTTATTCTGAATTTAATCAAAGCCTTGACACGAGTCACTTTGTTAATCAAGTGTTTAGACAACCCGGGAGCACAACATTATTGTAACACATAAACGGTAAAAGATACAAATAAGTTGTCTGGCTTCATGTAGTTTCTGCCACTATTTCAACAACCCAACCAGGTAACTCCGTATACCAGATCATCTATTCTCCGGGATGATTAAAATATTATGCTTAATAGTCATGGTTAATGATCACTAGTTAGTGTTTGAGATAGGGAAGATAAACGCTCGAGAGCTGATCTCTAAAATATCAACCCTTTCAATATTTATGAAAATGTACAGTTTTTAAGTGTTTTTCCAAGCATCGTTTGGATTACGCATCCCACATCATGTTACAACGATTAGAAGATTGCCAGACTTGCAAAGAGTTATATCGATATGTCGATGCCCAGTAGTTCGTGTAGATGTCATTAGAATCCGGGTAGAGATAACTGGCGGAGGGGAAGAGCTCGTACTCAGCCTGCAAGACAAAACAAAGTGTATAAAACGGGTGATTGGTATCTGCAAGATCACTGAAATGGTATGAAGGTGTGTAGTCCCATATTCCTTTCTAAATGGTTTAATTACACATGTGTGGCAGGGTCCATGATCACATTATGGACATCATTTATGTCACAGTAGGCTCGATCCCAGACTAGTTTGGTTTTGTTTTGTGGGCAAGTACCCAGCGCGTGTCGAGTAGGTGATGTTTTGTTATTGGATTAGTACGTGTATCGCTCCAGTAGGTAGCGCTGAAACTTATGAGTGCTCTATCGATTGCCCGGCATAGCAGTGAAGCTAGTTATTAGTATTGGTGGTAGGGCTATTGTGTGCCACACGGTGATTAGTGCGCAGGATCGTACACCGCGCCCATTTCGTGGTTTCCAAGCTGTAACTCGAGGCTGTGTTTTTCGTTTGAATGAACGCCGCGCCTAGTAACGGGACGCTCGGGCTTTCTCGGGCCAATTAGAGTTGCGTGCTGTTTACACAAGATAGCACGCGAAATGTGTAGGTGTGTGTGTGTGTGTGTGTGTGTGTGTGTTTAAATGTGTTGATCTGAGTACGAGATTTGAGGAGGCAGAAGGCACCAAGATCTGAAAGAGATCAGAGAAAACCTGTTGAGCCACAAGTCGAAGGCGTGTCTTGGGACGCGGGAAGGTCGGGGGCGAACGAGTACTTTGCTGTGAGAGCGAATGTTTTCTCGTTAATTTTAACTGCCAAGAAACCGGGCTGTAATGGAACATCGTGCAGACGACCGTGGAATGCAGAGACGGATCCCTCCGGGTTGGCAAGCATCTGTTTTCAGCTTCTTACAGGCTACGTATACCGCAGATGGCTGTAAGTTTTGAATACATAATGTAATGCCTACATGAGGCGTGCTCTGAACAAAATATTTATAATGGTTTGTTCTGCCAATAGCTACACAAACTAAAGGCATCTGTGAGTTTTTGAATGATTACTATTTCGCCTTATTATTCTATACGTTAATTTCTCTCAGAACAAATTAGTAAATGTGGTATATTATGCACTACATCTAAAGGAAGTGCGACTATGTGCAGCACGTGTTGTTATATTTTTGCGTATTGAAACGGTATAACAGGTGAGACTTTACATTGAATATTCCGTGCACAATTCAATCAAATATAAGTACTTATAAGGCGCTAAATACAAATGTTTGATAGCGCTTTACATAACTTGAATATATGCGTAACGTGTAACAGATTGTAAACGGAAGATAACGAATGATTAATTGGATGTATACTATTGTGTGAATATACACAGTTGTAAAGCTGATTATTTGTTGTTGGCGCATCAAATAAATACAATGGTGTTAGTTGTTGAAAATGTGCTTAATCATAACCTTAATTTAATCCAGCAGGAGGATACTGCTTAAGTATATATTCGGATGTATTATATTTGCAGCCGTATTCGATCAGGCGGAATTTGAGCGACTGACACAAGACACAAGAGCATGGGCTGGACTACGGCAGTCAAGGCCAACAGCGTCACCGCATATTTGACACTGAAGTATATTAGACACATAACCAAAAAGTGCACGGGATGTGAACGGATAGACCATAGTCGCTGTCATCTTTAGCCTAATGGGTGTTTCTTTGATCCTTGAATTAATTTCTGACATGTTTGTAGATTGCATGCATGTATGTTATGTTTCAACGGTCATCATGTCTTACAGTCATCAATTGCGGAGGCGGTAGATCTTTTTTTTTAAGGGATAGTCCACTCTAAACTTACGTTGGTTTCAATAAAACCAGAAATATATTGTTTTGCTGTATGATTCCATTAATTTTTCCAAAGCATTTTACGTGTAAAATCTTGTTTCTTTTGATTTATCAAATGTACAGGTAAAATAATGCATATCCTTTTGAGCGAATGGACTTTCAAATAAAATGTACACAACATATGAGAGAGCACCTTGCAAAAAATCATAACTTTTTTTATTAATGGGCGGATTTCCATCAAATCTTCATTAATGTATATCTTTCATGATCGTTTCTGCTTTTATTGAAGATAACTTAATTTCAGGGTGGACTAACCCTTTAAACTTTGATGGGGCGACACAAACAAAGCGTTGGAAAAAGGGGGCACCGTTCGTCTCTGCCAATACCATGGAAAAGAACCAACATAAAATAATGCGTGAACGTGTAAAACAAGCATCAATTGACGTGCATTGCAGTCCATGTGACTGAAATATCAAAAGGGTTTTAAAGTGTGCAGAGCACCGTATGTGATCACTTCTCATATTGTCTGCAATCTGAACCACAGAACCAAAACAAATTAAAATGTACAAACTAAAGAATTTTGTACACCGTACATTAAACACCGACATTGTAGACTATTAAAATAATAACAACCGCAGCATCACGCTCAAAGTATGCATCTACATTTATCTGTCGCACGGGTAGTTACATTTACACATACTATCATAAATCAGTATGACACCAAAACATGTTTCGTGTAAGTGATCTCAACTGACAAGTTATCTGTAGAAGAGTATGGCAACCAAAATATGAAAGTCTCATGTCAGTGAACTAAATTACGTACATGTCAATCCAGTCAGTCCATATGCTCGAGAGGCGTCACCTGATACATACACTGGGTATGCTGCACCGGGAGACGCTGTATTGATAGCGGCAGTGAGAAGAAGTTCATACATGGTGCAGGGCTGGAGGCCATCAAATAACACTGATGACTGGTCTATAGAGTCGATGTAATTCCTGAAATAGTAATAGCAATAAACATAATCACTTATAATGATACATCGCTTTATGCAGTTATATAAACATTTGTATCAAGGCGCGTTATATACAACAATACATTTAAACATAATATAACAAAATTGATTTTACAATTTAATAATGCCTTGTCCATTAGATTGATTTTTAATGCTGACCTGAAAGATGGTGACCCATGAACCTGTCCACGCTCGTAGATTCTGGCATAGTAGTACCCAAATACGCCACCAGTGTTGCTACAAGTCAGAGCATCCCAGATGAAGCCGATGCTTGTTGGTTCAGTGATAGAAGTATCAACCCTGAGTCCAGTAACAACAGGAGGAGCTGCGGAATGAAAGTTCGATTAAAGTAAGAAATAAACAGGAATTATCTTACATAAAAAAGGACATTATACAAGAGGTGCGTTGTCATTACAGAATTAAATTTGAGTATGTTGCGTATGATCATGTCTACCTTTGCAATTACAGTCCATCTAGTACGTAAACACAACCCTAAGTGTAACAACCAAATAAGTTCATAAGAAAGACTATAATCAGTTGCAATTGCACTTGAACTGTTTTGAAACAATTTAAGTTCAGTGGTCTCTACAGAGAAAGGTAGTCTCTTTATAGTGTTCCCTTGAGTGTTCCCTTGCTTATTTGTCGGAAAACCATTTTCCACTTTCAAGCTTTCATGCCTCCCTCAGAATTCAAGTGGAAATTGGAAGTATCATATTTGCTCTATGCAAATGATAATTGCATTTTTTAAAATTTACACACGACAGTTGATGAAGGAACAGTTGCCTGGGTATTCTAACTCGAATTAAAATTATTTGGTTATTTGTTGAATCAAATCAGTCCCCTACATTACATCAAAATTCAGTTTCCTACAAAATCATCTCCTGATTCACGGTATCTTTTTGTAGAAACCAAAAAAAAAAAAAAAAAAAAAACCATCATGGACAAGGAAGTTACGAATCAAACTAAAACACTTCGAGAAAAAACAAGCACAGAAATTTTGTCCAGAGTATACTGAACAATATTTGCACACAGACATTTCAGACAATTAGGATAATTTTACAAAGGTGAACTTGCTGGTAGATTTTAAATGTCAGAAGCGTAGTAGCATGCTCTACAATTCTAGTTTTAGAAGATAGTAACTGTAACAAAGACCATTATAAACCAGTAGTACCACATAAGCATGTAACTCTCATGTCATTGAAATAAATTCACACGGTGTGTCCTGTGAATCATACGTACATGTCAACCCAGTCAGTCCAGATGATTGAGAGACGTCACCTGATACATACACTGGTAATGTAGCACCAGGAGATGTTGTATTGATGGAGGCAGTGAGGACGAGTGTGTACATAGTGCATGGCTGGAGGTCATCAAATGACACTGATGACTGGTCTATGTAGTCGATATACTTCGTGACTGAAGGTGAGGCCCGAGCCGTGGAGCTCCAATTCGTATTAACTCCAACCTCGTAGAGTCTAGCATAGTAGTATCCAAACACGCCATCGGTGTTTCTACACGTCAAAGAATCCCAGATGAAGCCAATACTTGTTGCATTAGTAATGGAAGTATCGACTCTGAGTCCTGTAATGGCTGGGGGAGCTGAGGAATGAGAATTCAAAGACAGGAAGAAATCACTCGTAATAATGTTGCATACAGAAACACGTGTTAGAGGAGGTGTGTCGTTATAAAGTAATCGGATTGGACGTGTCGGTCCTGAGACCAGTAATGGGAATTTCAGAAAAGACATACAACAGAATCACGTTAGATGATGTTTGAACATTTGCATGGTAGTATGATCAATCACAAAAGAGTTTTACGGTACACCAAGTGTAAAGTCCTGGAATGACTGAGATGAGAAAAGTGGATAGAATTGGAGGTGAATTGGAAAAACTCTTTCTGGTTTACAGTCCTTTTTAAGGACTACACTCATTTCGAAAGAATACTCTACTTTCGAATCTCCACTTTCTCGCCTTTCCAATTCACCTCCAATTCTATCCACGTTTCTCATCTCAGTCCTTCAAGGACTTTACACATGGTGTACCGTAAACCTTTTTCTTGAGAGAATCACGTTACTTACGCCTACAGACATGACAGAGGAGGTATGTCGTTTGATAGGAATCCAAATTGAGTATGTTAAAATGGTATTATGTCTGTGCAATCCTCTCTTTATATCGCCCAAGCGAAATAAACTTGTTATATAAACTTGAATTTCCTGTTGGTTTGCTCCAACCTGAAGGAAATCAACAGCAACATAAATGGCTCCACAATATCTACTTATCACTTACTCTGTAGAGGTGAGAGTGTCGACATTCTCACAGGGACCATGGTGAGGGTCCATTTCATAAACAATTCATATATTAACGAAGGAAATTAAAATACAAATCTTACAGGGGAACTTGCTGGGCGTGGGGTACCACAACATAATATTCCTCATGAAGATGAATTTGTTGTATACTATCAGTGGACAAGAACATCTCGGTAGGCTCTACATACATATATTAATACTTATGGAAATCGCAATACTTCAGTAAATTTTGGTATAAATCATTCCTCCTCAGTTTTGTTTAAGAAAAGGTAACTTATGCTTTTAAACATGTATTTGTAGTCTTACGTAAACAGTACTTGTATCGAAATTATACACCAATCGTGAAAGGAATCAAAACAATTACAATACTGAGGTAATAAATGCACGATTTGAGAGCTGCAGCACACGATATCTGATACATTACTTCTTGTCATGAGTGTTGTCCAATCACTCCTGTGACCGCTCAGCAGCACAACTCGTACTCGAAAGCGGTAATCTAAGCAAGCATTCAATCCATCGAACGTCAAACGTGTCGCCCGTGTCGTCTCCCTTGATGATCCCACGTAGCTCCTGGTAAGGGTGTGATAGAGGTTGTACTCATAGCCATCAAGTTCACCATGTAGGTCTTCACAGGGCAACGCATCCCAGGTAAAACGTAAGGTGTTTGCCTCGGCAGTATATGACACTGACGACAGTGCAGAAGGTGCTGTGGAATGGGTAAACCAAGAATAAATAATAAAAATACAAATACAATAAACTCGAAAGCATTAATTTTTGGAGCCCCTGTTTTGCACTTTGGCTGGTAGAAAATGGGCACAAGGATTGTGAAATTACAGTTAACGAAGATAAACTGATATATGACAAATACCTCACCAGATTCCGATGTTGTTCCGGTCACTACCACTGGTGTATTCCTGGCTCCGTTGATGCCGATGATAGAAACCCTGTACGAGGAGGAGGGCTCCAGTTCAGACAGGATGTTGTAGGAACCAGTGACATTCAATGTTGAGACAGGAGCTTCAGGAATGGGATCCCCTGGGCAGGCCAGGTACTCGATTAACTGGTACTCCAGAGTGTAGTAGCTGACACTGCAGGGGGCTGGCACTGACCAACGAACGACCATGCTGTTATCTCTCGAAGAACTGGCGTCCACACGCAACTTTGACACTAAATTATAGATATGCACACGATATGAGTATAGGCCTACAACATGATCTGTCCTATTTATTTAAGGTATTTTCTGCAGATAAACCAAAATGGTCATTCAATTGATCTTTGACTCGTGTGTAGGATATGTTCATGTATGCTATGTTTCTATCATCATCATGCCTTTACATTCTTGAAGTGCGGGGCAAAGAATACATTCGTTGGGAAACGAGGCATGCTGAGTCCAGCCTGCTCATCTGCGCGGAACCATTCCCGGGGCTAGGTTCATCAGTGCATACACTATGAGAAAGAACGAGCATATAAAATGCGCAAATATGTTTAACATGCATGTGACTTTAAAAAGAAATCGCTGTTAGGGTCTCGATAGCAATCAAGAGAAAGCATAAACAACATCGTATTCTAAATGGTTAAAAAAAACACGTCTTTTGCCACTGCTCCTCATAACTGTAATCTTTACCACACGAAAAGTGTAAAAAAAAATCGTGAATATTTATGATAGAAAGAAAACATTTTCAGTAAAAACAGGATAAATAATTGTGTACAGAGGAAAGTGAACAATAAAGTGAACAGACATTTCAGACAATTTAGATCATTAATTTCTACAAAGACGTATATTTTCTGGCAGATGAGGAACACTTAAAAAAATTATTGTCAGAAGCAGCAAGCGAAAAGTTGACATCTACTTTGTCATTTGAGAGGGAAATGAAGGTGTAGCAGCACTAAATTGCATATTGTAATATTATTTTGGATCGTAGATGGCGTCGTACGCTATTTATGTATTGTTTGTATATCACCATGGTTGCTGGAATCTACTTTCGCGCCCGGGTCTTCTAGGATCCTAATTTGCATAAAGGCGGGCAATTATCGTACGCTAATTGGACGCTGCTGAAGCCGGCGAATCCCGACCGCAGCCCGCTGAATCCTTTATAAGGAAAATGTTGATTGAAAATCTAGCTCTTCTCTTTCCATCTGCCGTTGACGACCGACACCTTCACGCGTACGGGTGCAGTAGCCCTGCATGGAGAGCCACGCGTGAACCATAATCTGTACGACGATTGATTTTTCATGTCAGTGCCTAGTGGGAAATAATTCCCAGTTCGACCGAATACAGTGTGTTCTGCTCCATTTTTGAGTTTCATTAAGAAACATAGTTTCTCTCCGGAGCACGTTTCGAACCACTTTCGACAGCCAGGCCCGGCATAGACTAACACTACGTTCAACCGTTCTTCCCAGTCGGCATTCACGGAGCGGCACGATTCACCGCTGCTCATTCATCATCGGCGATCGTCGTCATCCACGAGTGGCACGGCTTACCGCTGCTCGTCCATCGTCGTCATCGTCGACCGTCGTCATCCACGAGTGACACGACTTGCCGCTGCTCGTCCATCATCGACATCCATCGTGAGCATTATCGTGAGCATTATTATATCATATATATTATTATCATATGAGCATACATCCTGCGTGATGTAACCTTTTGTTTATTATGAATTAAACCTCAAGAAATCTACTTCTTTGAGTGATCGTCTAATTTCTGTCCTATCTTTCCACGAGAATATAAAAAAAGGTAATTTGATCGTTTGTACTTAGCCACACAGCTAACAACACCCACACGCATCGAATTACTAAATTGGTGACCCCGCATTTCTTTGTGGATTGAAGGCCAGTTTAATTTAAAGTGTAGTTTCTTGCTCCAGTTTAGACAATTCTCTTGTTCTTGCACTCGAAACGTAATACTTTCTCATTATCACGATTCTGCATTAGTCTTAATTCATTCTCCTTTGTTTTGGATTGATAATCTGTATTCTTTTGGCATAATACTTGTCTTGTGTAAGTTGATATAAGTTTCGTACTTACCCCGCTAATGTCTCGGTGATTTTTTGTAAGACACAATAGACAATCGTTTGTCTGTTTTTGCTTGAGTCTGATTTATCCGTTGAGTGCTTGAGCCTACATTTTTCCGCGCCATTTGTGTTGTGATATTTTCGTGAGCTGTTAACCACCCGCTTTGTGTGGCCTGGTGTTAACATCGATGTGCGAGACTGGGCGCGCACATGCGTACTGTAAGCGCGCCAAGGTGCAGCGTCACATTCATGCACCCCTTGGCACATTCGCCAACCCGGACGCACGATTTGCGCACATTCATATCGACCTCGTTGGTCCCTTGCCCCCCTCGAAAGGCGCAGTGTACATGTTGACGATCATTGATCGTTTCACGAGGTGGCCCGAAGCCATCCCTATACCAGACGCGACCGCAGAGACTGTCGCCACAGCCTTAGTGGAACATTGGGTTTCCCGGTTTGGTGCGCCGGCTACCATAACGCATGACCGAGGCAGACAATTTCAGTCCGCGTTGTTTGCCGCGCTGGCTGCCCTGTTAGGTTCTCGCCACATCGCCACTACCGCGTATCACCCTCAGGCTAACGGCATGGTGGAACGATTCCACCGCCAGCTGAAGGCGTCGCTGAAAGCCAAACATGCCCCTGATCGTTGGCGCGAGTACCTCCCTCTTGTCTTGTTAGGCATACGAGCTTCGGTCAAGGAGGATCTGGGTTGCGCTTCTTCGGAGCTAGTGTACGGCACAGCACTCCGTTTGCCCGGGCAGATGGTAGCGCCAGTGAATTTGCATGTGCCCGATCCGGCAGATTACGCGCAGCGCCTTACCCGACACATGTCTGCCCTTGCGCCAACTGCAACGCGCCCGCAATCCAAACCCAGTTTTGTCCACCAGTCGCTCGACACAAGCAGCCACGTTTTTGTCCGCGACGACACCGTGCGCAAGCCTCTTCAGCCCCCGTACAGAGGCCCGTTCAAGGTTATGCGCCGCTCACCCAAGTATTATGTGCTCAGTCAAAACGACAAGACTGTCAGCGTCAGCATCGACCGTCTCAAGCCCGCTTTCCTTGATGACCCCTGCGAGGCACCTGCTAACGTTAAGCGCCCTGTTTCAGCAACGCACGCTGACGACACTCGGCGCGCTTCGTTACGCCCTCCCGCCTCAGTCCCCCTATTCCCATCCCGCACTGTGGATGCCGCCCCTAAGCACAGCGCGTCAGTACCTGCGCGCGTCACACGTTCAGGACGGCACGTCCACAGGCCCAAGCGCTTTATACAAGCCGTAGGATAGGGGTGGTTTACTATCTATCGTTCGCACACATTATGCGTGTTCAGGTGCACTCACTCACTTGTTAGCTCCTTATATCACGTACATGTATAAGCTCTTTTGTGTAACAATATAGTCTGACGTACGTATGTCATATCTGTTACAGACCGTTCGATACTGTCATATTTCATATGTCATGTTTTATACTATAGTAACACAAATATAACTTGTCATTTTTATTTGTGACTACGCATGCTTTTTGACCTGAGTTTTTGTACTTCCATCATGTGCCAGTTTGTTTAGGAGCCTTCAGCATACTTGGACACAGTATTATATTTAGATTTTTCGGATATGCTTTGACGTAGTTTGATATTTTCTGTCTTTAGCGATTAATGGGCGCTAATCTTTCGATAGACTTTCCTAATCGTGTGGTAGTATCTTATTGTCTTAACTGTCGTTTCTTGCATTTGGTTTTAAGAAACTTTGTTGCGGTTCATACCTTCTTTTGTCATTTTATGCCTTCTACATAATTGTTATCGCCCCTCGGATGCTTACGCAAGCTCGGGTCTACAGGGGGGTTCGTTGTAGCAGCACTAAATTGCATATTGTATTATTATTTTGGATCGTAGATGGCGTCGTACGTTATTTATGTATTGTTTGTATATCACCATGGTTGCTGGAATCTACTTTCGCGCCCGGGTCTTCTAGGATCCTAATTTGCATAAAGGCGGGCAATTATCGTACGCTAATTGGACGCTGCTGAAGCCGGCGAATCCCGACCGCAGCCCGCTGAATCCTTTATAAGGAAAATGTTGATTGAAAATCTAGCTCTTCTCTTTCCATCTGCCGTTGACGACCGACACCTTCACGCGTACGGGTGCAGTAGCCCTGCATGGAGAGCCACGCGTGAACCATAATCTGTACGACGATTGATTTTTCATGTCAGTGCCTAGTGGGAAATAATTCCCAGTTCGACCGAATACAGTGTGTTCTGCTCCATTTTTGAGTTTCATTAAGAAACATAGTTTCTCTCCGGAGCACGTTTCGAACCACTTTCGACAGCCAGGCCCGGCATAGACTAACACTACGTTCAACCGTTCTTCCCAGTCGGCATTCACGGAGCGGCACGATTCACCGCTGCTCATTCATCATCGGCGATCGTCGTCATCCACGAGTGGCACGACTTACCGCTGCTCGTTCATCGTCGTCATCGCCGACCGTCGTCATTCACCGAGTGGCACGACTTGCCGCTGCTCGTCCATCGTCGTCATCGTCGACCGTCGTCATCCACGAGTGGCACGGCTTACCGCTGCTCGTCCATCGTCGTCATCGTCGACCGTCGTCATCCACGAGTGACACGACTTGCCGCTGCTCGTCCATCATCGACATCCATCGTGAGCATTATCGTGAGCATTATTATATCATATATATTATTATCATATGAGCATACATCCTGCGTGATGTAACCTTTTGTTTATTATGAATTAAACCTCAAGAAATCTACTTCTTTGAGTGATCGTCTAATTTCTGTCCTATCTTTCCACGAGAATATAAAAAAAGGTAATTTGATCGTTTGTACTTAGCCACACAGCTAACAACACCCACACGCATCGAATTACTAAAAAGGTAACAAATACTATCTTGAACCAGTATGACCACCAAAACATGTCGGTATCATGTCAATGAACTAAATTCACGGGGCAGGTCTTGTGAATCATACGTACATGTCAATCCAGTCAGTCCAGATGCTCGAGAGACGTCACCTGATACATACACTGGGTGTGTAGCACCAGGAGGCGCTGTATTGATGGAGGCAGTGAGAAGGAGTTCATACATGGTGCATGGCTGGAGGTCATCAAATAACACTGATGACTGGTCTATGTAGTCGATATACTTCATGCCAGATGGTGAGGCCCTAGAACCTGATGAGAACGTCGTTTTAACTCCACCTTCGTAGAGTCGAGCATAGAAGTATCCAAACACGCCATCGGTGTTTCTGCACGTCAAAGCATCCCAGATGAAGCCGATACTTGTTGAATCAGTAATGGAAGTATCGACTCTTAGTCCAGTAACGGTTGGGGGAGCTGCGGAATGAGAATTCAACGAGAGAAAGAAAGTATGTCATTGGAATTAGTGCAAGTATGACAGAGGATGTGTGGCTCACATAGGGATCTGATTTGTGTTTCAACGGCATCAATTTAGATTGATCATGAATTTATGACATTTCAACAAAAATACACAATTGTCCTGAACAACAAATCCACAGTATCACCAGGAAGTCGATAGTCAGCAAATGTGATGACCATTAACATAAGTTACAAGGCACATTAAGATGGGGTTTATAATACAAATAAATGCCAGCAAGAAGAACCAATAGGTAAGAATTACATTAAATTACACGCAAATTTAGAATACATCGAAAATGGACCTATACAAACATAAAACAACACAGACATCATATAAGCAAATGATTAACAGCTTAAATGATAGACAATATTGTTAGTAACTTCAAAAAATGACGCCTTTACTCCTCACTACGCCTTGTATACAACAAGGACTGTACCGTAATCTGTGGCTGCGCACCATTCAAACAAGGTCAGAAAACCTCTGTGGCCTGTAATCGTGCCAACAGTATGATAGAGATGATAAACAATTGCAGAGGAATACCATCTTGTGACCTACCTGAATTATCAGCACGATCAAGCTTCTTGCTCTGGGGTATTGTAGTGTATCACCGCTATGTACATATTTTTGGACATGACTACATAATAAAGATCGTGGGAATTGCCTAAAACAACCATTGACACTGAAGTACGTATATACAAAAACATAAATGAACGGGATATAGTATATCATTCCTTATCCTGATATATGATACTCGATACCGATTCTTCAATTTGTCAGTATAAAATGTGTATGGCTTCTTTGTGTCTTTTGTTATACTTGTTCTTGTTGCGTATTACCTCATTAATCAATTCATCTGTCCTTTATTTCAGCGATGTGAAACACATCGGAAGCAGTACTGCTCACCACCTAAATCATATTTAGTATGGACAGTGTCGATATGAATTACGTGAAGACACTTTCATAACCAATGATATTTGGAACCTGTCGTATCATTAGATCTTTGAGCAAAAAAAAAAAAATAATAACCAGGCGCTTAAGTGCAGTTTACATGTCCGAAACAGTAGGCTTAAAAAATAATGATCAGTAAAACACCTTTCTACGACAACCAAAACATGTCGGTATCATGTCTTTAAATCATGTAACTAAATTGACAGGGTGTGTCTTGTTAATCATACGTACATGTCAATCCAGTCAATCCAGACGCTCGAGAAGCGTCACCTGATACATACATTGGGTATGTATCAGGTGACGCTGTATTTATGGCGGTAGAGAGGAGGAGTTCATACATGGTACAGGGCTTGAGGTCATTAAATAACACCGATGACTGGTCTATGTAGTCGATGTACTTCCTGCCAGATGGTGAGGCCCTGGAACCTGATGAGAACGTCGTTTTAACTCCACCCTCGTAGATTACAGCGAAGGAGTAACCAAAAATGCCATTTGTGTTTCTACACGTCAAAGCATCCCAGATGAAGCCAATGCTTGTGGGATCAGTAATGGAAGTATCGAATCTGAGTCCAGTAACGGCCGGGGGAGCTGCGGAATGGGATTTCAACGAGAGGAAAAAATGACTCGTTATAATCTTGCATACAGAAATACATGTTAGAAGAGGTGTGTCGTTGTAAAGAAATCCGAATCTTGGCCCTGAGTCCAGGAAAAGCCTGACAGGCTGCGGAACGGGAATTTCAGGAAAGACAGACATCATAATTTATGTTACATACATAGGAGTATAACGTTATATAGCAATCCGATTTGAGCACGTTAAAGGAAGTAGTATGTCTGTCCTGTAAGTCTATCCTGTAATTATACAGAGAGATAGGGTAAAAACCAATCTTAGTGAAATAAGTTGTAACTTGCTTCAAAATTGTTTTTGTTCGTTACTCAGCCATTTGGCGCAATTGTGATTTTGCAATCTTCCGTAGATTGTCTGTTGTGCAGTCATGCATGTAAAGACTCAAATAAAAATAGTACTAATATACGCTGACATGATTACTCTATCAGTATATAATCAATTCCTTAATTAGATATTTATAATTCAAACAAAAGAACTTTAAAAATGTCTGACATTTGTTTTTGCCACGCTGTAGACCGCATCAGGTTAAACAACAACAACAACAACAACAACACATTATAGCAATTGTGAATCTCTACGTATATGTTGTGTTATTTTGTTAAGTCTCCTCTCTCTGATAGACAAAAAAAAATCTTTACGGTGAAAAGATATCAGTAATATAATCAATGTAACGATTCATACCCAAGATGCAATTTGCTATTTTCTTAAAACCACGAGAGCCCATATACTCTTTTTTTTTTTTTTACTGGCTGTCAGAATGTGAAAAACGACAGACACTTATTTTTAGGTTAAAGATGATATCAGAGTGTGGTAATGGGATCGGTATTATGCGATTTGTGTATATTTTTTCCATGTTATAGTCACTTACTTCCATGTCGAGTAAGAATTGTCCGCTCCACAGCCTCACCCTCGCCGGCGTCATTCACAGCAACAAAGGCTATGCTGTAAGTAGAATATGCTTCCAAACCAATGAGAACGAACTCATTGTTCGTGGTATTAATAATGGTTTCATGTTGAATGACATTTGGTTCAGGACTTGGGCAGGCACGTTTCTGTAACAAGCTGTAACGAATGATGTAGTAGTCTGGTGGGTTAGATGTGTTGGACACACTCCAGGTGATGAAGATCTGAGTGGCGGATGGAGAGTACTGGAAGTTGGAGACAGCCGCAGGTACTAGGTTGGGGAAGGGTTACACAATAGCACAGAACATTAGATATCACCGTATGATGAAGATATCGTTTTTTCAGTATATGTGGATAATCGGTTAGACTTGAGTCCCAATAGATGTATATACATGAATAATAACAGCCCAACTTTCATGTAAGAAATATATATGAAAGAAAAATATATGTACGGAATATAGGGGGGGGGGGGGCAATAAGCGATGCTCCTCCACTGTATTCCACTGAAAGAGGGAAGACGGTTCTTTCTAATCTTTAGTCTTGCTTAGTGTCAATTCAAATTCTTTTTAGTGTAACTTAGTTTTACAAGTTACCTTATGAATCTTCGTTTCTTGACATGAAGTACATTGACATATTAGGTCTCTATGAGTTCTAAAAAAAACACCCCTTGAACACGCGCAATTGATCGTACTCAAAATATATTTCCATGGCAAATCACAGACGATAATGTAACCCGAGTATTGGCATAGAAAAATTAAGTATCATCTTCAGGGAAGCTGGCATGTCTATTGAATGAAATATGTATATATTTATCTACTAGTTGGTGTATTCCTCGCGAAAAAGGCTACAACATTTGTACCCCCAATTGATTGTTGTTCGGTATAAAGAAGAAAAATGAGAGAACTGAGTTTCTGGAAGTAATTCATTTAAATTAGGTTGATAAAAAAGTAGATATAATCTGGAGTAAAAGTAATCAGAAAGTACATGGATTGACTTGGAACAGACTGGATGCAGACTTCTGTGTGTGTGTGTTTACTATAGAAAGACAAAGTATGTCTTAACTCTTATGGAAGACAAAGACGAATACGTGGAACGAGTGTGTCGTCTATTTCTTGTTTAATGTTATCGTGCTGAGTGATTTCAAAATATAAGTATTGAAGGTACCCGTGCTACTCCACACAAAAGAACACGTGTCGACAGCGTCTTTTGTGTCGAACTCTCTTGGCGGGGGTTTTCGGGAAATCACTTGACCATTTACTTGACCATTCACATTTCTACGCGATTCTTAAAGCAGACAATAAACTATTTCAATGTTTAGATAATTTCAGAATTTCAGGAGAGCATTTCTTCAATGACTCAATCAAACACAATTGCTTAACAAAATAGTGTAACAATTAATGTTGTTGACGTAATCAATGCATTTGTGGCTTTTGAATAAACCTTACAATTAATAATAATTGTGATAAACACATCTTAGTTAAAACTGTTAGAAAGACACCAAATGTAGCACGTTGGATTGTAAGTAATTTTTAGTTTGGCTAAATAACGGAATTTGTAACAATCATCAAATTATTTTGCGACTCATACAGCGAGCCTACATTTAGTACGCGGCGAGACCACTGCAGTTGTGAATACGAGCCTGTAGGGGAAAAACACCCTCTTAAGCCATGATCATAAAAATCATCGTTGAATATGTTATAGACCTTTCATTCCCTGGCTTTCCACCATGATTTATAGAGGAAACATCGCAGCTGCATGAAATTGTTTTGACAAGGAGCACCTCTCCACACCTCTATTACAGAGTTCATTGATAGCACAGCCGGTTTAAAAGACAGATACACGGGGGATCAGTGCCATTTAGTCCCCGTTAAACAAGCAAAGCTCCTGTTAAATCATGATTTAATCGAAAGGCCAATAAGGATTCTAGGCCTAAAATGTTCTTATTAACTGTTTCTTAAAGGACATGAGACTTAAAAAAGACTTCCAAAGAAATTGTTGTTTTTTCTTGTAACTAACAACACCCCCCCCCCCCCCCCCCCCTCACCACCACCATGACCACCACAATCCTTATATTTGCTTGGCACCACTCCATTTCGCAGCAGAGTTTTCCTGTAGCAGTCACCGATTAAGTCCTATTTTTACTTTTAACCTTTTTTATTTCTTGTTCATGTTCATAGCCGCGTTTCCTTCCTTGTTTAAACCATTGTTTTATCGGTCTAGCAGGAAGGATATGTTTACAGTAATACCATGATGGTGGTATTATCATTCTGCTTCGCAGCTCTGTCGCTCGAGCCATTTTCTTATGATTCTTGGCACGCGGTTACACATTCACTTGATCACCTGTACATCGCTTTATTTCGAATTAATAGGGACACGGTATAAGCGTTCACTGAAGGTTCTTGCACGGTGCTCCATGTGTAAAAATAAGTGTTAGGGGAACGAGTGAGAACAAGTTTAAAACAGAGAGAAGACGCCTCCAGTGACGTCAGAGAAGTCAAAATGCCATGAATGCCAACGGCGTAAATAAAATATTTTATTCACGCCGTTCAAACAATACGTTACCAAAGGGAACCCCAAAGCTTGTCCGAAGTTTGTCGAGTAGCAAAAACTAATAGATTCAAAATGCATTCCATGTAAATGACAAGATACATGTGAATGCAATAACGCGTTACTACGCGTTGTGAATACATTACGAAAATGGTCTATTGTTGACTTTCGTACAATCTATGGCATTTTGATTTCTCTGACGTCACTGTAGGCGTGCGTTTTTTTTTCAAATTTCCGTCAAAATGAGACTTTATTGCGGCAAACAAATAGGAAATTCGTTTTTAGTGGATAGTTTTACATAGATGAGTGGGAAATTATTTTTCTAACATATTTTTCTAAGGCGGTCTAGTGTTGTAATCCTGCAGTCGGAAATTGTGCCCATACACTCGTCTTGCATATGGAAGACAGTGGAACTCCAAGATATCCCTGTCGGCGAAACCACCAGTGGCGTTTTCCCTCCATAATGGATGCTAGCCCATATCATCACTGAGTCGCCTCCGCCTTGAGTCGTCTCGTGGATACATTCATCGCTAAGGTTTTTCCCGGCTAATCGACAAACTCGTTGTCTCCCATCCTTTCGGTCAAGGATGAACCGACTCTCGTCCGTGAAGACCACATGTTGCCAATGTCCTGGATGAAGCCTTCTGTGCTCCCTAGCGCAAAGAAGACGAGCTATAATGTTCCCCCATTACACAGGTGACATTGTAACATGAGAAATTTGAAAATGTGGGTGTACCATAATTCAGGACACAACAATGGCCATTGTGCATTACACGTGTCGACCCACAATTTCTTTTCTTCCAGAAGCATCAGGCATTATCAATGGAACTGTGATGTCAGTTGCTAGCAGCAGGGATGTGTTATGGAGGGATAGGAAGCAACTTTCTTTCTTTGAACCTGGTGCCAAGCTGCTGAAAAGTTATGGTGTTCTCAACAGGTACTGTTCTGCTGTTCAGGTGTTTGAACAATTATGAACATGAGTGTGTGGCAACGGCTTCTCAGAGAGAACAAAAGCTATGTACAGTCTCATTTCGCTTCTCCCGTTCTGTTAATGACATTAATACTTCCATGAGCACAACAGGTATCAGCAAACACAAATAAACAAGTTTTTCAAGTAAAATATCTCTGCTTCACGCAAACACACACAAACGCCGTTAATGATAACACACAGCTTTAATATATCATTTTGAGGGTGGTTGAATCTCCCAAATGCACAAGTTGTCGGAAAGTGAGGAAATTGGTCAATTTTGTAAGTAATACAAATGGCTTATATGTCCAATTTTTAATGATTCCTCAATACTTTTCGAAACAAAAGCAGAGCATTAGGATCTGTCATTGTCTGCCGTTAACTTCCTTGTAGTTTGCAAACGAATTTGTCAAAAACAAAACGTCTACAGACTAATGTGAAATTAAATAAATTTATTTTCAAGTTGACATCAGCTAAATGTCGGCTCGGCACATGGAACATCAAAACATTGTCATGATTATGGAATTCTTTTGACATTCATGAGCACGCTTTAGACCCCATACAGATGTTTGAATGTATTATGCTCGAGTTTCTACTCCTTCCTATAACACTTCCCTGCTAACAGATTAACAGCTGTGATACAAGAGGGTCATTGCTCTTTTCTTAATGAATTATCTGATACAAATTCCTAGGTCCAAGTTTGTTCAAAAGTGAAGATCTCATTGATTTATTTTAAAGATTATAACAGGAAACATAACTGATGACAGGTCACAGAATGTGCTTCTAAAAATATGACAACTATTGACTTTAGGATGTGTCAGTTATTAGAGCTTGGTTTGAGTTGTAACTGACTTTCAATTATTTTTTTAAAGTGTCAGAATGTTTTCTTAACTCCTAGTACTTCCGCACTGTTTTGCTGAATTTCAAAACATCGCAATCAATGAGCTATGCGTTTTGTTTGTGACAGCTCTGTATGTTAATTCTCCTCCCATTTCTCTTCCACTTTCTCTTTTCAATTGTTATCTCTTATCCATTGTCTCTTCTTTTTCCCTCTTCCTGTTCCCAGCTCATGCTCTCTCTCTCTCTCTCCCCCCCCCCTCTCTCTCTCTCTCTCTCTCTCTCTCACACCCTCCCTCTCTCTCCCTCTCTCTCCCTCGCTCTCTCTCTCTCTCACTCTCACTCTCTCTCTCTCCCTCGCTCTCTTCTTCTCTCTTTCTCTGTCTGTCTGTCTCTCTCTCACCCTTTAGCTGACTGTCAACGCCATTCCTCTTTCCGCCCCCCCCCCTTTCTCTCCCTCTCTTCCTGGCACAGTTATGATAACACCGCCCTTAAAGATTGTCCGTCCCTTTTGCAAGCTTAAAATTTGAAATCCTCTATCACGATCGTAAATTGAAGAAAGTGTGATTCAAGACCATTTCTAAGAATATAGCATGTTGAAGCTTTCTGTATATGTAAAAAATTTCAGCCGTTAAATTTCAAACCGACTTTTTTCGTACCACGAAAAAAGTATTAGTCTTTGTTACAGTATCTATGTGGTTACTATGCGTGTGTGAAATCCTAATTTTATGAGTAATTACCAAACTTTGGAGATGATTCCTTCCATAGAACAATTTTTTTCATAATGCGTTTTATGATTTAATAAATAGATTAATCAATAAAGCAAATATTTCAACACAAACTGCTAAGAGCCTGAGGTAAAGACTATTAATCAGACGTTGTTTACGTGCATTATTTAAATTTTACACTACGTATCAGTTTCAAATTGTGAATATAGAGCTTGCTAACAGTTCTCTATATGTTTGCCAATGTTTCTATGGTTTTGTGGTGATCTGAAAAAGGGACTGGCTGTCTTTAAAGACCACATTGGCATTTACTCATACCGACATCATCTAAGCTATTATGGTATATATTCAAATATCGAATGTGTGATTGATCATTCATATTGTCTACAACACACTTTCTTCTGTATATATCATCTGTTATTTCGGTTTAGTGAAACGGTGATGACGTTAACTTACTATCACTTTTCCTAGTGTAAGTTCACATTCTTGATCGCTTCTAAATGTAAGAAAATAACACCATAGACGTGATGGTTCTTGTGCTTACCTTGAACCGAAGAAGCTGATGATAGCCCAACGAGGAGAGTGAAAAGACCCGTCGTTCGAATCATCAACATGATCGAGGACGACATGATTCTTACCACAGTCTGGTCCAACAAAGAGCCTTATATTGGAATTAGTTAGTGTCAATTCTAGAAAGTAAATTATCTGTCCAATCTAGATTGAAGCTGTCTCCATGGAACAAGCTCGCATCAAGTCAAATTCGTACAAACAAACACAGCCTAAAATAACTATATTCACTTGTGCATGGTTTTAGGTAAATCATGAACACTTCCTTATTCTATATAAAGGTGTTGGCCGGTGGGACAATCCATTCACAGCAAAGAGGCTGTAAATAACTGCGATGTATACCTCCAAGACAGTTAATGATGTGGAGACAGGATGATGAAAAAGAAATCTTCAAATTTCTGAGAGCTCTCTGTTTATCAATGCACCCCCTCTCCTTCCCCACCCCTTGGGTCCAGCCCCCCCCCCCCCCCCCCCACTACATCGGTCTTTTAAACTTGCCTTGCCATGTAAAGTTTTATGAAATTTGTGGGAATTTTTTTGATATTCTTGCTGGCTTCCCATCTATATGGATATATTTCTTCATCCCTACTGTAAATGAAACCTGCCGATGTGTAATGTCATATGGTACAATGCCTTATTTGGAATTTAACCTACAGTCTGAATTGAGTCAACTCGCCTTAAAGTGGGAAGTGTTTTTAAAAAATAAGTCCGAACAAAGTTTCTGTCCATTACGGATTCCATTTATATTCAATTTGAACATCAAAGGAAGGAATCATCTCAAGGAATGAAGTCATTGGAATTGAACAAGACCAGGATCCACGGAGATCACAGAACGGTTATGTAATAAGTATAGTGATGATAATGGTGCATCTAATCATGACTGCCGTTGAGGGCGTGAACGACAAACAATGTTTTCTCGTGCGTTTTTATTCATGTTATTGGTTGATGTCGTGGACAGACGGCTAATGTACCGTATACACTCTTTAACCCTTTGTATGCCGCATATGGTTTTGTTTTTATTTCACAAATCTAATAGATATGTCAGAAAGCCATTTTATCTGGCACTGAAAGTTTTGAGGACACTTTTTCATGTAGCGCTGCAAATTGGTTAGACTCTGTACTACTTGTTCATCTTATTTAGAAGGAGGAGGCACAAGCCAGTTGGGTGTCAAAGATCACGTCGCTGAGAAGGACCACGACATGAACTGGAGCAAAAAAATGTTTTTTCTTTAAATATTGACGGTCGTTATGGTCTCAATATTGCAGGTGAATGAATAAAGTAAATACAAGTGAACGTACGAACACTGAAATGTATAAAATGTAAAAAAAACTCACACAACACGTATATTCTAATTACGTACAATTGTATTTAAAGGCCACTACGCCATCTACGGCGAACTGGCGCCATTTACATCAGTCCTGACATTCCAACACAGGCAGTCCAAACAAGTTGTGTCATGAAATAACAATCTACGACGGAAGATTTCACTTGACGCAGGCTATCAAGATGATATTATTGTTTGTCTGTTCCAGTGACAGTTCCAGTAACAGCTCGATGTTTTTCACTTTGCCTCTTCACTTTGATCTAATACTTTGATTTCAAAATAACTGTAACTTTATAAATTCTTCACATCGTCTTCTGCTATTTACGTTTGTATTTGTGTTATAATGCTGTTCTCATTTCGTTGCCTTGTGGAATGTTTGCAATTGGTTAACTATGGTTTATTCAAAGCTTTCGGCTGTTAGGATTTCTCCAATTTCTTGCTCGTCAGAAGGCTTGTCCGAGGTTTGCCCGACATAGGAACAACTAATGTATGCAAAGTGGATTCCAAGTACTGAAATGTCATTGTTAGGTATAGGTTAATGGAATGACTTGTTACTAGGCCCCGAGGGAAAATATATCCATAAATCTAACTACATTAGTAAACCGGTCTATTCCTTGCAATATACCATTTTCGTTATGTACGCAAATTTTATTCACCTCTTTAAAAACATACGTTACTAATGAGAACCCAAAGCTTGTCCGAGGTCTGACCGAGTATCAACAACTAATACATTCCATCCATTGAATCTGAATGACTAGATACAGGTGAAAGCAATAACGCGTTACTTCGCAGTTAGGGGGAGAGCTGTGAATACATAAAGAAAAGGGTCTATAATTCCCCGTCTTAACAGACCTTCTGAAACCTGAATAAACGCGACAACGTCCGGGTAATTTTTGTTTTACCCTGCCCATTAAGACGGTCCACACGGAGTGCTGCGGCGGCAATGTCGCGGCAACTTTTGCCGAAAATCCACCCTAGCCCGCCTAGGGTAACTTTCGATAATTACCGCGCCAAAGTGTCTCGACGTTGTCGCGGCAATCCTCCTGACGCTCTCGGGGTAAGTTTTTCCCTGTACGCTGGAAGGACGCATGCGCAATGCAGTCACTGTAACACAGTGTCGTTTTTCCGGCGTTTCGGCCTGGATTGAATCTCGCGCGCGACCGGCTAGACACGTAGGTTGCTATGGAAACCTACCGTGACTGTGTTTTCAGTGTGTGTCTGTTATGACGGTGCCGAGAGCTCTACCCCGACCTTCAGTGCGGAATTTACCCCGTGTTTCTTACCCGACGAGACAGACCCTCTAATTCGCTGTCTGTTTAAATCACCTAATGGTTTTAATTCCCTCATTTGAACGGCCCTTAAATAATCTTAGAAACAACAAAGCCAATAAAATCCCATTAATTTTTCTCTTTTCACATCCTTTACTTTGAAGAAAGTTAAAATGTTATTTGTGTTTATACATGTCTATGGTATTTACACAAATTTGTAGTACTGTATGTTCTTACCACGAGAAAAAAAATATATCACCATAAAGCAACTCTCACGAATCTACTAAAATGTGGTGATCGGTATAATCATCCGAAGAACACGTATTTGTTTTTTGTATCCCGAGTGTAAATGGCAAAGTCGTGTATCTCAGGAAACGTATTGTATGTATACAGGGACATGATCCCTTCAACTCGCCTGGTGACAAGGACCCTAATGTGTGTGCGTATGTGTGTTTGTTTGTCTACCTTCATGTGCGTGCGTGTGTATGTATGTCTATATGTACAGTATTGCAGTATGTCATTTGTTATTGCAGTTGGGGTTGCTGCGTTGCTTCCTGTGAAAGTTCCTGGTAACACTGTTGCCTTGATTTTCCACTCTTAACTTCCGGTGTTCGTTCTATGAGCATAAGGCAAGAGATTAAATGAGCGAGAAAGAGACACATTGTCGTTGCGCATGCTTCCATTCACTGTACGACGTAAGGATTGACCGCTGATTTGTGTTTATACACTTCTAGATCTTGTCTAAAGATACCCGTTATCTATCAGATGTGGGGTCACCCACTTTCAACTTGTGACGACAAGGAAATTGAAAGTTTATCCGGGCTGGTTTCTGCCTGCGCTTAACGTGTACCTGTCTGGTGGGTGACTTTGAAACTTTATATTAGACGCGTGCACACATGATAACAGGGATAGTTACTCTTTATTGTTGAACAAATGTAACGGCGCACGGCAGTGAACTCAGAACATCCTCGACCATAGTGGACGCGGTAGAGCCAAGCAGATATCATACATCTTCGACATGATTGCAACCTTTAGATAAAACACGAGCAACAAGGATAAAGCGGTGGGTGTGCTTTTGTTTATTAACAAAAGTGAACATAATAATTTCGCGTTGCTTCTATTAGAACCAGACTTGAGGCGCGACTGGACAAACTCAATACATGGGAGCTTTGATTTAACTTCGATTTGGGGGACAGTATCGTAGAACTGACTGATCCCAGAGTATTCCAGTGGTGGATATGAAGATATAACACGATTTGCCACTTTCCGCTAGCCGAGAATACCGTTATAATCATGTCGCCCTTGATGACTCAAAATTGTGGAAGGACTGGTTTGTTCATTGTCATCGTCGTTCTGTCAGCAGCTTCTCTCGCTCAAGGTAAACACGACCAATAGTTTGCTGATTCTTTGCCTGATTTAGTTACATCAACAAACGATCATAGATGCTACTCACCACATGTACACTTTTAAATGAGGTATTTTATAACGCAGACCGGACATCGAGTCAAATTCATGAATATATCATCATCCATGATTAGATGATACCGAAGCAGAACCAAAATCGTAGCTGTAATTGAACACTTCGTGTGACTCTGTGTAGGACTCTATCCTAGCAACACACGATGTGCAATATGCATGATATAGGGCAGGAGTAAATCAGAACAAGCTTAATGGTTTGCCAAAAACTCTATACGGTGGATATTTTCAATAATTTGGAGTGACTTATTATATATATATATATATATATTAATATTCACAAGCCTTCCTCTTAACGTGCACACTTGCATACACGTACTCCTTTCCTATCATACCTCCATACGGATATAGTACCCGTCTGCGTCAGATACTAACCTTTTCATTTCTTTCCCATTCCTGGTTTCACTTTGAACTATTTGTGTCGCCATTCGTTCTGTACTCATACTTTCCTTATTCTTAAAGTAGAGATTCATAAAATTCACCATAAGGTGTGCGTATGTTTGTGTGTTTGTGTTTGTGTGTGTCTGTGTATGTGTGTGCGTGTGTGCGTGTGCTTGTGGGGGGATCAAAGTTCATGCTTAATGTTGTACATTTTGCACATCTCATTAAGCTATCTTGAAATGCACTAAGCCAATATTGTGTTACTAACTGTGTATTCCAGTAGTATGTGTGTGTGTGTGGGGGGGGGGGGGGGGCGGGGGGGTCGTAGAAGTACATGGTGCAAAATATGTACATTGTGAACATTGTGATCGCATGTGGTAAACAAAACATATATCTCGCGTAGTTTCAACACTTATACTGAAGAAACAAATATTAAGGATAATAGTTATCCTGATTAATACCAAACCATCAGTTACACTACACTAAGGAGTATGTGTGTATAATGCGATGTGTCATTAATAAGATGATGATCTTATAAGGGTGTATGATATAATCAACTTCGTTTGTATAAAATGCCCAGTTATCACGTTATAGTCAAGTTCATTAATTGCTTAGTGACAAAAAGGTACGTTTTGGCCTTTATTTTATTGTGTAGTAACTAGTCGCTGTAGAAAAACCTTTGTATCCTAGTCACTCTATCATGCATTAATATTTTCCCTACTAATAGGTAAGAGGTGGTGATGGTACGGACTATGTTAAAGGGCAGTATTGGGAAGACAAAAAGCCTTCAAAAGGTGATCATGAGCAATCTTCTTGCCAATGGTCTTAAATGCACGTGTTGTCTATTTTAGAAACTTGTTGAAAGTTATTTGCCCTCAATTCATCTACATTTGGAGTAACCATTGATTAAAGGGGAAGTTCACCCTGAAATTATTTTGGTTTCAATAAAAAGAGACAAATGAAAGAAACATATGAGTGAAGGTTTGACGAAAATCGGCCAAAGGAAAAGAAAGTTATTTGATTTTAAAGTTTTGATTTTGTGACGTCACGTGCGAGGTGCTCTCCCATATGTTGTGTACAAAATAAGTCGATAAATTGCTTTTTGTTCTGTTTTTGACAACGGAATGATTTTTTTTTCGTACAGGTATGTGTGTAAAAACGTATTTCTGATAATGTATCAAACGCACAAGTAAAAGGATGCATATCTTTGTGAGAAAATGCACATTTTCGAAAAAATTGTACACAACATATGGGAGAGCACCTCGCATGTGACGTCACAAAATAAAAACTTTAGAATCAAATAACTTTCTTTTCCTTTGACCGATTTTCGTCAAACCTTCGCTCATATGTTTCTTTCATATGTCTCTTTTTATTGAAACCAAAATAATTTCAGGGTGAACTTCCCCTTTAAAGCACAAATCCTCAAAATGTTCACAAAGACACACAGCTGCCATCATCACTGGTACCGACATTTGCTAAATGTGTGATAGTTTCTTCCTGGTATCCACAACTCAAGCAATAATGGTGTCATGGTCATGGAGACATAACTCTCCATTCGTTATGGGTTCTGTAGTCTTTACCACTATAACATTTTACCTTTAAGCGTCAATGTGTGTAGACAAGGTAGAGGAGGAAGAGATGGTAATCCAAACCAGGATATTATATGGCACATTCAGCAGCAATGTGGGGCAGTGGCTGTAAAGTGCACTGAAGCTAGGCAAGGGTAAAACTGAATTCTCAAACAAGTGGCCTCTGTTAACAGTTACTACATTCTAAGCTTCTCACATGTCTCAATCAACGAATGATCGGTTCATCTTTCTCGAACGGAATCTCTTGGGGAAAGTTGTATTTACGAAGATGACGATTTCTTAAAAAAACTTAATGACCATATAACCACCCCCCCCCCTTCCTCTCTTGTCTTGATACAACTTTTGATAATCCACGACATACTATGGCGTACACAACTGCAAGAGGTGCTTGTAGGTGTGTAACGGGAGGGGGAGAGGGGTCTTCGTAGAACGGGACGTATGTTGAAAAGAAGCCTTCTGCACTTCTGGCAGCCTATTTTTGGTTTGTTTTGTTACACACCTTGAGAAAATATCAAATGACGTTCCCAGACTACCTTGACATTTTTTTCTCGAGGAAGAATGGCTTCTGCTTCATTCTTTTTACCATTGCCGGCAAGACAAGATAAGGTTTAAACAATTAAAAGGGGATTCCCACTATTTGCCCTGACGAGATGTGTTTTCGTCTTGTGTTTCCTTCCGCCATACGTACAGGACGACCATTAATGGTTCGTGTAAGGGCAGTGATTGTTGCTGTGTGTGTGTTTGGGGGGGGGGGGGGGGAGGGGGGGGGGAGGGGGGGAGGGGGGGGAGGGGGGGAGGGGGGGGAGGGGGGGGGGAGGGGGGGAGGGGGGGGAGGGGGGGAGGGGGGGGAGGGGGGGGGAGGGGGGAGGGGGGGGGTAGGCGAGGGGGATGGTAGGGGTCTCCTATATAATTATATTATCACACTGCTCCTCTAATTACAGAATAAGCATTTAACACAATATACCAAGATGATCCAATCATACATTTTAACTCCTATTTTAGGGAAACAATTTTCGATTGTTTAGGTACATCTTGCATATCTTTTGCTTCTTTGGTACGGTAATTATGGTGTGATGTGATTTGTGTTGTTACAGGTCAACTTTGTCAAAAATGTAACAAGCGTTTACATTTTTTTATTTCCTCCTAACCAGTAAGCAATGGCAATATCAAATTACCAGCACAATTGATTTCATTCGATCAATTGCATAAATTAAAGCAATTAAGTGATTAAGGTCGCTGCCCGATAATATGCAGCTCCGAATCCACACGCCCCTGACTCCTTATTCAATCCAATTCTTTATTCATTTAAGAAACAAAAATGAACAAACTAATAAACACTATTTAGAAAATAGCAAAACTTTCGGTAACACCATGTGGTTGTATTCTTTCGGATAATTGGCCCACTTATGGGGTGAATAAAGGAAAGGAAAGTGAAAAGTGAAAAAAGGAGAGGTGAATTTTTATATTTTATAACACTTACACAAGACTATTTTTAGCTTTAGTTTTCGGTGTTTTGAACCGAAAATGAATGGGATGGAATGGAGGTAGAAGAAGATGGTGGGTGTTGATGAAAGTTGTGAACTAGTCACAAAGTAGTGATAAAGAGAAAAGAAAAGAAAAGAAAAGAAAAGAAAATGAGAAAAGTTATAGTCAGTTCTGCAACTAACTATAGGTTTCTTTCAAAATCTGAAAGAGGGAGTATCAGTCTCGACGTTTCGGGCAGTGTGCTCTGTCCGTCATCCGGAGAATAACTCGAAGAAACTAACGAGCGCGCCGGGTATTTATGCGATCCGAAGGGATCCGAAATAACCCGAGAGTGTCCGAAATCAGCC
The DNA here is from genome assembly GCA_963669155.1 of Arbacia lixula. Lineage (NCBI taxonomy): Eukaryota > Metazoa > Echinodermata > Echinoidea > Arbacioida > Arbaciidae > Arbacia > Arbacia lixula. The sequence continues at coordinate 1,033,121 of OZ022580.1, read as the reverse complement.
AATAGGAATAGAGCGTTTCGGCGCGAATGTGCTGTGTGCACTAGAGCGTGAAACAGCTGAATAGGTGCGAAAGTGCGGCGCGAATGCGCGGTGTGCACTGGAGCGTGAAAACGGCGCGAAAGTGCGGCGTATTCAATTCCCCGAGCTTTCGGGTAGGTCGTCGTCCCGTGTGCGTTGTGCGTGGTGGTGCTGCCGGTGTGCGTGGTGAAGAAGTGGCATCCAGATATCGTTGATCACAAGTCCGCTCTCCTGTGGTACCGTGTCATGTTGAAGAATCTCGATGGCTTCTCTCACGCGCCGGGTGAGCCAGTGCAATCCAGCAGAGCAGAACGCATCATCAAGGAAGCAAGCATGGCCCTCACCAGAGAACGGATCAGCCACACCAGAGAGCAGCTACACGTCGTTACCCAGGACATCGACTCACTCCAGATTCTCCTACAAGGAAAGCTGAGCCAAGAAGACTTCAAGAAGATTGGGGCATTCAACGACGAAATCTACAAGAAGACCTTTAATAGGTCTAGGGCCAAGCAGCTCCGGAAATTTAGCACATTGCACCCTACTAGAGAACAACCAGCGGATACGTCAGCACCAGCCAGGAGGAAAACTGTCATCAACCTCAGCGACCGGAGCCTCTCGGAAGACGAACAAAAAGTTTTACAACTTGGTCTCAATTTTGCTGTGGCACCTAAGAAAATTCCTTTCGCAGAGGTCATTCAGCAAATTGAGCCTAATCTTCGTGTTTTGAACAAGACAACAGCTGACAGCGTTAGATTTCAAGTTTCACAGGTTCTCTCTACTGCCAAGCCACCTAGAGCCAACATCAGCAGGGACGAACGAGCTGCCATCCAAGGACTTCGTAGGGATCCATCCATCCACATTCTCAAGGCCGACAAGGGAAACGCAACAGTCATCATGCGACAGGACGAATACGACAGCAAGATGGAGAGCCTCCTCAACACTGCAACCTACACCAAACTGCCCAGAGATCCAACGGCTGCTACAGAAAGGAGAATCAACGAGAAATTGCTGAAACTTCATCGAGAGGACATCATACCCAAGCCGTTATACTTCAAGCTTCGATGTTCGTCATCAACCTGCCCTGTGATCTTTGGACAACCTAAAATACACAAGCCAGATACGCCACTTAGGCCCATCGTCGCAACAAGGGGATCTCCGACATACGACACGGCTCGACATCTTGCTACGATTCTTCAACCACTTGTTGGGAACTCATCTCATCACATCGCCAACTCCAAGCATTTAATTGAGAAACTCAACGCAATTCAAATCTGTCCTACAGATACGCTTGTCAGCTTTGATGTTGAATCTCTCTTCACCAATGTTCCTGTTTCAGAAGCCTGCAGTATCATCCGACAGAGACTAGAGGAAGACGACGCCCTACCAGAACGGACAGCTATGTCTCCAGAGCACATCCAGGATGTACTTCTCACATGCCTCAACTCGACTTCATTCCAGTGGCGTAAATCTTTTTACAAACAGGTTGAAGGAGCAGCAATGGGGTCACCTCTCTCCCCTATCGTCGCCAACATCTACATGGAGGAATTTGAGACAGCAGCACTTCAAGCATCGACTCTCTGCCCCAAATTATGGGTTAGATATGTTGATGATATTTTCGTCGTGTGGCAGCACAGCAGAACTGATCTCCAGGAATTTCTTTACCATCTTAATCACAGGCACCCAAGCATCAAGTTCACCATGGAGATAGAGCAGGATCTTTCCATCCCATTTCTAGACGTACGCATTACAAGGACAGCTGAGGGAAAGACATCACACCAAGTCTACCGGAAACCGACGCACACGGACAGGTACCTCAAATCGTTTCATCACCCTTCTGTTTTACAGTCAGTATCCAGTACTCTCATCCGGCGAGCACACGACATCAGCGACGAGGAACACCTTCAACAAGAGCTTCAGCACATCAAGACAGCGCTCACCAGCATCAACGGATACCCTCCTCGAAAGGTGAAGACATCTCCACCTCGTCCGCGTACTCCTGCTCCGCCACATTTAGCTTCAGTTTTTCTCCCTTACATAGGACAAGCTTCTCACAAGATTCAGCGGATTCTCAAGAACGTCAACATCCAGGTCAGGCACCGATCTTCAGGTAAGCTGCACTCCAAGCTCTTCACCCACAAAGACAGGAAGCCGCCGGACACTCAACCAGAAGTCTACAAGATACCGTGTGAATGCGGTCAGTTCTACGTTGGAGAAACCGGAAGAAGCCTTAGGACCAGACTCAAGGAACACCAGACCAGCTTTAGACGGAACGAGTGGGAGAAATCAGCTATCGTCAAACACGCTCAGCAACAGAATCATCGCATCGACTGGTCCAACGCAGAACTCATCACATCCATTAAGCACTGGCACACCCGGCGCGTGAGAGAAGCCATCGAGATTCTTCAACATGACACGGTACCACAGGAGAGCGGACTTGTGATCAACGATATCTGGATGCCACTTCTTCACCACGCACACCGGCAGCACCACCACGCACAACGCACACGGGACGACGACCTACCCGAAAGCTCGGGGAATTGAATACGCCGCACTTTCGCGCCGTTTCACGCTCCAGTGCACACCGCGCATTCGCGCCGCACTTTCGCACCTATTCAGCTGTTTCACGCTCTAGTGCACACAGCACATTCGCGCCGAAACGCTCTATTCCTATTGGCTGATTTCGGACACTCTCGGGTTATTTCGGATCCCTTCGGATCGCATAAATACCCGGCGCGCTCGTTAGTTTCTTCGAGTTATTCTCCGGATGACGGACAGAGCACACTGCCCGAAACGTCGAGACTGATACTCCCTCTTTCAGATTTTGAAAGAAACCTATAGTTAGTTGCAGAACTGACTATAACTTTTCTCATTTTCTTTTCTTTTCTTTTCTTTTCTTTTCTCTTTATCACTACTTTGTGACTAGTTCACAACTTTCATCAACACCCACCATCTTCTTCTACCTCCATTCCATCCCATTCATTTTCGGTTTAAAACACCGAAAACTAAAGCTAAAAATAGTCTTGTGTAAGTGTTATAAAATATAAAAATTCACCTCTCCTTTTTTCACTTTTCACTTTCCTTTCCTTTCTTCACCCCATAAGTGGGCCAATTATCCGAAAGAATACAACCACATGGTGTTACCGAAAGTTTTGCTATTTTCTAAATAGTATTTATTAGTACACTCTCACCATGGAAACATTCAAAGAACATTTAAAAATGAACAACTTTCATGAACAATGAATATAAGGCATCACCAGGAAGCCGATTGCTTATGAGGTGTGATAACCTTTAACATGCGGTTAAATACTTATAAGTATAACGTCCATTATTTAAATGACATACAGTAAGATGAACCCGAGTACACAAATCACATACAAATACGTACTTTACAAAATACATGAAAGAAAGACTAATAAAAGCAAACACACACACACACACACACACACACAAAAAAAAAAACTATGTATACCTCCATATATGTATACCCCTCCCCACTCCCCGAGTGCAACTCGAATTACAACAAAATATGTGACTACGCACCACCCAAGCAAGGTCGAAAACCTCCGCGTGCTCAATCATGCCAATAGTATGAGTAAGTTAATAACTGGGTTGCGGAGGAAAACTGCCTTGCGACCTGCCAAAGTGAGATGCACAATCAAGCTACTTGCTCTTGTGTGCGTCGCAGTATCACAACTATCCACATTCCGAACTTTTCACCATAAAGAGCGTGAGGCTCTAAAAATATATACTACTTAATTGACCAAGAAGCTCGCTCATTATGATGAAACACAAATGTGGCATAGAACACGAAACGCAGGATAGAGAATATAGCACCGAAGCGGCGTCGCCACATGAGCATGCTGTCAAGACAATCGGCTCAAACTCACTACAGTGAGAGGCTTAGCGGTCCAATATTGTCTATCGGGTTCGTGTCGGACAATCCCTATCACAGTACCCGCTGTGATAATCGCTGTTTGCTCGACCCGCATAGTCTAGAACCAGTTCTCCCGCGGCAACTATGCTCAACCGACGTCACACCTCGGCACTCCATATCACGCACTAAAAATTTATCATGAGTAAGATATTACTAATAAAGAGACAGGAAGTGTTTTTTAATTAGCTTTTGAAGTTACTGATAGAATTAAGATGTTTTATATTTGAATCAAAAGAATTCTAAAATTTCTCCCCTTTAAACTGAATAGAATTTAATTGTGTTAGATGCAAACGACAGAACGGCAGGACAAAATTATCACTTTCATGAGTATTAAAGGTGATACTTAAAGGAAATAAAATCAAATAAATATGGTTTATTTTATAATTAAACGAGTTATTAAAGCAATTTGTGCAGCTAACATGCAATGGAAGTGTTCATTTTTGTGTTATATGAAAATCACATTTCACTAAATTGACTCTCTCCTGACCTACGAAATCGCCAAGGGGAAAGTGGCTGTGTGTGTACGTCACAGCCGGGATATGCTTCACGCAGCTATAGCGACTAGCTGCACTCTACACACAAATGTTCTCAATTACCATTGGGTATCACACCTGTTAATCCACTATCAACTGCCATCACTCACAGTTTCATTAACAATGCATGATGCTTCTGGCGGAAAAGAATATGCGGATTGGCATGTGTGATGCACAATAACGCCTCCCTTTTCTTACGTCAGGCCATTTCGGATGACAGTAGGGAAAATTTGTCCCCGAGAATAGGGTGATTGTTTGGCTTATAAGCTTTCTGTAGATGAATATCTTCATATTTAGGGATTTTCTATGAGTATCACTTTTAAAAGTATGGGTTTGGAAATATTGTACGAAATAATCTGTATAAACATGTGGAAACCCAATTAGAAATTTGAAAACAAAAACTCCGAGTTTGAACGATACGCGATCATGAATAGTTGTACGAAATATATGTACTTCTTTGAAAAGTGGAGAAGAATAGGCAAGGTAATTTGAGTTGGTACATAATCGAATGGCTTTCTTCTGGAGAACGACTAAAAGTTTGTCGTCAATTATGACCCCCAAGAAATTAATGGAATTTACCTTCGAAATAAAACTATCATCAGTCATATTACACAATGTAGCGGCCTTTGTCGACTGAAATAATATATATAGTGAAAAGTGAAAAAAGGAGAGGTGAATTTTTATATTTTATAACACTTACACAAGACTATTTTTAGCTTTAGTTTTCGGTGTTTTGAACCGAAAATGAATGGGATGGAATGGAGGTAGAAGAAGATGGTGGGTGTTGATGAAAGTTGTGAACTAGTCACAAAGTAGTGATAAAGAGAAAAGAAAAGAAAAGAAAAGAAAAGAAAATGAGAAAAGTTATAGTCAGTTCTGCAACTAACTATAGGTTTCTTTCAAAATCTGAAAGAGGGAGTATCAGTCTCGACGTTTCGGGCAGTGTGCTCTGTCCGTCATCCGGAGAATAACTCGAAGAAACTAACGAGCGCGCCGGGTATTTATGCGATCCGAAGGGATCCGAAATAACCCGAGAGTGTCCGAAATCAGCCAATAGGAATAGAGCGTTTCGGCGCGAATGTGCTGTGTGCACTAGAGCGTGAAACAGCTGAATAGGTGCGAAAGTGCGGCGCGAATGCGCGGTGTGCACTGGAGCGTGAAAACGGCGCGAAAGTGCGGCGTATTCAATTCCCCGAGCTTTCGGGTAGGTCGTCGTCCCGTGTGCGTTGTGCGTGGTGGTGCTGCCGGTGTGCGTGGTGAAGAAGTGGCATCCAGATATCGTTGATCACAAGTCCGCTCTCCTGTGGTACCGTGTCATGTTGAAGAATCTCGATGGCTTCTCTCACGCGCCGGGTGAGCCAGTGCAATCCAGCAGAGCAGAACGCATCATCAAGGAAGCAAGCATGGCCCTCACCAGAGAACGGATCAGCCACACCAGAGAGCAGCTACACGTCGTTACCCAGGACATCGACTCACTCCAGATTCTCCTACAAGGAAAGCTGAGCCAAGAAGACTTCAAGAAGATTGGGGCATTCAACGACGAAATCTACAAGAAGACCTTTAATAGGTCTAGGGCCAAGCAGCTCCGGAAATTTAGCACATTGCACCCTACTAGAGAACAACCAGCGGATACGTCAGCACCAGCCAGGAGGAAAACTGTCATCAACCTCAGCGACCGGAGCCTCTCGGAAGACGAACAAAAAGTTTTACAACTTGGTCTCAATTTTGCTGTGGCACCTAAGAAAATTCCTTTCGCAGAGGTCATTCAGCAAATTGAGCCTAATCTTCGTGTTTTGAACAAGACAACAGCTGACAGCGTTAGATTTCAAGTTTCACAGGTTCTCTCTACTGCCAAGCCACCTAGAGCCAACATCAGCAGGGACGAACGAGCTGCCATCCAAGGACTTCGTAGGGATCCATCCATCCACATTCTCAAGGCCGACAAGGGAAACGCAACAGTCATCATGCGACAGGACGAATACGACAGCAAGATGGAGAGCCTCCTCAACACTGCAACCTACACCAAACTGCCCAGAGATCCAACGGCTGCTACAGAAAGGAGAATCAACGAGAAATTGCTGAAACTTCATCGAGAGGACATCATACCCAAGCCGTTATACTTCAAGCTTCGATGTTCGTCATCAACCTGCCCTGTGATCTTTGGACAACCTAAAATACACAAGCCAGATACGCCACTTAGGCCCATCGTCGCAACAAGGGGATCTCCGACATACGACACGGCTCGACATCTTGCTACGATTCTTCAACCACTTGTTGGGAACTCATCTCATCACATCGCCAACTCCAAGCATTTAATTGAGAAACTCAACGCAATTCAAATCTGTCCTACAGATACGCTTGTCAGCTTTGATGTTGAATCTCTCTTCACCAATGTTCCTGTTTCAGAAGCCTGCAGTATCATCCGACAGAGACTAGAGGAAGACGACGCCCTACCAGAACGGACAGCTATGTCTCCAGAGCACATCCAGGATGTACTTCTCACATGCCTCAACTCGACTTCATTCCAGTGGCGTAAATCTTTTTACAAACAGGTTGAAGGAGCAGCAATGGGGTCACCTCTCTCCCCTATCGTCGCCAACATCTACATGGAGGAATTTGAGACAGCAGCACTTCAAGCATCGACTCTCTGCCCCAAATTATGGGTTAGATATGTTGATGATATTTTCGTCGTGTGGCAGCACAGCAGAACTGATCTCCAGGAATTTCTTTACCATCTTAATCACAGGCACCCAAGCATCAAGTTCACCATGGAGATAGAGCAGGATCTTTCCATCCCATTTCTAGACGTACGCATTACAAGGACAGCTGAGGGAAAGACATCACACCAAGTCTACCGGAAACCGACGCACACGGACAGGTACCTCAAATCGTTTCATCACCCTTCTGTTTTACAGTCAGTATCCAGTACTCTCATCCGGCGAGCACACGACATCAGCGACGAGGAACACCTTCAACAAGAGCTTCAGCACATCAAGACAGCGCTCACCAGCATCAACGGATACCCTCCTCGAAAGGTGAAGACATCTCCACCTCGTCCGCGTACTCCTGCTCCGCCACATTTAGCTTCAGTTTTTCTCCCTTACATAGGACAAGCTTCTCACAAGATTCAGCGGATTCTCAAGAACGTCAACATCCAGGTCAGGCACCGATCTTCAGGTAAGCTGCACTCCAAGCTCTTCACCCACAAAGACAGGAAGCCGCCGGACACTCAACCAGAAGTCTACAAGATACCGTGTGAATGCGGTCAGTTCTACGTTGGAGAAACCGGAAGAAGCCTTAGGACCAGACTCAAGGAACACCAGACCAGCTTTAGACGGAACGAGTGGGAGAAATCAGCTATCGTCAAACACGCTCAGCAACAGAATCATCGCATCGACTGGTCCAACGCAGAACTCATCACATCCATTAAGCACTGGCACACCCGGCGCGTGAGAGAAGCCATCGAGATTCTTCAACATGACACGGTACCACAGGAGAGCGGACTTGTGATCAACGATATCTGGATGCCACTTCTTCACCACGCACACCGGCAGCACCACCACGCACAACGCACACGGGACGACGACCTACCCGAAAGCTCGGGGAATTGAATACGCCGCACTTTCGCGCCGTTTCACGCTCCAGTGCACACCGCGCATTCGCGCCGCACTTTCGCACCTATTCAGCTGTTTCACGCTCTAGTGCACACAGCACATTCGCGCCGAAACGCTCTATTCCTATTGGCTGATTTCGGACACTCTCGGGTTATTTCGGATCCCTTCGGATCGCATAAATACCCGGCGCGCTCGTTAGTTTCTTCGAGTTATTCTCCGGATGACGGACAGAGCACACTGCCCGAAACGTCGAGACTGATACTCCCTCTTTCAGATTTTGAAAGAAACCTATAGTTAGTTGCAGAACTGACTATAACTTTTCTCATTTTCTTTTCTTTTCTTTTCTTTTCTTTTCTCTTTATCACTACTTTGTGACTAGTTCACAACTTTCATCAACACCCACCATCTTCTTCTACCTCCATTCCATCCCATTCATTTTCGGTTTAAAACACCGAAAACTAAAGCTAAAAATAGTCTTGTGTAAGTGTTATAAAATATAAAAATTCACCTCTCCTTTTTTCACTTTTCACTTTCCTTTCCTTTCTTCACCCCATAAGTGGGCCAATTATCCGAAAGAATACAACCACATGGTGTTACCGAAAGTTTTGCTATTTTCTAAATAGTATTTATTAGTACACTCTCACCATGGAAACATTCAAAGAACATTTAAAAATGAACAACTTTCATGAACAATGAATATAAGGCATCACCAGGAAGCCGATTGCTTATGAGGTGTGATAACCTTTAACATGCGGTTAAATACTTATAAGTATAACGTCCATTATTTAAATGACATACAGTAAGATGAACCCGAGTACACAAATCACATACAAATACGTACTTTACAAAATACATGAAAGAAAGACTAATAAAAGCAAACACACACACACACACACACACACAAAAAAAAAAAAACTATGTATACCTCCATATATGTATACCCCTCCCCACTCCCCGAGTGCAACTCGAATTACAACAAAATATGTGACTACGCACCACCCAAGCAAGGTCGAAAACCTCCGCGTGCTCAATCATGCCAATAGTATGAGTAAGTTAATAACTGGGTTGCGGAGGAAAACTGCCTTGCGACCTGCCAAAGTGAGATGCACAATCAAGCTACTTGCTCTTGTGTGCGTCGCAGTATCACAACTATCCACATTCCGAACTTTTCACCATAAAGAGCGTGAGGCTCTAAAAATATATACTACTTAATTGACCAAGAAGCTCGCTCATTATGATGAAACACAAATGTGGCATAGAACACGAAACGCAGGATAGAGAATATAGCACCGAAGCGGCGTCGCCACATGAGCATGCTGTCAAGACAATCGGCTCAAACTCACTACAGTGAGAGGCTTAGCGGTCCAATATTGTCTATCGGGTTCGTGTCGGACAATCCCTATCACAGTACCCGCTGTGATAATCGCTGTTTGCTCGACCCGCATAGTCTAGAACCAGTTCTCCCGCGGCAACTATGCTCAACCGACGTCACACCTCGGCACTCCATATCACGCACTAAAAATTTATCATGAGTAAGATATTACTAATAAAGAGACAGGAAGTGTTTTTTAATTAGCTTTTGAAGTTACTGATAGAATTAAGATGTTTTATATTTGAATCAAAAGAATTCTAAAATTTCTCCCCTTTAAACTGAATAGAATTTAATTGTGTTAGATGCAAACGACAGAACGGCAGGACAAAATTATCACTTTCATGAGTATTAAAGGTGATACTTAAAGGAAATAAAATCAAATAAATATGGTTTATTTTATAATTAAACGAGTTATTAAAGCAATTTGTGCAGCTAACATGCAATGGAAGTGTTCATTTTTGTGTTATATGAAAATCACATTTCACTAAATTGACTCTCTCCTGACCTACGAAATCGCCAAGGGGAAAGTGGCTGTGTGTGTACGTCACAGCCGGGATATGCTTCACGCAGCTATAGCGACTAGCTGCACTCTACACACAAATGTTCTCAATTACCATTGGGTATCACACCTGTTAATCCACTATCAACTGCCATCACTCACAGTTTCATTAACAATGCATGATGCTTCTGGCGGAAAAGAATATGCGGATTGGCATGTGTGATGCACAATAACGCCTCCCTTTTCTTACGTCAGGCCATTTCGGATGACAGTAGGGAAAATTTGTCCCCGAGAATAGGGTGATTGTTTGGCTTATAAGCTTTCTGTAGATGAATATCTTCATATTTAGGGATTTTCTATGAGTATCACTTTTAAAAGTATGGGTTTGGAAATATTGTACGAAATAATCTGTATAAACATGTGGAAACCCAATTAGAAATTTGAAAACAAAAACTCCGAGTTTGAACGATACGCGATCATGAATAGTTGTACGAAATATATGTACTTCTTTGAAAAGTGGAGAAGAATAGGCAAGGTAATTTGAGTTGGTACATAATCGAATGGCTTTCTTCTGGAGAACGACTAAAAGTTTGTCGTCAATTATGACCCCCAAGAAATTAATGGAATTTACCTTCGAAATAAAACTATCATCAGTCATATTACACAATGTAGCGGCCTTTGTCGACTGAAATAATATATATTTTGTCATTTCTACATTTAGTTGTAATATGTTGGCCTTATTAAAAAAACAATCACATACATTTTTCAATTCATTATCCACAATATGATTAAGTTTCTTTTAATCAGAATGTCATAAAAACAAATTGATATCAACAGCATATATTACAAAATTGAGGACACTCGAAGAGTTTATGATGTCATTTATATATACAAGGAACATGGGTGGCCCTAAGATACCTCCCTGCGGAACCCTACAATTCAACATCATGGTATTTTAAAATGTCGCCTTTAAAATAAGTGTATTGTTTACGATTATGTAAATAACTTTTGACCCATTGTAGTGGTATTCCCCGGATTCCATAGAGATCAAGTTTGCTCAGTATTAAAGATGCCATGGTCCAATGAATCGAACGTCTTACTCAAATCAATATACAAAGCAAGAGACTCCTCTTTCTTATCTAGGAATGAGGTGATTTTCTCCAAGACATGCAGTAAAGCAGTCTCTGTTGAAAATAAAGGCCTAAACCCAAATTGTTTATTTATCAGTACATTGTTATCCATCAAGTACTCATACAGTCGTTTATATACGATTCGTTCTAAACTCTTTGATAAAGCTGATGAGAGTGAGATGGTTCGATAATTTTTAATGAGACTTTCTTCCTTCTCTTAGTACACAGGAACTAATTGAGCTATTTCAAAGCAATTCGGGACAACCCCAGAACAAAGCGAAAGGTTAAATATATGAAAAAGCGGTTTAAAAATACAATAGACACTCTTCTTAAAAAAGATTCGCACTAATTCCATCATGACCGCAGGAAGACGTGTTTTTAAGACGTGTAGTGATTTCGATGATCTCCGATTCGTTTGTAGGGGTAAAGAATATGCTTGCAGGTGTTCTGGAGTTCAAATTAAATCTTGAGTTCAAAGAAATTTTAAGATAGCATACGCTATCCTTACCATTGGGTAGTTACTTAAAATCTTTTTTTATCAGTAAAATCATAACAGAATCATTTTCTGGAGTTATAATTCTACAGCATGTGTAAATATACATGTGAAAATAAACAAAACTCCCATTTATGCCATTACAGCATTTTTATTTATATTTGGCAGGGAATTGATCATCGTTAGTACCCGTATTGAACATTATAAATCTGATGGAATGCGAACTTTTCTCATCCACTTTCACATCCCGTGTATGGAAGTGCTCAGGTGTTTTTTTTAATCGATGCATGTCTATCGGTATGGAATTGTGCCAATCATACTATTACTATTCACTATCATTTTTTATCGGTACTTCTTGGGTTTTATAATCACCAGTAGGCTTTCAGATTTAACACCTTTGCAAATAAAGGTGGCATAGCAATACCTTAACTATACCACTTCGACACAGCTATACCTTCTTTCAAATGTTATTCGACCTCCAGTAGATTAAAGGATAGGCAGAGGGGGAGGGGAGGGGAGGAGGGGGGGGGGTAGGGGCAGAAGTGGGTGGGGTGGGGTGATAGAGACATAAGCTGACGTATAATTTTGGAGTACCAATTCAAACATCTATTCATTTTCCTCATAAGGTGTGAATGTTTCATGTGTAAAGGTAAAATACTAGCACAATACACATCAACACAGTACCTCACGTATTTTGCCGGCGGACGATGGGTATGACTATCCTATGACTATCGATCAAGTGTTAATCTTTAAATAGACTTATGAAAGAAAAACCTGAAGTAGGCCTAATAAGATGATGGATAGAGTAAAACAATAATAGGTGATAAAAAGAATAAAAGAGTTGTACATGTACATGACATGTATATCATGCATCAATATTAGTTTACACACACGCATGTATGTCTGTGTGCCTTTGTTTGTGCAAGAATGTGCGTGTGTATGTGTGAGTGTCTTGGAAGCATTCGTCCATGTATCCTACAAAGTACGTTCCTCTACACGAATATCGCTGTGACAAAACCTAGGGCAGATAGAGTTAAACATCTATTACATGTATTACAGCAATCCAAAATGGTAGTGTTAATGTGTGTCTGTTCATTGTTAATGTGTATATATGTTTATGCCTATATATTTGGGGGATTGGGAGTCATATTCAGTATTAAAGGGACACCGTTTGATGTAATTGTGTACAGGTAATATGATTTCTGAGAATGATATGTAAAGATCTGTTTATCCTTCATTCATATAAGTGTGGGCTCAAGGAATCGGTTAATATTCTTTTCAGAGCTAACCTATTCAAAAACATATTTCATATACTACTCTCTTACCTCATCCATCGTCTTGGTGCTTGTTTTTGTTCTAGCTCTCTGAATATTTATTTTCAAAGCTATCCAGTAAGAATATCTAGACAGTCCTTATAAGGTTGTGGTTATGGCATATACGTGCAAGAACCTTCCTACAAAGAACATTTTTACCGTTTCCCTTCAAATGCGCAAAACAGTGATTTATAGGTGCTCCAGTGAATTTGTAACCGTGTGCCAACAATGAATAACACGACTTAAGCGACAGAGCTGCACAGTGCAATGATAACACCGCCATGATGGTATTACTCTAAACAAATCCTTCCTGCTGTTTCGAGAAAACAGAGGTTTCGACAAGGAAGGAAACGCGGCTGTGAAAAAAGGCTTAAAGTTAAACATAGGACTTGGACGGTGACTGCTACGGTGACACTCTTCTGCCAAATGTAATAGCGTAAGTCGTGTCAAGCAAATGTACATCACACGAAGAAATGGTAGTGGTGGTGATGACAGTTGTCGAGGCGGTGGTGAGGGGGGTTGGGTGTTGTTAGTTCCAATAACTGCATTCGAGGAAGAAAAAAAAGCTATTTCGTGGGGCCCGTTTTTAAGCACGGCGTAAATAACAGAGTGTTACAACAATAGTACATTATTGTCCTTACGAGTGAATTCATGATCCTTACAGGGGATCTGCATGTTTAACCGGGGCTAAATTGCCCTGAGTCCTGAGTCCCACTCTTTTCACCTACTAATGAAGTTTGTCGGCACAAGTGAAATACTCCAACACAAATATAGCTCGTGCCATTTTAATGTTTGTTCTGCCGATTATAATATACATAAACTCATTGGGCTCGCAATGCGTGGGACGTCAAAGACAAAGCCGGCAAACTGTTTGAACGGCATTGTACGTAATACCCTTGTAACAATAGAGGTAGCCTTTTGTCGAGTCCTCACTCGCCGAACAAGGTTAAAAAAAGACTAAAGCAGTGTGTGTTTACGGTAGTGATCGCGCGAGCGAGCTCCCATGATAGTCTTATGTATGCAGACTCGTTCGGCACATTTGGGAAATAAAAGCGCAGAATGCCTTGGCATGATAGTCTTATGTATGCAGACTCGTTCGGCACATTTTGGGAAATAAAAGCGCCGAATGACTTGGCTAAAGGCTAGTTGAGAAGTTAATCTTTGGTTGAACTGTACACACCTTTCTTTGTTCGTTATATCTATCACCATCTCCCTACTTGACTCACATCTTCATCATTCGTCCCACGCCGATCCAACTCGGTCATCATAGCGGGACACCTAATCCGTCACAATAATTTGTATGCATTGCGAGGAACAGTTATTGAAGCTCATCAGACTGTTTGTGATGGAAATTCGTACTTTCTGCTCGTCATGTTCTTTTCGCAAGGTGTCTTCTCGAAAAGCACTTTGTAGCTCACGTAATATGCAGTTGATCTATTTTAAGCTACGTTAATTTCAATCATGGCATAATTGTTTTTAAGAATTAGATAATTCGATACATTTATTATTGAATTTCTCTGTCTTTTAAAACAGATCCCTTGTGAAAAGATGTGTCCCAATTACTGACAATGCTTTCCTTGGTAAATAAGACTAAAGAAATAAATACATATATCATCTGGTTTATATATTCTTCGGGGAAAATTTAAACACCGATTGGGTTATAATGTGATTAATATTTACATTTGATACACAGGTTGGTATTATACTGTCTTTGTCTTGTGTGTGTAATTAACATTTTAAAGTGCATAATGATAATACATGACACTTGTGAGACAAACTGGACCATAATTTATCGTTACAGAAATACTAGGTGGAAGGATGTATCCTAGCACGTGTTCTCCTCTCATTCCCTATCCTTTCTTTATCATTCTCGTTACAGGAGATCTTCTGGACTTGACGTTAGTGACGGCGCATCCCCGCCTTGACCCGCCCACCACCGATGACCAGTCCGTCGTCGCCTACCTAGGAGCAAAGGATGTCGATGCACGGGATGCAATCGTCTTCGACCGAACGCTCAAGACTGTGGATTCGAGCAACCTTCCCAATTTCACCTATACAGAGGACAACGGTCCCGGCGTCAAGAAACTGCTGTTTAATCAGTCAGACTCCGTTGAGGGTATCGGGGTGTACCATGCGTCTGTCACGATAGGAGATGTGACAAGAAGAGCTACAACTATTATTCAGCTCCAGGCTGGTACGTACTTGTTTGTCTTGTGCTTTATCATGAGGCCACATTGTGTACATGTAAAAGCAGGGCACAACCGAATGATTTTCACTTTCTTGTTATCCAAATTGTACTTCCTAAAGGAAATTATAATAATGACATAATTGAAACAATATTGCATTACATTTTAAACAGTAATGTAAAACAAAATTCAGACATGCCTCAATAAAAACGCCAATTACGCAGCGCAAAAGATACATATAAAGTTTAAGTCGCTTTTTAGATTTACGTGTGTGTACTTCTGCTAGCAAAGGAAACGAGAGTTCAGGTTTTTTATTCAAAGGAATATTAGTTAAAGCATTGCATTTAAAAAGATTGTGCATCGAACACAGAGGAAATTTTGTCAGATTAATTTAAATTAGCACGGCAGTAGGGTCGTGTTGTTGGCACAAAGAAGATTGTATTGTATTATGTATTGTATTATGTAATGCGAGCTGACATAAATGCTTTCCTAATCAGCATTATTAGCATAGAATAGCTGTCGCCCTTCTTCTCCCCACAACTCCCCTCATTCAACAACGCCATAAAGACATACGGTCAGTCTACTTGGACTATAAAAAGGGGTAGTTCGTTCTTTTAAAAACTTCGTGAGTGTAAACGGGGAAATATACACTAGATATTGACACAAATTTGAAACAAGCGCAAAACTGAAGAACATCAATTAGTTATCATTAGTTGAAGAGTAGCTTTTAGCTATAACCATGTGTGTTCCCCATACATAACAGCAAGCATCATCCTTGAACACACCACGGTCACAGCGTACGTAGGTGATAACGTGACCCTCCGTGCAACGACCAGCATTGCCGATCGTGACAGCATCCGATGGAAGAAAAACAAGAATGGGATCTCAGAGGCGAAAAAACTCTTGGAATGGACCATTCCTCATGTGAATGTCAATGATTCCAGTGTCTATCAGTGCTTTAATAAATCAAGGAAAAACAGTGGCGAGCAAGGCATAGTGATGCTTCATGTCATTAGTAAGTGCTCGTATATTTTTTTCAATTTGCAATTCATGGCAGTTCCACGTTTATCTGTCATATCGATTGATTAACACTAAATAGATTTGCATTCATCACAATGCTACATTAATAAAGAAATCTGTATCATTATTTGTATAAAAGTGTCATTTCACAAAAATCTCACCTCCAGAGCATACATGTGCTGCCTAAAGTGCATCATTCAGCTGTGACCCACTTATAAGATAGAACTCTAGCTCTAAATGTTGACGTGGATCCTTAGTGGGACCAGCTTCCTCTCTGAGGCTGTCGCTTCTTCCTCCTCTTTGTCCTCTTCAAATTGCCTCTTTTTTACTTCAAAGAAAGGCACTACTTGAAAGCTGTAAACGTCACCAAATGAACGGATGTTTTTGCTCGTATATTTTTAAGTTTGCAATTCATGGCAGTTGCACTTTTATCATATCGATTCACAAACATTAAATAGATAAGCATTCATCACAATTCTACATGAAATATACCCCAAAAAGTGTCATGTCACAAATACCTCACCTCCACAGCATACATGTGCTGCCTAAAGTACATCATTCAGTTGTGACCCACTTATAAGATCTAGACCTCTAGCTGTAAATATTGACGTGGATTCTTATAAGTGGGACCAGCTTCCTTTCTGAGGCTGTCGGTTCCTCCTCCTCTTTGTCCTCCTCAAATTTTCTCTTTTTTACTTTAAATAAATGCACTTCTTGAAAGCTTTTCCCCTTTTTTGACGTATCCTTGCTGTTTTCGGGCCACTTTGAAAAGTTGAGGTAGCAGTGTTTAAATTGAAGTACCAAGAGTTGTTTCCTTTCTGGCAATAGAGGGCAGCATGCTACACTACAAATAATAGGCTCTTGCAACATAGCTGACTGTGCGCTTTAGGATGACACCTTTTTTAATTTTGTTTCTCTTCAACATATGGCAATGTTAATGTATGTTGAAAATGATAAATTATTTACTGGAGAAGGGCGTGCAAGGTTATTCAATACCAA
Source organism: Arbacia lixula (assembly GCA_963669155.1). Taxonomy (NCBI): domain Eukaryota; kingdom Metazoa; phylum Echinodermata; class Echinoidea; order Arbacioida; family Arbaciidae; genus Arbacia; species Arbacia lixula. The sequence continues at coordinate 1,016,010 of OZ022580.1, read as the reverse complement.
TGTAATAATGCCATTTGAAAGTGATTTTGAGGCATTTATTTTTGAAGTACATGCATATAATTAAATCAGTAAATCAGTTTTTAAGCATGTAATGAGCAATTGGACTTAAATTCTCATTTTCAAGCTTTTTTTTATAGTGTGGTTGTTGCCTTGAATACTGATTCTTTTTTAAGATACCGTAAGTAACCACATATATTCTGTTTTCATTCTTCTCTTTATAAGATGTTTGAAGTGTGCTTCTGAAAAAGACACCATATGAACGGTTGTTTTTAGAGATTCTAGAACAGCTAACCCCTGGACAACTACCCCCGGACATCTACCCCCACGACAACTACCCCCCAGGACAATTATCCCCTAGGACAATTATCCCCCAGGACAATTATCCCCCAGGACAATTATCCCCCTGGACAATTATCCCCCCAGGACTACTACCCCCAGACAATTACCTCTAGAGCAATTAACCCCCTTCCCCACCCCAACCCTTACCCCACCCCCCTCCCCAGCAACTAGCCCCTCCCCCAATTGGACGATTGTTGGGGCTTGATATCATCGCTGGGGAATGAAGAATCCGTGGAGGTCCCCCTCCCCCTCCACACACACACACACACATACAATCCACATCCGTGGATTCTTGACTCCCTAGCGATTATCTTAAGTTCTAACAATCGGGTGGGGGGGGGGGGGGGGAGAGATAAGGAAGGGGGTTAATTGCTCTAGAGGTAATTATCTGGGGGTAGTTATCCTGGGTGTAGTTGTCCTAGGTGGTAATTGTCTTGGGGGATAATTGTCCTGGGGGGTAGTTGTCCTGGGGGTAATTGTCCTAGGGGGTAGTTGTCCTTGGGGGTACTTGTCCTGGGGGTAGTTGTCCTGGTGGGTAATTGCCCTAGGGGGTAGTTGTCCTGGGGGTTATTGTCCTCGGGGGTAGTTGTCCTGGGGGGTAATTGTCCTGGGGTAAGTTGTCCTGAGGGGTAATTGTACTTAGGGGTAGTTGTCTAGGGGGTAATTGTCCTGAGGGGTAATTGTCCTGGGGGTAGTTGTCCGGGGGGGGGGGGATTGTCCTGGGGGGTAATTGTCCTAGGGGGTAGTTGTCCTGTGGGTCATTGTCCTGGGGAGTAGTTGTCCTGGGGGTAGTTGTCCTGGGGGTAATTGTCCTGATACGGTTTTTAGAAAGTATCAACATTACAGTTCGAGAGTAGAGCGTTATAATAGTAAACATAGTATAGTTTCAAATATCATTCACGGAGCATTTGTATGGTTGTGTGGCATCCAATTCACCTTCATGCCCCACATCATTTTTATGGTCTGTACGTGTTCTCAAAAGAGTAGTACACTGAATGCATTGGTGCTGTAATGGGGCATTTGAGGAATCAAAAGGAAAAATGCAATATGATAATCCATGATATTCAAATTAAGATGTATCATAACATTATCATGAATTGTTTATACTTAGTAAAATCGTGATGTTTCCTTTATCTGTTATCGACATTTGTGCACAGGGTGCCCTAGAGGTACTTGGGGCCCATCATGTAACCAGCCGTGCCTAGCCTGCCTTAACGGGGGCACATGTGACCCAGATTCAGGCCAGTGCGCATGTCCACCGGGTTTCAACGGGACCATCTGTGAACAAGGTCGGTTTATTACGGTTACTTTCTTACATCACCTGTTTACATCATACACCTCGCTTTTATTCTGAGATGTTTGCTCAAGTTAAAAATTTGCCCATATATTAGCATCCATACATCAGTTTCTATTTCGAGTACTAAGTAGCCAGGAATATTACTTAACGTTTCCTTCTATCGTGAAGATTATACCATAATATGATTTTTTTTAATACATCCTAATCATCTGTTATTAGTTCTTGGACGGAACCGATTCGGCCAGGATGGCAGCCATTCCTGTGATGCTACGAAGGACCCTCATTCACCAGGATGTCGAGGGAAGCTCTTCTGTCTTCCAGACCCGTTTGGTTGCTCCTGTGCAGCAGGCTACATGGGATTCAATTGTACAGAAGGTTAGACTTTGCTGACAAAATATGTCCCCGCTTGGACTTCACCAACAACAAATTATTTTTATTTGTTTATAAAATTTTCATGTTTTTTTCTTTGTGAAAGAACTTATTCTTCGTAACCACACACTGAGTTAACTTCAGGCAGTCATTGTTTCACAAATACAATAAAATGCCCTTACTAAAGTGCCACCTTTTGTAAGTGGGATAAATGTATGCCAATATTAGTAAGTGCTATTGTTGTTGCCGTGGAACTACCTAAATGAGAGGACATAGCGCAACGTCCTAATTTCATCAACCAATCAAACCAAACATTTAAATCCCTTCTTTGTGACGTATTACGTATGTAATGAATCGTGTTGCTTGACACGATTTTGAGGTAGATACTTAAAACTTGTATTACATGTGGTGGCGTTCAAGGTTTTATGAACAAAACACATCACTGTATCAAGTTTCACTGTATCATAAGCAAAGTAATTTTTTATGATTGGGGGCTGAACTTGTCCATACACCCACCCAACCGAATTAAGCCTGACATCATTAGGGAGAGAGTTTACAAACATGATGACACATTTGGTAAGGTGTTCTGCTGGGACACCTTCATACATCCTTACTTGAATGTATTTGTGAATGACATCACTGCAGAATGTCCATCTGGGAAGTACGGGGCCAACTGTAAGCAGACTTGCCATTGTTCTGAGGGTAACTGCAGGATGGATACAGGAGAGTGCACGGATGGGGCTGTGTGTCAGGAGGGATGGACAGGTGTCAACTGCCAAGGTGAAAATCAAACAGCAGTAATTCAAAGAAAGGTAGTAGATACCATGGGTTATGAACTCTGTAACTGTTTATCGACCCGATTCTCACTGTCCCTTTGAGAGCAGGTTTTGACTGTGTGTGTGTGTGTGTGTGGGGGGGGGGGGGGGGTATTCAAAATGCCCCCCCCCCCCCCCCACACACACACACACGCAAGTCAGAAATTGGTTAATGGCTAAAATGTTTACGTCTAAAATTACTAAGTACTTATCTGGTTGCTTGTAAAGAACATGCAAAAAAATGGACAGCATGCAAACTTGCAACGCAAGCATCAACGTAAGTTTCCAATTCTTACGATATATTACAAGCTGTGTAACTATACTTGCTTACTTACAGTAAGTGAACAGGCCGGTGTGTCCCTTGGTGTCGCTTGGTGAAATCCTCACAGATAGTGTTTGTAATGATTAGCCTTTGGCATATGTCTTCATTTCTCACCTTGTCCATTAGTTGAACTCCCAGGATGGGTCGGAGACACCTCTTGTCAAGAACTTCAAGCTTCTTTCTGTCTGATTTACGCAGAGTCCACTACTCCGCTCCACACATAACAATAGGAATAAGGTTCTGAAGATTCTGACTTTAAACCTTCTTGATATGTCTTTGTTGGACCAGATGATACATTTGAGCCATCAAAATGACCAGGCTACCAGTCGCATTTTCCTTTTTCACACCTTCTTCTATGTTAGGAACTATGCTACCAAGAAATACAAACTTGTTCATTTTCTCAATGTTGGTGCTTTTAGTGAAATCTGTCGATGGTCGTCTATCATGATTTTATACTTTTCAGTATTGATTTCAACCCTAACTTAATGCATGCTTTCTCTAATTCACTTGTAGAGACTTGGAGTTTCTAATATACCATTTCCATGTCATCTGCGTAACGAGGTTGTTGACACGCGTGTCAACCATCTGTACTCACCATCCAGCTTAATATTTTGATTAGCTTGAAGAGACAGCCTTGCCGGAAACCAGTTGTGTTTTCAAACCATTAGGTTGTATTACCATTTTTCATGATCATGATGATAGAGCATTTGGTTTGTACATGTTTTCAATAAGGTCAGCCAGGCACGTATCCACACCAATGGAACGCAAACACTTTCAGAGTGCTTCCCTCTATAGTCTCAAATGTTGCCTTAAAGTCAACGAAGTTCCAATGGACTAGTACCCGTCTTTCTTCTGCTTTCAGAAAAAAAATTGTCGAATGACAAACACAGCATCTGTGGGGTTTCTTGAACTTCTAAATCTGTATTGTTCCTCTCTCAGGTAATTGTCAATGGTTCCTTGTAGTATTTGTAGTATTGTTAGACTCGTTGTGCAGAACGCTTTCCCAGGTATGGAGAGTAGAGTGATTGCCCTGTAGTTGGTTGGGTTTACCTTTATCCCCTTTCTTGAGCACTGGAGTGATGAGACCTTTGCTTTAATCCTTTGGTGTTTACCTTCCGGCCAGGCTGTGTTGATAATGTGAAGCAGGAGCTGTCTCATTGCTAGACCCCCAAATATATAAACGTATAAATTTGTGTTTATATATATATTTATACATATAGTAAACAGTATAATGTGTAGTAAATACATAGTATTTGTCGATATGTATGCTTTGTTTTGTTTTGCTGCAGGGCTGAAATATAACTCAGAATTAGCAGCAAACTTTTACATCAGATTTCCATTCGATTCTAATGCAATTTCCATAATGTCTTTAATGGTTTATCTGTTATGATTTACTAACCATTATCTCTTTACGGTCTATGATTGAATTCAGACGAAATACAAATTTATTAATAATACATCTAAACTAGTTACTATGCATGTAGAACTTCATAATGATAACGATTGAAGTTTTAACAGCTCTGTAACTTACATACACACTGAATGAATTATTTAAAATCCTCAATCACAAAATCCAACAAATAAACTGTTTATACGCAATTTAACTCGAACATGTTGAATATTATCAGTCAACTATGTTTACGATCAAAGGAAACTGATGAATAAAATGAAGGCGCAAACAAAACCAATCTGAAAAGAAATGTTTATGATGTTGTGTCTCCATGTTAGATTAGTATGTCCAAACGCTGATTTTTGTCCATGCATTTTCATATTGAATTAAGAATACAAAGATACACATATTTGCACAACTGCACGTCATTTCCACTTATATTGTTGTTGCATAAGCCTATAATACTCCGTTTCTTAATTTTGGCCTATTTTAAAACAAGAATGTATGTCAGGAAGGTTTGGAGACAACTGCGAAGGAACTTGTCATTGTCAATCCAATGACAGTTGCAGACAAGATACAGGGATATGCACGAATGGGGCTCTGTGCGAAGAAGGATGGACTGGTGTCAATTGTCAAGGTAATGAGACAGAATGAATATCTAAGTCATATCATCACTCCAAAGAAAGAAAAAGAAACACTTCCGTGTATAGCGGCTTTATTGTACATTTTCCCTCTTTGAAATATTAACAAATGTTCTCTTCAAACTCTTCACTATCTAATGTTCTATGTTAGCATGAATACGTGCACATTCTTCTGGCAAGTATGTTAAAATCAGTCGTACTGTAGAACCGTATTAGATGTGCTATTTGAAGTGAGGCAGATATGAACACAATTCTACCTATCAAATATCCTCTAGTGCCGACCACCATTAGCCTGACCTACAGCCAAGCCAACGCCAAGTATCCAACCTTCCTGATTTGCATGGTGACGAACGACCCCGCTACACCCAGTGACAACATCACGGTCATTGCAACATCCATGGATATCCACGCTGTTCGAATTAATGACTCACTAGACGGTCTGCATCGTACCGCCACTTTCCAGGCGGATGTCTCGTTAGTGCAGGCGCCACAAGATTTCCGGTGTGTCGCCCACCTACCTCACGGAGATATCAGCTCTGATCCTATCACTGTGAAGGTCGCAGGTAGGACCCCCATTATTATATCCTTTGATACTACCTTAGCTCATTTATCCTTTCAAAGTAAAGAAAAACACTAAAACATAGCTACTTTTCCCGTTGGTAAATTTGGCAAGGATGTTTGGTCGACTCGTTATGGCATGTGTTGCGGCTATAGCAATGTATCTTTATAGTACATGTTCAATATTCCGAAGTAAATTTTGCTATGTCTTAACGACAAAAGACTCTCATACTGTTTAGCAAAAGTCAATCAATTACAACAAAAGAAACTTTAGCTATCATAAACAAGAGTGTGGTATCATCATAGCATCAAAACCTGTATTCGATGTTCAAAATACCGTATACCATGTATAAACTCCATCGTCTGATTTCCATGACATGTTGGATCTTAGTTGAATTGTCTTCAGATATACTTACCTCATAACACCATAAAGCATTTCCTTTTGATTTTGGTAGAACCCCCAACTTTAACTGAGGCCCCCAGGATTCAAGGTGTCAAATCGAACTCTCTTGATATCACCTGGTCGGCGTGGGAAAACGGATCAGATGGCGGAGACGGACCCGTGGTAGGTTACAAGGTCTATCACAAGATGCAAGGAGAGGAAGACTTCACTGTGTCGTTTCCTGACCTGATCCCTGATACCTCGGCCACCATCAGTAATCTGACGAGGGACACCGAGTATGAGATCGCAGTGGCGCCAGTAAGACCTGGATTAGGAGGCACAGGAGAAATGAGCCCATATCTACACACGAGAACTTATTGCGAGGGTAATTGCTCTAACATTCAATGTAGCTGGAAATTCAACAACAAGTAGTGTGAAACTAGAAAAGGGGTACAATTGTATTAAAAAAACGTACGTATGTTGCTGTATTCACATTGAAATATGAAAGCTCTTCCATAAACACACAGAAAGGGATTATTTTGGGGCAGCAAGCATGCTTGTTTTATCGGACTTGAAAGATTACCGAAAATGTGGTAGGCCTAAATATCTTAATCTGTGTACCGAACAGTCACGTTCACTCGAAGCTTAGAAAAGTTGAGGTTATCATGAGGTGAAAACTATTCTCATATAGGCAGTAGATCTTCAACGCTTTTGGTAATTGTTGTGTTTTGTACGCATTTTCTTGCATGATAATGATTTTCATAAAATGAAAAGAAACGATTACTTCAACAAGAAAACATCTCGGTGGATAACGTTTTGCAGATACATTTAAATACGGATATTTGAGTATAGGGGCACTAATATTAACGATTCTGCTTGTAATTGTTGTATCAATGGTTTTATTTGAATTAAAAGTCAACATACAAATATTACTATCATGGAAATAACATAATCTGAGTATCTGTTTCATGATAAATGTCATCACACATAGCGATAAGGACTTCAGAGCAATGAACATGTGTAAAAAAAAAAAAAAATACGCATTTATCAATGGGCAGAGGTTTTATCGCACTCGCATTGGTTTATTCCTCATAGCACCTTCTGAGGTACCCGTCCTGACGTTCGGGGAGATTGGATTAACAAGTATTACTGTCTCCTGGCAGGTGAGGTGGTAATCTTATTACTATTCAATGACTTAATTTTGCTATAAAAGTAAATGTGCGAAGACGAAGGATATTAAGGTTTAAAATAACGTAGCTCTTGTTGCTCTCTTTCTCTTCCAGCTCATATTGTATCGAGGTATGATAGTGAAATGTGAAATGTGCATATTACATGTTAGGAATAGTCTACCCTGACATCATGTTAGTTGTAATAAAAATTAAAACGAGTCACATAAGTGGCGATTTGATGAAACTCCGCCGAAGGATAAAAAGTTACGATTGTTTGAAGTTTTGATCTTGTGACGTCAAGTTCGACACGCTATTCCATATGTTGTGTACTAATAGTTGTAAAAAATGTCGATTTTCTCAAAAGGATTTACATACCCTTACCTGTGCATTTGATACATCATTACAAACACGTTTTTACACACATTCTCTATCAACGAAAATCCTTCTTTTTAGAAAAAAGGAGAATTTTTGGAGTCATACAGCACACAAGATATTGAAAAGCACTTCGCAAGTGATTTCACAAAATTGAAAACTTCTTATTCTTTAACGGATTGCCGTTAAATCTTCACGTTGATATAATTTTCTGGTATGTTTCCGCTTTTATTGAAACCAACGAATAACGTAAGGTTAGACTATCCCTTTAAAGTTTTTGTTTTAATCAATAACTATGATATGACAGTGCTTGTAAGTGCACGATATGCCCTGACTATAAACTGAATTAAGTAATTACCATTGATGACAAGGTTTTACGTACCTTCCTAGACACGTATGTGTACATGCAGTTATAACACATGGTCTATTTTGTTTGTTCTTTTCACGCTTTGTTTTGACATCTTGCAGCTTCCATCAGAGGAAACGTGGGGCTGCAGACCTGGCAGCACATCTGAAATAGGTATAGCATACGGAACAGAAGGGAACACTAAGAGCAATGTCTCCTTCCCTACTTCTGCCGAGACGGGAACACTCTCTTCTCTCTTGGAGTGCACCATCTATGAGATCACCGGCTTCATTTCGAACAAGGATAAAATAGCTGGTCAATTGCCCGCAGTCAGTTCGGTCAGAACTGCACCAATAAGTGAGATATTGTTTTCTTCGGTAATCATGCAAAGCTCTGAAAATATTATCAGTGGGGTAATTTTGTTTCGTTTTGTTTGGATTTGTTTATTTCTCTTTTTGTTGCTGTTTTGTTGTTATTTTTTTTTTGGGGGGGGGGGCGAAAATACTATCATCCACGAAGAATATTGATAACCAAGTTTTATTTGGTTATCACGAATATCTTTTTAAGGACTATTAATATTTTGGGAGTTTAACCATAATTCCAAGAAATCACTATCGGGAACCCAAATCCACTCTTTGTAATCTGATGAAGACCAACAATCAATTGCGGGATCTAGATTCAGCAGCCACTTTGGTAACCACTGGACTAAGATATACATTTCGTTTGATAGAAAAGCATAGATTCCATGAAGATGATCCGATTGCAATCTCTGAATGTTCCCATAAAATGTATTTCGAGTATGACCAATTGCGTCTTCAGGAGGTGTTTTTTTTTCACAACTCAGAGTTACCTTACGTGTCACTTTTTTTAGCTTCATGATTAAAGGAAGGTCATAACTTGTGAGTTGAAAATTAGAAGGTACTGCATGGCACTAAGTTCAATTGAGTTAGATTTAAGGAGATAAAAGGAAGATTGAAGAGTAAAAAACAGTCTATATGCCATTTGTGTGTATTTTTTTTCTCAGTGGAACATTGGATGAGCTAAGTGTATTGATGAACCCTCAATTTCCCGTATATATCTGTCCCTCATCTCTATCACTGGAAAGGTGGGCTGTATTCATTTGCTGTGTTTTTGTGTAACCCTTCTCCAAACCAGTACCTGACGCTGTCTCCAACTTCCAGTACTCTCCATCTGCCACTCAAATCTTCCTCACCTGGAGTGTGCCAACCACGTCCTGCCCACCAGACTACTACATCCTTCGTTACAGCCTGCAACAGAAACGTGCCTGCCCAAGTCCTGAACCAAATGTCATTCAACATGAAACCATTACTAATACCACGAACAATGAATTTAATCTCATGGATTTGGAGGCATATTCTACTTACAACATAGTCTTTGTTGCTGTGAATGATCGTGGTGAGAGTGAGGCCGTGAAGAGAACAGTTTTTACCCAACATGGAAGTAAGTGAATGTGTTACTAAATATCATTTTGATTTGGATAGGCAAAACTTGGAAAAAGGTCCCATAATCCAACTTTATTTGTCAACTTTCACATTAGGTGTTCGTTTTCAATTCGGGAAAGATTTTTGATTTGACGGAAAGCGTTTTGCATCTTGACCATCAACATGAATATCAACGTGATAATGGACACTTTCAGTAATAACGCTAAAAATTAATTCAAAATTAAATTCATGAGGGAATTCTGAGGAGGTCAAATGAAAGTCAGTCATGTATCACATGCATATTTCAGCTCAAATGTCTGCTAGCAAATGTATACGGATTGATACACGGTATGCATCACATAATGTCTAACAACATCGTAAATGATTTTTAAAATGGTCCTAAGGAACTTTGCAAATTTGTTATGAAAGTATGTGAAAGTGAATGTTTCTTCAATTGCAAACCACATTAATAAACCGGAGAATTGTAATTTTCACAATAAACCTATTGGTAAATCAAAAGTATAAAAGACGATCTGGTGGATTTGAATATGCACACATGAATTAATTTAAAAAGTCAATTGAGCGTTTCCAGGAGGAGCCATATTGGAGGACAAACAATAAAAACCTGTGCATCAGACCATGAAAAGTCATGACACTCCCCGACCACCTCATATGAACACGCGATAGCAGCTCGTTGTTTGTTTCGTGAGATTGAGATTGATATTGCTGCCTTTTGTTTGGATATTAGGAGATCTGCACTTCTTTTGCCTCCTAATTCTTCCGATTTAGTGACACATGCAGAACAATATGAAAATATCCTACATGATCTGTTGGATAGGCATGCGCCTGAAATTGCACAGATGATTACTGCCCGTCGCCATGCACCTTGGTACTGTGATTTGCTCCGTGAAGCGAAAAGGGATCTTAGGAGATGGGAGCGGCTTAGAAATTCCACAAATCCTGAAGTGTACAAGCAAGTCTTTAGTGATCAACGAACTAAATACAAGGCGTTGCTGAACAAAACAAGATGCGAATACCACATGAACTCATTTGAGGATTGTAATACTCCACAGACATTTCAAAAGTTTAATAAACTTTCCTTATCATCGAATGCGAAGGTTCTTCCATCCAAGAACTCCGCCAGTGAAATACAGCTGTCAAATCAGTTTGTGCACTTCTTTTCTGCGAAAGTCAAATAATGTAAGAAATGAGTTGTCAAGTCATGTAAAAGCCTCATCGTCATCTGTATCAGAGCCCAGTACCACCTTAAATGCGACAGATACATGTAGACCTACCTTTCCTGAGTTTAACCCTATCACTGAAGTAATAGTACAGCGACTGGTGGTTAACTCTCCATCTTCATCCTGTGATCAGGATCCGGTACCCACATGGTTGATGAAGATATGTGCTGATGAGCTTGCTCCTGTCCCCACACGAATAGTTGATTTTTCTCTGTTGAACGGCATTTTTCCTGACTCCTTTAAACGTGCACAAGTTGACCCTCTTATAAAAAAGTCAGGTTTGAATCCAAAGATATTAGCAAACTATAGACCGAAAACGAAGCTTAAATTGCTTGAGAAATTAGTTGAGCGAGTATCTGCTAACCAAATACATGCATATCTAGATCTAAACGGTTTATATGGTAGAACACAATCAGCTTATAGGATAAGCCAAAGAGACAGCTATGGTCCGCATGTATATATAATGACTTACTACTGGCAGCAGATAGGGGGAGGAGACGGTGCTGGTGATGCTGCATTACTCCTCCGCATTTGACACTATTGACCATGGCATTATGCTTAATCGATTTTCGTTAAAATATGGGATTACAAGTTCTGCATTAAACTGCTTTTATTCACATTTCAGCAACCACACTCAAAGTGTGCCTGTCAAGGGCACTGCATCTGCTACATGTGCTTTAAGTGAGGGGGTTCCTCAGGGTTCAGTTATGGGGCCATTATGTTTCTCTAGGTACACGGCTCCATTGGAAAGTGTACTAGAGAAGTGTGGTATCGGGAAAATGATATATGCTGATGATACCCAAATTTATGTCTCAATAACAAAATGTACTAGTCGTGCCACAGTAATAACTCAAATTGAATCTTGTTTGTGTGAAATACAGGGGTGGTCACTGCAAAACAGTCTAAAGTTATATCTAGGAAAAACTGAAGTTGTGCATGTAAAACCTCGTGATAAATTACAACCATCGCTGTCAATAACAGTTTCTGGTATTCCCGTTTTTTCAGTTTCAAAAGCACGTGACCATGGAGTTATTGTTCAGGATGATCTGAGTATGAACAGTCACATTGATAATATTTTTAAATCGGCTGCCATTGGACTAGATAGGATTGGGAAGATTAGGCATTTTATTTGGATAAAGCGACCACAAAGAGGCTCGTTCACGCATTTCTATTTATTTACTTAGATTTCTATAATGGCCTGTTTCTGGGACTCTCTGAGACTCAACTAAATAAACTCCAACGTGCACAGAATTCAGCGGCAAGGCTTGTAACGCAAAAAAGGGAAACTTGAACATATAACTCCGATCCTACATAGTCTCCACTGGCACCCGTTAAGGGCTTGTTTTCAATTTAAAATCCTCACTCTTGTATTCAAATGCCTATGTTGGAAATGCTCCAGTCTATCCTACTGAACCAGCCTAGTCGTAATCTTCGTTCTGAATCGAAAAATCTTCTCTCTGAAATTCGTGTAAAATCTAAGACATTCGGTGATAGAGCTTTTGCAAATACGGCACCCAAATTATGGATAACCTGCCCCAAGGCATTACATCATTGACAGACTTCGATCAATTCAAATCAAGACTAAAGACGCACCTGTTTGATAATAATTATTTATTTTCAAATTCTCACATAATCATTTTTTACTTTCGCACGCATAGGGACTATTTGAATGGTATTATGAGTCTGTAAAATTGATTATTACTATTATCATCATTATTATTATTATTATTATCATTATTATTTCATTTTGTTTATTATTATTATTATCATTATTATAATAATTATTAGTACGGAAGATGTTGATCATCGTGGTAGTAGTATCGCTAGAGTAGTAATCTGTTGTCTCACGAAAAGGCAAACTGGAGATTGCGACGTTTCGACCGCTACTGCTAGTCTTCGTCAGGCAATGTGGACAATATGTTGTTGTTGTTGCTGGTTGATTTTAGGCGCGTGATCAATCACACCAGATTATGTACACGCCGGCATTGTAGTGGGTCGAAAGCAGCTACACGTCACTGAGGAGGTGGCTGGCTCTCCGGAAAGGAGTCTACGACCCTGTACTGTGCATATTAAGTTTGTTTGTTTAGTTTACTGTTTAGAATTTATGTTGTTAATAATTTTTGTTAGAGGTGCATTGAAGTTGATTAGAAGTTGATTGTTACATTTTTTTCTTTGATAATTTATTTAACTCTTTTTCTCTCACGATTTTCAGCGAGCATATTTTTCTCAAAAAAAAAAAAAAAAAAGTTCTTACTTTCTTTTGACATGTATAATACAAAAAACTACAGACTGAGGGAGAAGGAGATCGAGAAAAAGAAGAGAGAGAGAGAAAAAAATAAAAAAAAGGAAGAGCATAATGTTTTGGATACTGTAAATACTGTAACATGTTTAGCATTTGTAGTTCCTGTGAGAGGCAAGTGCAACCTTGTTAACGTTCTCTCATATAGATACTGTAGAACAAAGAACAACAAATTTAATCTATGGGAACAATCTGATAATCATGTATTCACGCTTCTAGAGAATGTACAAAAAAGTGATTGGTCTCAAAACTATCCCTTTGAGATAGCTACTGACCGAACTACTGTAATTGATACATTAATGCAATGCACAAGACACAAGACACAAGAATAAAATGTTTATTATTCTGCTCACCTTGTTTCATGCTTTTTTATATATGATATAGCAAGATGTCATGGGTATATCTAGACATACACACATACATACACACACAGAAGAGGGGAACAAACAGCGATAAACAACAAACTATACTTCATTTTATTTCCTCAAAACATTTTCAAACCACAAACAATGTTGAAACAATTTCGAAACAATTTCAAACCACATGCATGTAACTACTTTTCCAGATGAACATACTGTAAGCACATAAGTGTGCTCGAAAAAAAAAAAAAAAAAAAAAGTAAGAAAAAAGGGTTTGGTTTGGGAGGGCAACTACATACTTGTGTGATCGCTCTTCCAGTGATTAAATATACATAAATAAACCAGATACAATACATATATACGTACACACATGCACATATATATATATAAATATATGTACACTTATACATATATACACATACACATACACACATATAAATCAATGCTAATTTGTGAATGAAGGGGATGCGCATGTGGGACGAACTTCCTTGTCATTTTGCTGATTCTGGAGTACTTAATCAAATATACTTGTATTTATCTGTTGTTTTGATGTAACGTATAACTAGAGCATGGTTCTGTTTAGTACCTAACATATGTTTTATGGTTATGTTTTTTTCCCGGATACACGTAAAGAGTTGTTTTCTTTGCTCCTTGTATTCCTTACAATGCAGTAAAAAATGTTCAATTGTTTCGTGCACTTTACAGTAATCGCAAAGCCCGCTTTCATGTCTGTTAAGACGAAATTTATAAAAATTTAAGTTACACTTTCCCAGTCTTAATCTGTGTATGATTTTCTCATCTCTTCTGTTACTGAGATTGATCTGAGATTTTGGTTGTATAATAGGTTGAAGAGAGTAAAAGAATCTACCCGTTGTATTGGAATCCCACTGCATTTGCCAAATTTGTTTGTAAAAATAAATCATGTGATTAACTAGTTCTTTTCTGCATCTGGGGGCTGCTATGTCAATATTTTCTTTTAGGGCAGCTTTTTTAGCCAAATAGTCTACATGCTCATTTCCGGCTATACCACAATGAGCAGGAACCCATTCAAAATGAACCGTGATACCATAAGTATTCAAATATGTTATTTTTTCTGATATTTCCCTTATGATACAGGATTCTTTCAAATTATGTACTGCCTCGATAGCGGAAATCGAATCACTTAAGATGACAACAGACAGGGGGAGGGCCTCTTCAATCCATCCCAGAGCGAGAAGAATAGCAATTAATTCTGCCCTCATGATCCCTACTGGGGAAATTCTGTATAGTCTTTCTATTTTAAAATATGGTATATAATAAGCAACTCCTGTCATGCCATCTGCTAGCTTAGACCCATCCGTGAATATTTTTATATAATTTTGCCATTTTGTTGAGACGACTTCGTTTGTAACCAACTGTAATTCAGCTGGTAAGCTATTTTGTTTGGATACTTGTGTGTGGATATCTAATGATATTTGCGGTCTAGCGTAAGTCCAGAAAGGTATATTGTGAATATAGTCTGATTGCTTTTCCAAGAGAGAGACCTGTAATTTACATGCTCTGTTGCGTATTGGTCCTTTACCTTCGGGCCATTTGTCATATTCATATTGCCAGCAACTTTTCAAAACCTCTTTTGTTGGGTGGTTCTCTTTTCGAGTTTCAAGATAGAATTTATATTTGTCTACAAAAAGATTTCTCCTAAGTTCTAGTGGGGGTTCTCCACATTCCACTTGGAGGGCGGCTAGCGAGGTAGTTTTTGTAGCGCCAGTAACAATGCACAATGATTCATGCTGGATTGAGTTTATTTTTTTTAAAACAGAGGAGGATGCCGCATCATACGCTTCACACCCATAGTCTATTACTGAGCGTATAAGGCCTTTGTATATCATGAACAGTATATTTGCATTTTTCCCCCAGGAAGTTCCTGAAATACAACGTAACAAATTGATGCGTTTCTTGCATTTTGCAACTAGCTTATTGACATGAGTATTCCATGTTAATTTGGCGTCAAACCATATACCTAGAAATTTGTGTTCTTTTTTCTGAGTTATATTTTCGTTATTTATTTTCAATTCAATATCTTGAAATCGTTTTTTCCCAAAGACGATTGCACAAGACTTAGTAGACGAAACACGTAGGCCCCAGCACTTGCATATTGATTCTATTTGTGATAGGGCTAATTGTAGTTTATGTTGAATAAACTTGATATTTCGGTTGGAGAACCAGATACATAAATCATCAGCATAAATGGAAATGTTTACTGTATTTGAGACATTAGAAAAATCATTTGTCATAAAATTAAAGAGTAAAGGGCTAAGTACGCTGCCTTGTGGAATTCCACATTCTAGTACTTTGTGAGATGAGAGTTGTCCCTCTAATCTTGTTTGACAAGTTCTGATTTTTAAAAAGGAATCGATCCATTTGAGAATATTTCCAGTAATGCCTTTTTCATATAATTTGATAACGAGGCCCCGACGCCACAACATGTCATACGCTTTTTCTAGATCTAGAAACACTGCAACTGTATATTCTTTGTTTGCTAAAGCTTTATGGATGTCAGTTTCTAGTCTAATAACATGGTCTGTTGTACTTCTCTCCTTTCTAAAACCCGCCTGTAAGGGCGTAATCAAATCATATCGTTCAATAAACCAGGACAGACGATTTTTAACCAATCTTTCCATTAGCTTACAAAGTACTGGGGTAAGAGATATGGGACGGTAGGAATTTGGATTAACTGGGTTTTTACCTTGTTTTAGAACTGGAATTAAAATGGCATGAGTCCATTGGCATGGCAAAATAGAATTCTCCCATATTTCATTGAATAAATTTAGGGCTTACGCTATAAAAGACGCGCGCAGCGACTATTCTTCTTGGACATCTTCAGTAATAACATTTCAAACTTAAATAAAGAAACATCTCAAAAAAATGAAGACGATTTCTTTCAGAAAGAAGATATACATTTAGATGATGAATTAGGGCGCACTAGCTGCTTACGAATGGTAGTACCGGTAGTATCGGTAGTACCATTCGTAAGTGAGGTAAGTGATGGCGTTGTCTACAAGACAGTGTTCGCCCAGTGTTCGCCCGCCCGCGACGCCGCCGCCAACCGAGGGGCTTTCCCCGACGTCCGCTACCCGCCCGGATGTCGCACCGCCCGCGGCTAGTGATTGGTCGAGTGCGCCGACCAATCGCAGCGCGGCGGTTCCGGCACCTTCGGAACGCAGCTTACGCTATAAAAGACGCGCGCAGCGACTATTTCGGCGTGTACATAATCTGGTGTGATTGAACACGCGCCTAAAATCAACCAGCAACTACAACAACAACTATTGTCCACATTGCCTGACGAAGACTAGCAGTAGCGGTCGAAACGTCGCAATCTCCAGTTTGCCTTTTCGTGAGACAACAGATTACTACTCTAGCGATAATCATTATTATTGTTTAAAGCTGGCCATTGTTACCGCCTAACAATGCGCACCTACTAGCGGCCCTTTGCCTGGTCGATCGTCCGTAATTGCCGGCCAGTGGGCTTCGTTCTTTGTCCTTTGTTGTTAGCTTGCTACCGCCCCAAGATGCGAGCCGCATCGACGGTCTATTCTTTGGTCAAGTATCCGGATGCGCCGGCCAATAGTATTTGACCATTTATGAGCGGGTTTCGGTTAGTACGCTGCACTGACGAAAAAGATATTTAAAGGGTTACTAAATTAGACAAAATAAGTTCCCACTAATCTATGTAAAATTATCCACTAAAAATAAATGACAATATACAGGTGAATGCAACAACGCGTTACTACGCAGTTAGGGAAAAGTTGTGAATACATTATGGTCTATTGTTGACTTTCGTACAATCTATGGAATTTTGACTTCTCTGACGTCACTGGAGGCGTGTTTTTTTTTTCTTCAAATTTTCGTCAAAATGAGACTTTTTGCGGCAAACAAATGTGAAATTGGTTTTTAGTGGATAATTTTACATAGATTAGTGGGAACTTATTTTTCTAATTTAGTACCCCTTTAAATCCCTTCTTATTACAATTTTGTATCACATGTAACGAAGTGTTGCAGCGGCGCACGAAACGTCGTGATCTTTTAAGATTCCGTTGACCATATTATCACGAGGCAAACGATATATCACTAGCGAATTATCAGCAATGAATAAAGTATTTAGCATAACTAAACTTTTGTTTCCACTGAGATCCATCATTTTCTTTCCAAAACGAAAAATCAACGAGACATACTTGTGGAGAAGTATAATGTTATATGTTTTGGCAAATTCATGCAAAGACATGGCTGGCAAATGCAGGGTGACACCATCTGTTCAAAATACATCAGAGGCAACGCTCAAGAAATCTCATATCACACTTATAACATCTAACATTTCAGAGACTTGCCTTAATGGTCATAAGAATGTGTTGACAAAGTGTAATGAATAGTAACTTAATTCAATTCAATTTTATTTTGCATAAAACAAAACATACATACATACAAACAACAATTGCAATGACAATAGAATGCAAGCGCTAAAACCAAGAAGTTGCAAGCACCTGTGAGGGTCGGTTAACCCCTTAAACATGTAAAAAAAACGATATACAAACAGGAGAAGAAAGCAAACAAACAAAATCACAATAAATATGAGGATTATATACCCACTTGAATGACTAAAAACCTGTGCATCAGACCATGAAAACAATGTCTTTTCATGGTCTGATGCACGGTTTTCTATTGTTTGTCCTCCAATATGGCTGCTGGTGGGAACGCTCTATAGTAGATAACGTGAAGAAAGTGGCAAAATCACGTTGCAAAAGGAATAAACGAATGACCCTACCCACACCAGGATTCGCACAGGGGTCATGCGTTCTCACAAATATCGCCTTAACCAATAGACCGGTTTACTAACATATCAAAATTTTATGCATACCATTTTAACAAAGGTTTCCCCTGACAACCTGAAAGCTTGCCCAAAGTTTGCCTGACATAGCAACAACTAATGCATGCAAAGTCGATTCCAAGTACTGAAATACCATTGTTAGGTACAGGTTAATGAAAAAAACTCGTTACTAGGCCCCGAGGGAAGAAACATCCATGAATTTGCCTACATTAGTAAACCGGTCAATTAATCCACAAATCTGACCATTCACTCAGGGGAGTGTTATAGGGAGGAGTAGAAACTCGAGCATAATACATTCAAACATCTGTATGGGTTCTAAAGCGTGCCCATGAATGTCGAAAGAATCCCATAATCATGACAATGCTTTGATGTTCCATGTGCCGAGCCGACGTTTAGCTGATGTCAACTTGAAAAGAAATTTCTTTAATTTCCCATTTGTCTGTAGACGTTTTATTTTTGACAAATTCGTTTGCAAACCATAAGGAAGTTAACGGCAGATAATGACAGATCCTAATACTCTGCTTTTGTTTCGAAAAGTATTGAGGAATCATTAAAAATCGGACATATAAGCTGTTTGTATTAATTACAACATTGACCAATTTCCCCACTTTCCGACAACTTGTGCATTTGGGAGATTCAACCACCCTCAAAATGATATATTAAGCTGTGTGTTATCATTAACGGCGTTTGTGTGTGTTTGCGTGAAGCAGAGATATTTTACTTGAAAAACTTGTTTATTTGTGTTTGCTGATACCTGTTGTGCTCATGGAAGTATTAATGTAATTAACAGAACGGGACAAGCGAAATGAGACTGTACATTTCTTTTGTTCTCTCTGAGAAACCGTTGCCACACAATCATGTTCACAATTGTTCAAACACCTGAACAGCACCTGTTGAGAACACCATAACTTTTCAGCGACTTGGCACATGGGTTCAAAACAAGAAAGTTGCTTCCTATCCTTCCATAACACATCCCTGATTCACTTAACATGCAGTGCAAAAAGAGGGCTGGAATGATTTCAAAATCAATATTGAAAATAAACTGAAATTAATAAACTGAAATAAATTGAAAAAAAACGACTGTTAATTTGCGAAAGACAGTAGATTCAGCTATAACAATGTACAATGTCAGAGTAAGAAAACAAAACATGAACATCGTTATGTCATGTCATGAGTAGAAATCAATGCCTTTTCCGTTGACATAACACGTAGATACGACAGATTTTGATATCAATGCCTAAAATCTAAATTTACAACATAATGACCTGATCAAAATGATAAATGAGCAATGTCTCGGCTACAAAATACTCAAATTTAGGGGGAAACTGATGCAGAATTACTGAGCTCAAACGAGTAAAAAAAGTTCATGGCGTCATACATGAACAATCTTTTTCGATTCATATGCTAATATGGTGACGTCACGACGTACTAAACGACAGAATGAGATATGAAACGACTTCTGCACTTCACACTCTTTCAGAATATTGACAAACATTGGGGGTCACCAGCCATTCTGAGGAGCTGTAGCCGATTAAAGATTGGCAACCTATTGGCTGTTTTTGCTGTTATTCATTCGTATGATAAACCGCATTTTAATGTTATTCGAAACTAATGTTAAACGTCGTCCCACTTTATACGCTCTGGGCTTTCACCTTATTCCGAAAATGTATCGTTCATAGAAATTGTTGATTTTGTTCTTAGATGACGTATAAAAAATCTTCTTTGTAATGTATGCATGAAACAATTATTCGATTCATTTTGGGCTTCCTCTCGTTGAATTCCCATTCCGCAGCTCCCCCAGCCGTTACTGGACTCAGGGTCGATCCTTCCATTACTGATCCAAGCAGTATCGGCTTCATCTGGGATGCGTTGACGTGTAGCAACATCGGTGGCGTGTTTGGGTACTACTATGCTAGAATCTACGAGCGTGGACAAACTCAGGGAATAACACCTCTCAGGAAGTACATCGACTACATAGACCAGCCATCAGTGTCATTTGATGACCTCCAACCTTGCACTATGTATGAACTTCTTCTCACTACCTCCATCAATACAGCGCCTCCTGGTGCTACACGCCCAGTGTATGTATCAGGTGACGCCTCTCGAGCATCTGGACTGACTGGATTGACCTGTACGTATAATTCACCATGTCAATTGAGTTCCTTAAATGAAACTCATGGTTTGGTTTTCATATTTATTTCAAATAATATTTGTTATTATTTACATCCCATGCAAACGAGCAATGTACATGCACGATTTAAACATGCTGCTACTGACATTTCATTATTTCATTGATCCAAATCTGTCAAATTGACCTTTGTTAAATTATCTTAAAAAATTATCTTTGTAAAAATATTTGTGTTCGAATATTATTTAAAGAACTGCATTTTTTGCATGTGTTGTCGTTTTTTTCGTATTTCCCTCTATTTTTTTTCTTTTTTGGTCAAGGAAGCAAACACAAAGAGCAGTGAGCACTGAAAGTGTTCTGTCACCCTTACAAAATACGAGCGATTCACGCTCAAAATCACATGCACTGCACAGCATGTCATTTATTACATATTCCACACGTTTATGCAGAAGGAATATGCGTATACATTCCTAGCACTTGTGTGCGTTCTTATATTTACGTGTGGTACCGGTATGTGTGTGTTGTCTTGTTTTGTTTTGTTTGTTTGTTTGTTTGTTTGTTTGTTTGTTTTGTTTTTTTTGGGGGGGGGGGGTAAACCTACCCATTCACTCATCTACCTTCCTATACACCCACAATTATGATTCCCTGGCAGCATCAGTTTTGTAACTTTGTTAATTAAACATTGATGAAGTTAGACCGTGAGCGGGTATACCGGACATGGGGGTGGGGAGGGGGTCGCCTTTTTTTTTTTTTTTTGGGGGGGGGTATATTGTATGGTTCCATTTATTTGTGATTTTATTGAGATTTTCTTTTTTTTTCATTAAATTAATGTATGTGTCTTAATGATTTACATTAAAGTTAATTTTGTGAATATAATAGTATGAAAGAAAAATAGTCAGATGCTTTCTTTTTTTGGTATTTTTCTTATTCCTTGACATATTCATACAACAAAGGAGAACTAAAGTGTATGTATGAAAATAATATCTTTTCTTTTGTTTCTCGTAAACTATGTGAAGAGAAATTATGTAATATTTTTTAAATAATAAACAATAAACACTATTGAAAAAAAATGTGTGTGTGTTTGTGCGTGTGTGTGTGTGTTTATGTGTGCTCGTTCTTTTCCGTGGTCTCGGCACCTATAAACAGTGCATCTTCTATAACCGAGGTGCTTTTTGTGTGTGTTGCGCCACCCACGTTTTAAAAAAAATGTTCCAACGCTCCCGCACTTTATAAATCTAAAGCCCGGTTACGATAGCAAGAAAGCATACATGAACATAACCTGCACATAAATTAGATGTTAATTTAAGGAGGAATATCAAGTATTCATTTGCAGAATATACCAGTCACTAGGATAAACAGGATTGAGAACAATAAATAATCATCCATACGCCGTGCATTGTTGATATTTGTCTAATATATGTCATTCAGTGACAAATGTTCGTGTGGAGGCCAGTTCTACAAGAGACAGCAGCATGCTCGTTCGTTGGTCAGTGCCAGCCCCCTGCAGCGTCAGCTACTACTCTCTGGAGTACCAGCTAATCGATTACCTGGCCTGCCCAGGGGATCCCATTCCTGAAGCTCCTGTCTCAACATTGAATGTTACTGGTTCCTACAACATCCTGTCTGGACTGGTGCCCTTCTCCTCGTACAGGGTTTCCATCACCGGCATTATCAACGGAGCGAGGAATGCACCAGTGGTAGTGACCGGGCCATCATCGAAATCTGGTGAGTTGGCCGGTGGTAGGAAAATGACGTTTGAATTTATCAACATTTTTATTTTTATCATTTGTGTGTCTTGTCTATATATACATGTAACATCGAATATATGCGTACACTAGTACATGATAACAGACACAGCGTTACTTAAATACCAAGAAATCATTATAAACGGAATGAAACAGAAATGGCTCTAACACTGCTTCAAAGTTTAAAGCGTTTGATTTTGTTGTATACACCCAACAGCACCTTCTCCACTGTCGCCAGTGTCATACACAGCCGAGGCAAACACCTTACATTTTACGTGGGATGCGTTGCCCTGTGAAGACCTGCATGGTGAGCTGTATGTCTATGAGTACAACCTCTATAACACCCTTACCAGGAGCTACGTGGGATCATCAAGCAGAACGACACGGGCGACTCGTTTGGCCATCGATAGATTAAATGCTTGCTCAGATTACCGCTTTCAAGTACGAGTTGTGCTGCAGAGCGGACACGGGAGTGACTGGACAACGCTCATGACGAGAACAAATATATCAGGTACCTGGGCTGCAGGTTTTACTTTTCTTTTTAACATCAATAGCAAACATTTAAGTAATTATCGTAAATCATAAATTGGTGTGAGAATAAGGTTTGGGGTACTTGTATTACATCAAGATTGTATATTCAAAGTGTTTAAGATTGATATATAGTAACATAGTTGGGTTCTGTAAATACGTTGTCTATTAATCACCAAATAACACAAACTACTGATCATCTTTTATGGTCTATGAATATTAATGTTTTTTCTTTGCTTAACATGAATTGTTAAGTAAATTGAATTTTATATCACAATGTGGTATGCATGATATGATTTACCAGTGTGTTTAACGATTTTATTCTTGAATGTCGCAATTGATGCACAATGTATTCCTATGTGTAATACCCGTTACGTCTTTAGCTCCTGGTCAGCCACATATCCATGACCTTGAACCACACCGTGACGAGCTCGGAACCACTGGTCTGACCGTGAGCTGGGCCGCCCCCAACGACAACTCCAAGCCATGCCAGCCGACTGCCTACGAGATCCACTACCGCCTCCTGCAGGTGGACATGTGCAATGATACCTCGCAGGCTCCCAAGGAGCGTGCAGGAGTCGTGCCTGGATCCACGCTGACCTTTGACCTACCCAATCTCCGTCCTTACTCTGAGTACTCCGTGTTCGTTCGAGGTAGCACTTCGGCTGGGTATGGACCAGAAGATTCCAGCCAGCAGAGTACAGGCTATGCGAGTATGTCTGCATTCAAAGTGCAAGCTATAACTATATCCAGTTTCTTGACCTCAATGGATCTGTTATTGTATTGAAAAAGTCGTATCACTTTAAATCCCTGTTTTCTGACTCACGTTCATTCGTGATTCGGAAATAAATGCATGATTGTTCATGTCATACCAATTATGATTATCATTTTGATCATGTCTCGATAATTCAACACTCTAAGGCAACTTTGAACTTGAAAAAAAATATTGAATTGAGGGGGATGGCGTTTTCAAGAGTAGATTATGAGGTATCACCTTTAATGCACGCCCTGTAACATACACAATCGAGAAAGCGAAAGATAATCTATATTAACACTATATTTGCAGCTCCGACTGGGGTACCAACCAACATTCAAGCATCCGCTGTGAAGAAACGCAGTTTGACCTTTACCTGGGAGGAGCCACCATGTGGCCAGCGGCATGGACCAATCACAGGCTACGATCTAGTCTTGTATGATGCTACATCAGGTACTGTGAAAATTGTGATTTGTTTTTAAATATATATATGAGCGCACTATTGATACAAATGCATATATAACTGTATCAAAAGATACGGTCAGTACATCTCTTGCCTGCAAGCAATCACTTTTTAAGCGATAGGTTTCCAATGTTTCTTATACTGACTTATTGTTTGTATGCATCCATTATACATTATACTTCCCCAAATGTCAAAAGCGATGGGTATTAATGTTACAGCTAGGGAGCAAAATATAAATGGAATAACAGAATACCAAAAAGTGTGATTTGCATTTTAAACACAGACGTAAATATTGATCGCAATAGCTGAGCCACCATGGCATGAAGGATATAAGTGAGACAAAGTGAAGGAGACAGTTTACCAATACAGTGTGATTCGTTTAGTCGGTTTGAAGAGACAAAGTAACTTCGCCCAAACAAACAAGCATGCGCACATTAGATAAAGTGAAGTTCTTTTAGAGGGAGGGTTAATATGAGAATAACTCAGTTGGCATGGCAGGCCGTCTGCAAGGGGACGGTGTAATTATCGAAAAGTAAGTATTCTTTATATACAATCTATTTCATTCTAACTAGTCCTTGATTACTTCATATTTAACTAATTGCCAATAAGAATGTTATGAGTGCTTTATAAATATGCCCATCTTCAACTCTCATCCATCAGGCAAAGAAGTTGGAAGAAGCAACGTTTCATCATCAGCACTAGAGGCGTCGTTTCTAGACCTTATCCCATACTACAACTACAGTGTCAGCATCAGGGCAAGGAACTATGAATCACTTGGACCGTATGGTCCACGAGTAACGCTGCAGACGAGTGAAGCAAGTAAGCTACATCATGTACATTGTATTTGTTATATTTTTTCTTGATCTTCGATAACATTAGTTTTGAGCAAGCTCTCGCTCATACTTGAAATATATGTTTTGGTAGAGTGGTTCCATGATGCAACAAGTGTCAAAAATACTTAAAAGCATCCTATGACCTGGGTAATGATATTGTGAAGAGTTTATACATGAAATTGTTTCTTGTTATGAAAAAAAACACAATTATTGTTAATATCATTATCACCATTGTAAATCATGCTCAGGCGAGTGGCTACAGCTTGTTGAAAAACACAATAAGAAGACCTTTTTCTCAAATTATGAAGTTATGATATTAATATCGATTGTGTACATGGTGTAGTCCCTTCTTTCTTAAATACCTTAATAGTATTTGAAAGTTAGGGGATTCACAACAAAAAATGCGATTTATTCATTATTCTTTCATTTCTAATATGCCATGGAACACTTAATTTTCGATGGCAAGGAAACAATGCATATTGTCTGATTATATTTCCTTTAACTCCAAACTATACCATTAACATGTTTTATTAATATCAGTATTTTTAAAGCCGTTTCTTAGATTGAAACATACATACCTACATCTATCTCACATCTTGTATTCAGAACAACCAGCCGCACCTATCAGGGTCACTGTTCCTTGGTCCGATCCTGAGAGTTTGACGGTTGAATGGCAATCTCCAAACCCCCCAGAAGCTCACATAATCGGCTACTATATCGTCTACTGGGAAACGGTGCAGCAGGACGCTGACAGTGGTGACAGAATGAATGTCAGCATTCCATGCACAAGTTGCCTATGCAGAGACATTGATGAAAGGCTCTCATACAAGATCATAGGCCTGAATGCGGATACCAACTATTCCATCCAGGTAGAAACATGGCAAATCATAGCTAACCATTCAACGTAACATTATTCTACGGGCGTTTGAATACTGGGTGTTTTTTTCATTGTGCACGTTTGCCTGTAAGCCATCTATGATCTACAATGTTTCTAAAACTTGGGAAGTAAACTGAAGGCTTGCTCGCAAGGTAATGCAATCATCAGCACAGCTTGCCGTGAAATGGGCCACATTCTATCCGTCGTTGATTTAGAGATTTTAGATAACGACTGTCATTTTTAAGACAAGTTTTTTTTTCTCGTAATCTCGAAATCAATTTGACCATTACCCACTTCAATACGGTTAGGCTATTATATCATTGCCGTACCACCGTTGCATTTCTTACTGCTCTTTACCATCTATTAATGTGATGGAAGTCCATATTAATAGTTCTATTTTGATATATAATGACCTAAAGAAAGATTGAAGGAAAGGCCACCCTCTGGCATTAAAACACGATATTATCTCTACGATGAAAATTTTTGCTCTATCCATAAAGCTGTTGTCTGATCAATTTAGAATTGCATTGAGATATTGGCTGTCCACACCTTCCTCTCAGGTTCATGCTGAGTCGCAGAAAGGCAAGAGCCATCCAAGCACCCCGACAGTCACGGAGATTACGGAAGAGGGGCGTAAGTTCATTACATTTATATGCCAGGTCCCACATCCTTGTATTATTTTATTTTGATCAGGGGAAAGGGGGAAACACAAATTAAGGTCGTCTTCCCATTCATTTATCTAACAAGTGCAATACATATCCAATTACAGAGACCGCTTCACCGTGTCATACCTTGAAGATAGTTGATCAAGGTGCCCTTGTATGATGATTAGAGGTGTTTGCGAAGTAATTCATGCTTAACGTGTTATCGAATTTGCTCTACCATGCAACATACAGATGCATATATCCAGCCCGTTTGTAGTGTATGAAGGGTTCCGGTAACGATAGCGTGATTTCCCTTTACGTGTTGACACATTCATGACTTATGAAGAGCTTGCAAATACAGTACAGCCAAAGTTGTAGCCACCTTCAGCCAATTCTTTGTTGTTGTTGTTTTCATCTCTTAACATATTAGTACCCAGCGCACCAGGGTCTTTGACAATTACTGGCAACTCGAAGACCTCGTTGACATTCAGCTGGAGTAGACCAAGATATCCCCGAGGAAGGATCGTTGAGTACAAGGTACCAAAGGCGTTCCCTCAAATAATTCGGCTCAATCCAACAGAAGTGCACAGTAAAAAATAAACACCTATATTGAAGGTCGTCACTCCTCTTATTTGTTACAGTTTGAGATTAGCACCGCATTTCCCATAAGTAGATGAGGTATCAGTACTTAAAACGTCGCATATCACTTTCTTTTCACAAATTGAAATTTGACGTATATCATAAAGTAAACTTTGGTTCTCACTTCTTTACCATTTATGTTTTAAACAAATGGAACATTACGCATCACTTGTACTTGAAAATAGGTGTGCTTCCTTCAATCATGTTTCCTCAAAGTAAAATAGTTAAACTCGGTATATAATAGACAGGTATACCCACGTTCTATGCTTTCTGGAGCAACGCCTTCCTCTTGATGGTTGTGCGTGTTGATCACAATATTACCCATACAAAGATCCTCACATATGCGAAGTTATAAACAACAAAATACCGTTACCTACCAAAAATGTCATCTAGTGTCAACCCTTAAATATAACATATGGGCGAAGTAATCTTTAAAAATCTTGCTTATTTCGATCACAAAACATAAAAATAATAATCATTCCTTCTCATCTTGCAACGTTCTATTAAAGATTTGGTACAGGATTACCGACAAGCCGTACGATGATTCTTTCCTGCCTGAGGGTACATTCAGTGACTGGACAACGGGAGGAGATGTAACAAGCTTAGTCCTAGACGACCTGCTTCCCGCTACTCTGTATGAAGCTTATCTGGTGGCTTCTACCAAGGTTGGCCCGGGAGATCCAAGTGAACGTGTCGAGGGATATACATCACCCCCTTCAGGTAAATACTGGGGCTCATTGCCGCCGATATTCTACTAGGTAAAGTCGGTATTTACAAAGTGGTTTTATAATTTGTTATTGAGCACTGTTGCTATTTGAAGTCCACAAGAAATGGAAATGTATAAACGAAGAAAGTAATAGTTGGAGGATACAGCATGTAGATATTCCTTAATGTTTGTATCCTTTCGCAGATTTTAGCTTGTGTGTTGAACAAGGTTTCTTAGATCCGGTGTTTGACTCAAAATGGCAGTGCTTAAAATAATGATTATTTGTTGTTTTTCTGACTTTAACTCGATTGGTATGGGTTTACAGGGTATTACACGGTAAGTTTCCTAAAGCTTTATACAATGTACCATGTAAAATTTCTACGTTGCAGTTGAAGATTTGCCGGTGCCATTCCCACCAGAGATACGTTTGTCATCTGACAACTTACCGGTTATTTCGTTCAGCGAGGATCTAGATTCACCATACATCACGTAAGTTGACACAAATAACTCTTGCATGTCGTTGCATATCAATGGACAGTTTTTATTGATAACGAACTATTGTACCAGTTAAGTCACCCAATGTTTCCAGTCTTAAGAAGTAACCTGAAACCCTTATAGTTTGAGATTATTCTACTTGACCATAACCCCTTTAACATGACAAATGCATGCCTTAAGATTTCTCTGATTTGTAGAACGAATACAACTATCTTTATTTGTCTCAATATGTACGTATGTTTTGCATTGGCAATTTTCATAATATTTCAGAAAATTCAAAGAAAAGCTTAGGACTACATTAGGAAACGCAATGAAATACTGAACATTAGCTAATAGAAGTCCTAAAGAGTGAAATTTTTATTGTTTATTTACTGAAGTTTCCTCTGTTCCATGCGATTCAATTCTTTTCAGGCATGTCCTTGTATCAGTCAGCATTCGAGCCCCAATATCAAG
Organism: Arbacia lixula; assembly: GCA_963669155.1. Taxonomy (NCBI): domain Eukaryota; kingdom Metazoa; phylum Echinodermata; class Echinoidea; order Arbacioida; family Arbaciidae; genus Arbacia; species Arbacia lixula. The sequence continues at coordinate 987,543 of OZ022580.1, read as the reverse complement.
GAGGCGCCGGCGCCGAGAGACAAGCTGTGGCTGTAGCTCCACGAGTGACCAGGATTCTTACATCGCTGGTAAAGTGAGCAGGCGCAGTCTGCCCATGGAGTTCACTGTCGGGGATAACACGACCATTGGTGGATGCTATAACGCACCCCTGCAAGATGGAGCGACGTATGGCATCACCACTGGATTTGAAAGTAACACCGGGGATGAGGTTTGTGCTGTTTTTCCACGACACAATCAAGGTTCATGGCACAGACAGCTAGCAAAATATGTCATCACATTTAAGTATGATATATCTATTAGTGACATATTACAGTACTAAGCTGTAAAATAGTGGAGGATAAACACAACTTCTTTAGGCTGTAAGGTTTCAATTCAATTATTTTTTTTATCATTTAACAAACAAAAATAAGCAACTTTCATAAACAATGAATACAAGGCATCACCAGAAAGCCGATGGCTTGTGAGGTGTGATAACCTTTAACATGTGGTTCAATACACATTAAATATATAGTCTATTATTTAAATGACAGGCAGTAAGATGAACCAAAGTTCACAAATAACATAAAAAATACACAGGCAAACATACAAACAGAACAAGAAACAAAAAACACAAGCAAACAAAAAACATTAACAGCTAAGACAATAATCAACAGAGTAAACAATATGTAAGTATAAAAATGGCAAATATAATGCGCCTATACCTCCATATATTTATACTCCTCCCCACACCTCGTGAGCAACTCGAATTACAGCAAAACATGTGACTATGCTCCACCCAAGCAAGGTCGAAAAACCTCCGCGTGCTCTATTTATACCAATGGTCATGATAGCATGAGTGGAGGCACAATCCTGTCCTGCTCAGTTCTCGTTTTGAGGGTGAATGAATGTCGAATATACTGATAAAAATGTGATGTTAGGTTACTTGAAATATTCAGCAAAGAAATACAAGTTCGAAATATGTTTCCTTCAGTTAAACATGTATGTTTCTTCAACAGAGTACATGCGTCTTTGGAAACCCTACGGAAGTCGTACATATCAAAGGTATGCGTTCTTAGCTTAATCACTTTCATAAAAGGCCATACACACACACCAAAATCAAACAGGTTCATACATCGATCATGTCGATGTTTCGACATCTGTCGAAATCTCTCTAATTGTGAGATCTCGACCGAGGCCGAAATTTAAAGTGAAAAAACGCTATCTTCAAGCCAAGCGCTCACTCGTGCGATTTCAATGAATGCGCGCAATTTGCGCTTAAAGAACGCTGCGCTTGCTGACAAGTGGAATGTATTGTGTGTGAATGCGCGTATATGTATATGTATGTATATATAAACTCACCAAATGACATAAATGATAAGCTGCAAACTGGGAATTGTTGATAGAAACAAACAGGGGTTTAGCACAGGCGCATGCAAGAACAAAAGAAAGTCACTATAAATGTATGATGACGATATATACCAACGACACATTCATATGAATAGACGATACCGTAGTCGAGTTAACCACTTAATAACATAATAACGAGCGTACAATGCTTTTCCCGAATTACGAACATAATCAATATATATAGGCCTATATATATTTCAAACATGGCAGTAGCGAAGTTCAAGCTTTGCAAAATAAGACGTACATAATGATAATCGCATGTTGATATTATATTGCAGACCCGGAGTCACGTAAGGGAGGAGGAGGCGTAGTGCCAGCCGTGGTTGGCATCTTATTTACCATTGTCATTATCGCCCTCATCGTCGTTGGCTTCCTCTACATCAGGTAAAACATTTTCTTTCTTTAATTCTGCAGGATGTCAACTTTATGTAATGGATTGTATTTTGCATCCTTATTACGATATGGCTAGAGTTGTATGCTCGTCTGTTCTTATTATTATTCAAATCGTGAATTTCCATTTAATGGAGTTATAGTTTTTTTTTTCAACTATGGTTAAAGTGCTTTCAGGCAGTCCTGCTGGGTTGTATTTTGTTTTAGTTTATTTATTGTGGTACGATTAAACCTATTTTACCTGCAATTCGAACGATCCCTTTCGTATAGCTGATCTTTCCTTCCAAGCATCGCGTACGCGTGTTTCGCCTGTTTACTTTCTCGGATCCACCACGGGCCTTCAGCGGGGTGAAACTTGCTGGCCAGCGCTTAATACAGTTTGCAAGAAGAGAATTTGCCGATTTGATTATTGTTCCGCCGGATCAGTTGAAAATAAATATTACGTACATGTTGTATACATGTACCTGGTATATGTGGTATTTCCTGTAAAAAGCATCATCGCATTTTGTTTTCAGTATGAATCCTTAAGAAAGACAAAAGCAGTCTTTCAAAGGAATGAAAATGCCCACAATTAATTCGTACATACACGATTGGATAGGTTCCTAATGTACTTGCAACTTTACTTTTGGTAAGCAAATTATGTTATAAGAGTGGATACAAATTATTACTTAAAGTTACAAGTATTCATGACATTTGTTCTTCGATATAATTCTGCACGCTTAGGAGGAGGAGGAATAGACATCACCCCTTAAAGAATGGATTGGTTCGAAACCGGAGAACCCCACCAATCAGAGGACTGAAGGATCGAAACCAGTAAGTCATCAATCATTTCTACACCTCCAAGACTTATGACTTCAAACCAGTCAAGTATCATTAAGTATTGTATCACACAACCTTCAGGAAGCCATAATTTCTTTACATATGACAAAAATACAATGTTTAAGGGTTGCTTTAATATATTCCTCTTGTAGCGTTGCTCTATAGGCCTACATGGGGCTCTTAATGGAGTTGTTGCGCTTTAACTTCTTACTTGGTAGTGTCAAACATAAACAAATGGGCCTACAATGCATTTTTTATCATGTTATATTATAACCGATATTGACATACTATGCCTGATTGTGGTTTGTTCCTTCTGGTACCAGACGTGGCAGTCATGTTCAAATGGGGCGTGTCTCAACTTTAGGTAAGTATATCCTTTATACCTTGTTATTGTATGTGTAAATTGTAATAATCCACTACACTCAAATAACTGGTGGGGCAACGTAATATCTGTTTAAAACTTTCTTGATACACACTTAATCGTGAATTTAGAATACGAACGCGGGCTTTACTACATCTTATCAGCATGAATGAATAGGACTAAAGCCCAGATTGGAAATACGAATAGAAGTTACACTATCCAGAAGATTGGCAAATCCGTAGAGAATCAGTCAACGTGTGTTGAAAAGTGAGCAGCGATTATTAGGGGGAAATACTGGAGAATTATTATATTAAGAAAATAGAATGATTACGTTTTAAAAGCTACCTTTAGTATCGGTCAAGAAATAAAAAGCATAGACGATCGCATGATGGGACCGCGATGCGAGTGTGACGAAGAACTTTGCTGAATCTAGCTACATACATAACATAACACGTTCTCTGCTCCTCCGTTACAATACAGATCGTGGGAATACGCCGTCTGTTGATGCCTTGTGTAACGAAGAGGTCCACACTGGCGGTAATGGCACCATCTACGAGAACTTTCAGCACGACTACGTGGACGGGGAACACCGACCCATTCCTATCAGTCAGCTGGTGCAACACGTAGCTGAGAAGAAAGCCAGCACTACGGGGAGCTTCAAGCAGGATTATGATGTGAGCAGATTATCTTGAATGTTTTAGGGATTGGAAATGATGACGCTCTCCTCAATTTTTCCAATGGGGGCCCATGTAGTTCATGATGTCGGTGGATATCCTGAAATGGGTATCTTGTGCACCCTTCCTCCTCCGCCCAAATATGAATTTTCACTCCCTTACCTCGGAAGGTATGATTCATTTTGAGATCTTTGACTGCCTCTAATCCAAACTTAGATGTATGGATGATGTGAATAATTTGATGGTTTGGAATATCTAGATAAAATTGTTCATCTTTTTGTATAATACTAAATATGTCATTCTATATGTGCTAACATTTCCCTGGAATATCTATTGTAATACCCATGTCATGTACCATGGTTTCCAAGTTATGAATGATATGAACCTTTTTGAAATGGATCGGGGATTGGATCTAGAACTACCCTTAATCTTTTTATGTTCATGGGCATAACTTGAAGTGTGTAACCGTCTAGCCATGCTAGTTGTTTTGAAATCGTGCATTATGTGCATATACTGCATTTATTTGTCTTGTTTGATATGCACACTAGGACACAACACATATTAATGTTCTTTGTTTCAAATACACGTTGTTTCCGTGGAGGTGGATCACATGTTGTTTTTCACAATACTTTAAAATGTGTATGCTCTTTCGACATGATCGGCGACTTCTGGTTTGTTTTGTTTTCCACAGAAAATCACTGTTGCTCAGCTGCATCCCTGGGACGTTGCTAAGAAACCAGAAAATAAGCAGAAAAACAGATATATCAACATTGTTGCCTGTAAGTATACACTACATGTGCTAATACATGTAATAATGTATTTACCATTTCACGAAGTCGACCGCATCTTTGCCATGTTCATTTTTCGTCTTCTTTACTACACAATGAAAAGGGTCAACATTGGCACGAATTTTGTGCGATATAAAACATATCATTGAGACCAGCTCCTCAATAAGATATTGGTATGACTACTCATACCAGTTTAAAAATATGAAGGCTATTAAGACTATGACAGGACGTGTATGACCATCGTTTGAATATACTAAATAGCAATTTGAATAATTGTAATAACTTACAAAGGACACTATGGCACATGCAAAATTGAAGCACTGCTCAATAGTTTAAGGACGTCCAGGCACATCCAGAATATTGCGCTTCGAGCAAGTTTAGCTATAAAGCTTCGATTCTCATAAACATTTTTGGATGAAATTGGCAGCTGCTTTATATCTGTTTGTTCTGCCTTATTGTCGACATTTTCAGATGATCACTCTCGTGTTGTGCTGACTCCGCTCGGAAATGACCCACATTCGGATTACATCAACGCCAGCTACATTGACGTACGTTCTTTATATTATCTTCCATGTGAATTTTACATGTGAGTCTCATATTGTAACATAGATAGGTATATGTTTGCAAGTTGCAGCTGAACAGGGGTACGATACACTCAACATGAGAAATACATTTTTGGTATCAAAGATAAAACAAGTGTAATTTGAATAGTGCGAATGTTTTCTGCCTGACTGTTCACAATTTTGCCATGTTTGTGCTTCCGGCAAAAATATATACGTGGTACGGCTCCTGTAAATGTTTCTTTAAAATAATTTCCGATCTTTATTGAGCACATGTTTTCCCTCGCTGACGGTGGTGGTAAATGGTGGAAATGGCATACCGCACTTCAAAGAAAGACTATAAACATCAGTCTTAGTATTCAAAAAACGGATCTAACTTTTCAATGCTTATTGTATTATGCAATATATATAGTTTATATTAATTGATGTACTACTGACTTAATTTCAGTTTATTGATTAATTTTACTACAGGTTCTCACTTTATCAAGGTACTTACAATTTTATCAAGCACGGCATTAATTTTGTTTGGTACATCTTAGTCGTAAATTGTAGAAAAGATATATAAAATTTATATATAAACCATATTGCACCTTTTTCACATTCAGGGATATAATTGCCCGAGGAAGTACATAGCTTCACAAGGTAGGATGCCAGAATATCAAACCGATTACTAAATAATACAAATGATTATTTGTTATTATGGAGCTGGATATCCACAAAGACTAATATGTGAATCACAATCCTGCTTTGTTGCCTTGTAAAAGTTATACGGATCGTGACAATTCACTCCATATCAACAAATATTAACAGTAATATTCAGCTGATATCGCGTTATTTCTTCATCAACACAAAATTCACTCGTATCTTCTTTACTTAATGTACTTATCTTTTGTTTTTTAAGCGGCTTTCTGAGGAAATTTTAATCATCTAATAATTTGGGAATACTAGACATTAATACAAATCGCATAGTTCATTCTAGAAAGAGGTAATAAAACATTCAGAACGCAAAATCTTATTACTAGTAACATTTCAACTTGACTTTTCTGCTTGGCAGGCAGTGATGTTCCTGATCCACGGGAAAGTTTTGTAGCTGCATTGGAAATACCTTCCAGAGGGTACCTTAATTCTGACTCACTAATATCTGAGTCTCGCAACAATTTCCAATTTGAAATAAACCAGCGAAATCTTGGATTGCTAAATACATCGTCTTGCTGTTTTCTGTGTAGATGCCTTGAAATAATTCTGTTTTCGCGATTTGTAGGTCCTAACACGGCCTCTGTGAAGGACTTTTGGAGAATGGTGTGGGAGCATGACTGTGACATGATCGTCATGTTGACTAATCTAGTCGAGGGTGAGAAGGTGAGAGTAAACATGACTAGTCTGACTGTGTAATTCAACATGTGATGTTGGTTATTTCCGTTATCATTGTTATGATATCATAAAGCTGTAGTCCTTTGATGATATTATATATACGGGGCAGCTATGCACTCTAGTGCGCTTTGCCTTCACACTGTGTTATACAATTAAGGAATCGTCTCGAAACTGTTTTCCTCTGCCAAAATGACAGGTTCCCCAATCGTATTCAGGCACCTGTTTGGTGTTTGATTTCTTTGTATAATTTTTACCCCAATTCATTTGTATGATGATGACTATGAGCAATAAAGTAAACAATTTACTATGCATTAATTGGCCTGAAAGGTTATTGTAACTAATGAAATCATTTTTCAATTTATGATCAATATCGTTTTCATGTCTCATTTTTTTTATTTCTGCAGAAAAAATGTGAGAAATACTGGCCCGATAACAAGATGTTGTACGGGAAGATCACCGTCACAATGACCAAAGAAGAGATCAACGTACACTACACAGTGCGCACGTTTGCCGTGCAGGTAACTTTCGATATACTTTAACAAGCTACTTACAACTTTCCCACCTTCGTGCGCAATAACAAAACTCAAGCAAACAACAGCCAAATATGTTAGGATACTTATTATAACTATCATACCAAGGCGAAAACTACCCAAAGGGAGTACAGTACAACCATTCATGAACTCAGTTGTTAGCGTTGTTTTTCGAAAATATTCAACCATTCTAGGTAATTTAACCACTAAATAACAGTTCAAGTATTCAATATAAGTAGACTGTTACTAATTCTGCTGCGACCAATCCCGAGTCTGATACACTGTTGTCTACTACCACTTCTCTTATTTACTACCAACCATACTCCTGCTGTCACTTCTGTAACTAACCTCTACCATCAATACCTAAACAACTATTTCATACACTATTAGGCCTGCTCAAAAAATATTACACTTCCTATGTTCAACTGCCACCAATACTACTTCTAAGCTACGACTATCACTGGCGTTCATTCCATGCTTCTTAATCTTACAGCACCTTGAAGAGACTCGAGAGGTGGTCCAGTTCCACTACACGTCATGGCCAGACATGGGCGTGCCCCAGTACACCACACCGTTGATGAACTTCATCAGGACGACCAAGCAGCACAAGGCAGACAGCAAAGGCTACACCATCGTGCACTGCAGGTACGAGGACAATAAAGGAGAGTTTGAGTATGGGTGAAAACATAAGATGGAAATAAGGAGGGTTCAAATTGTAAAAACATGCTTTGAAGTAAATCTAAATTCTCAGTTGAGACCGAATTGCCGTGTGGCACAAGCCTCTTAATTCTGTAGTGAGTGTATTACTAGAGGCGAGTAGTCGGCTACAGCAGATATTCTGGAAATGGGGAGTAAAATTACGACTAATAACTAGAACACATTCAACTTGAATGGGGGAGGAAGGAGATGCGAGAATGTATCACTTTGTCGCAGTTCAATTTATTCACAATTTGGCCTAGACTTTGTCTTTTAGCAACTTTATCTTTTTATTGTTTATTTTTTCTTTTCGCATGTGTCCTTTTTTTAACTGTCCGTTTATTCATTGGTCTGTCCTCTCATCGCCCATGTAAAACTGTTTCCAAAATGTTTTCATCCTCTCAGTGCTGGTGTTGGTCGTACGGGGACCTTCATAACTCTTGACTCAATGTTGGACCAGGCCGAAGCAGAAGGTGTCATCGATGTCTTCAATTTTGTCACCGCCATGAGGCAGAACAGAGTCAAGATGGTCCAAGTCTCTGTAAGTGCCCCCCCCCCCCCCCTCGCCTCCTTACTCCAATTGAACAAGTGGGATGTTTTCCCACGTGAATGCTAAACATAATATGTACGATTTTGTACAAGTGTCTTAGGTTTGCAACATATACCCCATAAGAGATCAAAATATGTCAGATTGAAAATATGGCAAATCACCAACTGAATATTATCTGAAATCAGGCAAAAATAGCATGGGTCTTGTCTTTATTAAGGTCTCTGACTCCTTCAGCCTTTATCTCACTGAAATGTGGTGGTGCTGAATAAAACTACCCATGGTATCGTTACATGTAGGCCTATTAAGCAAAATACAAGGGTATAAACTGTTTTATCATAATTTTATAGACGGGACATGCATGCTGTGTTTGTCTAAAATGTGGGCAAAATCTCTTTTATCCTTGTAAAGATATACATGAATTAACATTGCTAGACTGACGTCTTAAAAACATATCATATAAATTTAATCTTTGTATTAAAGGAAAACCATTGAGATATTTTTTTCGTTGCAATTCACTTTATGCTTTATTATGTCTATATTAATACCAAGCATATTGTACTTTCCAATGAATTGTGTAACGTAAATCTATCTGCGTGCCTCATATGATAGTTGCCAGCATGCTCTACTTTATTATGACAAAATACTAATATATTAAGGTAATAATTCACTTTGTCAGGACCAGTACCTGTTCATCTTCAACGCCCTGCTTGAGACCTTTACCTGTGGAGATACCAGCATAGCTCAGGATGTGTACCTCCAGCGCTACCCCTCCTTGCTGACTCCGAGCCCAGACACAGGCTCAACAATCCTCCAAGAACAGTTTGGGGTAAGATCGTGCATCATAACTTAAAATAATAGAAATTAAGTAATACACACTTACAAGAGATCATATGTAAAGGTGGTCGTTCTCATTTTTCAAATGTGATCTACTGCAAGTTAAAATTTCCTTTGAGTCTTATTTATACCCCCTGAGCAATCAAACTTTTATGCAAAATGCACTGCCTAAGTTCTTAATAATGAAAGATGAAGTGATTTGCTCAAGCGAATATTTCATGAGAAAAGCCGCAAAATGAAAAGCAGCCATGGTGGAAATAAAGGTTTAATTTTTTTAATGTGTTGAACACTATATCCCCCATAAATATTGTTCTGCCCTTTGATTGGTTACCGTGAGCAAAGATATCAGTACATAATATCAAAAAGTGCAATCTGCAACCTTTTAACATTTGTTTTCATTATTGATACATTTCCTGAAACCAGTACCTATCCACATGCATATGCATATTGCACATGTCACCCTTTAGCACACCATATCTTTGTAACGAGTCATATTTTACGAAAAGTACTAAATCTATAAGAACTGTTTTTCTCAATTTTCCATAGCGCCTAGGGATGTTCACCATCATACCCAAGGAGACTGAACTGAGAGGGGCAAAGAGCCAGCTCAACAAGGACAAGAATAGATACCCGGACAAACTACCAAGTACGACCACGTCTCTTTGCTCTTGTTTTTGTGTATAACTGTGATACGTGACATCCTACCTCAAAATCATCCAGCAGCCGCAACATAATGCCAACATTTTGCGCAGTCATTCTGAAACATGAAAACATCGCTGCGAGATTGCATGAATTGTTCTTTGTAGTCTTGCGCAATCGTAAAGACAACAATCGTGATAACCGAGTATACCAACACGACGTGTCACCAATCTGGTCAGACGATATCATCCCAAATTGGGGTCATTCTTGTGATTTTGTGTGCAAACTCAAAGGAAATTGTCTTCTTTAATGTAATTCACAAAGAAAAAATTGCAATCATTTCTATTAATTGATATTAATAACTCAATAATTGGGCGTTATGAGTTCCAATAAAAAAGCAAAAAAAAAGAAAACAAAGGGGGGGATATACTCATAGGTATTTAACAAAAAAAGGAAAACAGAGAGAAAAAGTGGCTTTTGTCATTTTTGTATGTTACAAAGTAATCAATTAAACCATAAAAAAGTTACATGCCTGGAAAGTTTTCTTTCTATCCTTCACATTATCATTGGAGAAAATGAAAGATATGTGCATATATTTGCATGAAAAATTAATGATAAATAAGTTTTGATTGCCTGCAAGAATCTGTTTATGCAAACTTAATTATTATGCCACATATATATCTTTTAAGGGGTCCCTTCTTCCTTATAGTTCTCCTGTTTCCTGCCTACGGTAAGAAAGAACTGAATCCCCTATATACCCCCACAGAAGGCTGAATCCAAATACTCCAGCCTGAATTTAACAAGAATGAGAAGTGGGTACATCATATAAACAAAAATCATGCAGGTTGTCTGTAAGTTGATGGCTCCATACAGTCTGCTGATCTCTTAAAGACCTTTATATACATATGCCATATTCGGGTAACTATTCAAATGTGTTATCATGATAGTGTTGACATTATACGTCATGGTGTAATCAAGCAGCAGCAAATGTGGAAAAAAGAAGAGAATCACATGATCATATGCAACATTACTGTGACAGAAATTAGGCTTAGCTCAGGCAGATCGTAGAGGACGTGATCAAATGAAACATGGAAAAGAACAAGGAGCAGGTTGAAGGAAAGTATAACAAGGGAATGAGAAGTACAGCAATTAATGACCATTACGCGTTTTTGCTCCAGCTGAAAAATCCAGGCCCTATCTGATCACTGAGGTTGACGATGGAACCAACTACATCAACGCCTCCTTCTTGCCCGTAAGTAGAGGACGTGACAGAATCTTTACAACTTTCCCTACACGTTTAATTCGTAGTTTGGTTGTCCATTCCTTGTCATGCACTATCCCAGTGTCGTGTAGTAATAACAGGTGCAATCTGCTAATGATTGGGACAGTGATTTGTTCATAATATCAATGAAAGAATTCCTTGAAACAGCCAAGTACAAGTTGACTTTGCTCTAAGAATATTTAAAATAATAAAAAAGAATAAGAAAATTGTGTTATAATATTTGGTTATAACACCACAGGCCTTATGATGTATTCAGTCCACTATGACGTCACCTCCTTTTAACTTCAACGTCGTGCATTAACCTCTTGTATTAGATGAATAGATGACACATGTCTCTAATATTTATGTAAACAAATTTGTACATGGCTAGTAAGCAAAGGATTTCAAATGCAGTTTGCTGACACTTTTTTTTTTGCTTCACCCTTCGACAATGTCCCCAGGGCTACACGAAGAAGGATATGTTCATTGGGTCACAGAGCCCTCTCCCACACACCGTGGTCGATTTCTGGAGGCTTGTCTTTGACTACAAGATTTGCACCGTCATCATGCTCAACGGCCAGCCATTGGAGGATCAGGTATGAATACAATCATATATTTATCATGGCGACAATGAGGCTTGTTAAACATTAATGTGATAGGCAATCGCTACTAATTACAACAGAAAAATGTCTTGAGTTAGACAGTGACAATAGTGGCTGTGGTTCAGTTTTGATGGTCCCCCGTCATTAACATAATGAACATGAAAAACAGTTCAACAGACCTTTAGATTTGATTTTCTGAATTTTCCCCTGTAGAGCATGGCTCAGTACTGGCCAGACGCCTCACAGAATGAGGTATGCTTCGGTCCTTTCACCATTTCACTCATCAATGAGGAACACTACGACGAGCTCTCCACCAGGACCCTGGAAGTACGGAGTACCACCTCAAAGGTAGTAATAACCACCTATGTCATTTACCAAGGATGCAGGGTTGTGTAGATTAATGTTGACTGCATCTTAAATATAGGCTTAAGGTGATTTTAAAACCATGGATGATTCCGAGGTAAGTTCTAGAGATAACTTAGGGCCCTACGTTGCACCACTCACTGAATCGTCTGTGTTTTATGCCATGTATATAACCTAAAGTGGCTCACAGTGAAAATGGCTCACAGGACTGGTCCCAAGACTGAAATGGTATGAAATGAAATTAAACATGAGTTCAATGTTAAAATGTCACCAATTAAAGTACTTATACTTTTTATAACGATTGAAAACATTAAATATAACATCAGCAAGGTCATAAATGAACGTAACATACATTTGTTTCATCTCTTGAAGTCTCGGGTCCAGACCGTGTACCAGTTGCAGCTCCACACCTGGCCAATGACCTGTGAGATTTCGTCATCGGCGATCTCCATCATCGAGCTTCATCGTCGAGCCATGATCTGGAATGACACGAATGGCAAAGAGTCACCAATCCTCGTACACTGCAAGTGAGTAGGAATGTTATTCTTCTAATTGTCTACCCGTATATTATGTCAGGGCACATGTGAGGTTAGGTTCTTGTACTGCCATAGTGCTGTTGTGGTGGCACAACCATGCCGCTTCTTTCCAAATTAGAGTACTTTGATACCACTTAAGGTCTATGATCATTTAGATTTTATTGATAAAGAATTATTCTTAACATTTTATACATGCTTTGTAAAACGTGAGCGTACCATACATTTCTTCAGAATGTCATCAAGTTGAAACTCATTCCAATAACATTAACATATTGTGCACATGTCGTACACTATCAATCATGAGAGTATGTACCAACAAGTATAACGAGGGAGATTAAAGTGTTTGCTTCCTTCCACTCTTCATGTGCCATTGATAAATGTTGACACAAGTCATACACACATCCTATAGAGTTATATGTTGTCTGGCTCGGAAAGGGTTAACTCTTAACGTGCCATTGGCACGTTTTCATGCATGCGCTGGCGTGCCACACACACACAATCGAGTTTCCGGTCGCTTGCCATGTACACACAATCGCTCGCCCGCTCGCGTGCCACGAACACATTTTCGTGCAGAAGTACACGCGCTAATTGTAATGCCTATTGTACTGTGATAATTGAGTTTACGCTGCGAGGCCTTTTGTTATCGTATTCAGCGTGTTCAGTTGTACCACAGTGGCTTGCTTCAGCTATATCTTCACATTGCGTTTTTCAGAGAAAATTACGATTTTTGTCATTAGATTCTCAAGTTGAGAATCATGGCTCCTCGTCGCAAAAGAGCATGATATATAGACCCAGATTTGGTCCGCGAAATGGTTCTGCAGCCTATTTCTTTATTTCTATCACTCTCTTCTGTTTTTTTTTTCTATCTCCCTTCCTAGATCACCCCTCTCCCTCTCTCTCTTCCTCATTCTCTCCTTTTCTCTATCTTTATATTAATTTTCATCACGCTCTCCCATAACGCTCTCATCCTGTATATTTTTGTGTATCTCCCTCTTTTTCTTTCTTCTCTCTCCCTACCCCCCCCCCCTCTCTCTCTCTCTCTCTCTCTTTCTCTAAATCTCTCTCTCTCCCCATATCTTACTCTCTCATATCTCACTCTTTTTATATTTCACTCTGTCAGAAAACAGAGAGAACGAGAGAGAAGGGGGGGGGGTTGAGGTGGGGGTATAAATTCATGGTAGCTTATATTCACAAATGTTTCCAAGTGAAAAGTGAATAATATCATAACACTCATCTACTCTTATAGTTACACAATAATACAAAACAAAAACTATACAAATACCCCTATTTTGCAATAGGAAATCAATGTTATACATTACTTATACTGTACATGTACATGGTACAAGAAGCATGTCACTCATCAAGAGGTAAAAAAAAAATCATCCAACACCTTCCACCGACTTCGTGAGAATCAAGATATTTGAAAAATCAATATGTAACAAAAACCAGGAAGTGTGAGTAAGAGATGAAAGTACAGTAGCCTAGTGAAAGGATGAAAGCAAGCTTTTACTTGACTAAAGCAAATCCTTGATGACCCACTGGGTAACAAAGGACAGGAAGTGGCAGTGAATGTAATAGTAAGTGAGCAACAAGGATGCATACAAATCTCACCCCAAGAAAATGGAACTACTTGAAACAAATCAAATTTTAGTGAGGAAAATAACAATCAATCTATAAGATGTGGGTATCATTAGAAAGCTTATGAAATTTTCAACAACTTTGCTACACAGTATTTTGAGGATACGCTAATCGCTTGAGAGTTACAAGCCATTGTAATCATGACTATTGAATGGAGCAGCTACGACAGTGCGCTCTCAAAATTAATGTGGCACAGGGGGGTTTTGTGGCTGGCATAGGGATTAGCATGGGATTAGCACTATGGCATTGGGCGGGTAGTGTGGATGGCACATTAAGAGTTAACATCTATGAGCTGTGATTTCCCTGCAGGGATGGGGAGGGGGCTACGGGTACGTTCTGCGCCCTCTCGTCTGTCATGGAGCGAGTTCACGTAGAGAAGCTGGTGGACGTCTTCCAAGCCTGCAAGAGACTCAGAGCCATCAGAGGAGGCACCGTTGCGTCTGTGGTAAGATTTCTGTTTCAATCAGTTTGCCTTCCTCCTTTAGTATACGTTCTCCTTTTTACTAAAATGTCGTTCCTTTTCACGTTTTTTTTATGAATCTAGGTTTATATAAGTCGTCAACACATATATTTTTTTGTATTGTTCTTTTTCGTGTTTTTATTTTTATAATACCATTGAATACGTGTCATTTCTGTGTCTTCTCACATGTTCATGGTAAACACTTCGGATTCTTACTTTCCGTTAAAATGATAAGAATTTAGAATGGGAAGACATAGCTAAACACAGATCTAAGAATATGAGTAGCTCAATCACAAGCATTTATACCGTTTTTTTTATAATACATGAAATTTACTTTTGCAACCACTGTGTCTCAATCACCGATTTCTCTTTCTTACAGGCCCAATACGAGTTAATCCACTCCGTTCTGAGGCTCTACCTGGATTCCTATGACATCTACGAGAACTACTAGGTACAGATAAAGGATTTCTTCAAGCTTTGCTCTTTTTTCTTCTCTCAGTCTCCACCTTTCTCTCACTGTCTCTTTCTATCTGTTTCTTTCTGTATGTCTCGCAATTATGTTGCCGCCTGTGGACTCAATAATTCAAAGGAGTGTTCTTCTTAACATGTAATATACTCAAAGTGCATTTATAGAACTAATAGGCTATATCAGGGCTCTCAAAATAAATTACCACGAAGAGTGTATCACAATCCACATAATTATTGTATACGATTGAAATGTTCCAACATCAAAAATGCTACCACAAACGCATCTCATTCATTGTGGTAAGTGCAAATTTCTTATTACGTTTTCATTTATCGTGCCATTAAAGAAAGATTAAATTATTTTTTTTGTATGTGTGATATCTATCAATCATATCATATCAATCATATTTTTCCTTGGAATGTTATATTGGCAGCATTTATAATTGGATTATCTGCAATATATTATGTAAGCGTATACGAGAGTATTAGTACTATTAATGTCGTATCACACGTACTTACAGTGATAAAGCCATTGTGATCGTCAAGTTGTTTGTCTGAAATGATTTCGTGGAAAGTAAAGATCAGCTCTTGAATGAACCTGGCCAAGTAGAGCTTATATAAGTCACTGCGATAGTGTCATATTTTTGCCAATTTGAAGTGGAACATTCGTTTACAAATTGTTTACAGCAGGAATGTGCTGAAGGTTTATAGCTTGTTTTATATTGGATATTAAATACAG
Organism: Arbacia lixula; assembly: GCA_963669155.1. Classification (NCBI taxonomy): domain Eukaryota; kingdom Metazoa; phylum Echinodermata; class Echinoidea; order Arbacioida; family Arbaciidae; genus Arbacia; species Arbacia lixula. The sequence continues at coordinate 971,881 of OZ022580.1, read as the reverse complement.
GATTAAAACTTCGATTACTGTACAATTAATACATTAAGCAATGAGCTATACAGAATAATTAAGTCATCCTTACTTAAATTTACACGCTAGGTGTAGACCTATGTAACATGTACAGTATGTACTGATCCATCGACGAAGTTGTAGTTGTCTGTTTTTATAGTTGTATATATTGTGTACACTCCCAGTATATGTGAAGGCCGTACAGTTACTGTAGAGCATGCTTACATCGACTTCCATTTGTATCCAGCTCAGTTCTTATCAACTCGAAATATTGCAATGGACTGGTATAATCGGCGAGTTTACAATATTATCTTATCACTGTTACTTAAGATTAGTCTGCGGAAAACATCTGTAGCACGCTAAGCATGTTCGTGATCCAGTTGTTTTCCAATTTAATTCAAGATTATCGCATTTTGCCGACTGCATGCACAATCTGCAATTCGATTGTTTGTTAATGTGTTATTGTCATAATTGTCATATCGATTTAAATCGTGATTACATTATAATCAAGCTTAAATGCGGAACCCTTCCGCCAAATGCATTAAAACATCTTAAAGTTAATCTGCAATTGTCTCAGTGGTATGGGAATGTGAACAAGTATATTGATTATACACATGTACAGTATCAGCAACTTTTTCCCAACAAAGTCAAGTTCTACCGAAGCAAGGCCGGTGAGCTCAATGGATTGGGTAGGAAACGAAATGTTGAATAGGTGTGCTATTAACATCGGACTAGCCACTCAAATTTCCCTTGTTTGTAGGTCATTCTATCTGTAGGAAGAAGGGAAAATAAACGTGTTGATTGAGACTATAATACACATTACTGGCCTTTGTGAAACTCCTCATGGCGCGTTGGGAAAGCATTTTGTCAAAAAATTGTGGCATAGTGATGCAAATTATGTCTTTATGTCTTCTTGATTAAGCTCCTCTGTGTCAGATAAAATGGTGTTCCATGTGATTTCTACGGGTGCCTTAAGGCGCCTAGTCCAAGGGATGAAAAATTTAATAATTCTCTACCACACCTTCTCATTATCATCAAGTTGACCAAATAAGATTCCATCCTTTTTTTTTTTCATCTCCTCATCCAAATCTAGTTAACTTTTGTCTTTTCCTGTCGTATATTGTCTTTTAAATGCAATTGTAGGCTCCCGTATGTTTATGTGTATTTCCTGTTGCAACATGCATCCATACCGCAAACATGGATTTTAAAAATCCAGTTCGCTGTAAATTGGATTGTATCGTTTGTAAAGTACAATGAGTTGTTAGTCTAAGATTGTCATAAGAAACTATTATACTACATTTAATGTGGTGTAAACAGTACTCAGAACGTTTGGAATAGAAGTTTTTTTTGCAAATAAAGGATAGATTTTGTTATGATACTGTTTTTCTTGACTGATTCATACTTCCAATGAATGAGAAGAAAAGATCGAGAGGCGTGGGATCAGTGGAAGTGACAAGAGTTCTGTTTAGGGATGCTTCCAAGCTACCATTGTCAAGTGTATAAAGCTCCCAGTGCTTATCAACATCTTCACTCCTCTTGCAATGGAACCTGTCATATGTTATTTCATACATAGGCCTTTCCTTACATGGAATGACAGTCAACAGTATTCTCGAGGCATATGAGCTTGACTTATTTGGCTTGTCTGGGCTTTTGAGGCGTATGAGTTCTGGTTTCGTATGTCTCCCCTCTCTCTCACACACACACACCCACATGCATACATTACACAAGCAATATTTGAAAGTGGGTGACATATTTTAGCTGTGCAAACAGTGCTAAGACATAATGAGATGTGAGTGAATCGTGGGTAAATCTTTTGTGTCGAGTTCATGCAGCCAACAGATGGCTCTCGTGTAAGGTTCGGAACAGCGCCCCCTATAAACCTGGTTTGGCCAACTCGGTTTCAACAGGTAGCAACACACCGCATAGTCTTTTTCTGCTCTCCCCAACAAAGCAACACGCGCCATGTTGCAACCTATTGAAACCCAGTTGGCTGAGCTCTGTGTATAGATGGCTCTAGTTGGGAAAATACTGTTGGTGGTAGAACACACACACAAAATATTGAGGGATTTCAATTATTAACCACGGTCTCTGTCGGGTAGTTCAAAGGCACATCTTTATTCTTTTAAAAGTCCATTAAACTAATGCTAGACGTACTGGTTTTTATACTACTTCAAACCATCCCCTAGATATGTGTTCTACGTACATTCCGCTCAACTATTAGTAAAGTGCGAGCAGAAATACACACACATACAAATAGATACTTTTTTCTTTCTCACACACACACGAACACACATACACACACACACACACGCACACACACACACACACACACACACACGCACACGCACACACACACACACACACACACACACGCACACGCACACACACACACACACACACACACACACATTTTCCAGCTAGCGCTGAAGCAGACAATCGATATTATCGTTTTGCTAGCCAGCGTCAAGCCTTCTGACGAAGTTTACATTTCATAAGACGGCTTGTTTGAACTAAATCTACTCAAACGTCAGGGTTGGTGTAAATAGCGCCAATTCGCCGTAGATGTGGCAGTGCCATTACGACAATTAGTAATTACAATATACGTGTTGAATGACGTTATTTTCAACATGTTCAACATTAATTTCTCTTTCTTTCACTTGTAGTCATTATCTACATTTATCTACACAGAGCAATACGATACACATGAGTGTGAAATTAATATATTGGCGCTATTCATCATTAATTTGTGATGTGCTATTTTAATATTCACGGTGGTCAGTATTTAAAACTATTTTTTCCGCTGTTCAACTCACGGTGTGTTCTTTCTGAGCGACGTATTCGTTGACACCCAACTGGCTTGTGGAATTGAGTGTGGTTTGTCTCTTCCTTCTGAATCATGCTAACTGTAAGGGCAGACTCTGACATAGCTTTAACCCTATCTAGCCCGGGGGAGGGGGGACAGCCCCCCCCCCCCCCCCCTCGACATTTTCGCGATAAATTTGCAACACGAAAAGATCGCGCCGCGACGTTTCATGAATTGTTTCGCCCAAGTCTTTTAAGATCAAATTTTTGACGCGGGGGTACGCGGTTCCAAAGTTACGTAAAATTTTGCACTTGCATGTCAGACCACAAATTCAAAAACGTGCTCTCATGTACAAATTCAATGTAAATTCTGCATCTACCTAACGTTCATAAATGTATCATTATTTTTATTTTTACTGATGAAAAACAATAGATTTCATGTTATTTATGACTGAAATAGTGTTGCCAACTATTTCCATCGAAAAAACAAAGAAATACATAAGAAATGAAAAAAATACATAAGAAAAAAATTGATATTGCCATTTTTTAAATCCTTATTTGATAATAATCCTAAGAAAAGTGTCCGGATGAAAATCGGGTAATTTGTGGGCATTTAAAGATTAACAGCCAAATTATGAAATCATGATTTTATTCATTAATCAGCATAATTAATTAATTAAAAATAAATTTGAATAATTATGGTGCACTTGTCAATTGAATTGTGGAGATTCCAACATGGGTGACGTATGTGCCAATTTTCGTCGCGATTGCGCAATCAACGTTTGACATCTTGGGAAGGGGGGGGGGGCAGTTTTTGCCCCCCCCCCCCCCCCCCCCCGGGCTTTGCAATTTAAAAATAGCCCGGACTATACAGTACATGACAAAGTCTCCCCAGTACTCTCTGTTACAGATTTAATGCCCCTATATGGGATTTGTGAAATAAAAACATGGTTGAAGTGCGGTGTCTACAGTACATTAGGAGTTAGTCCACGATATCAATCAATACAACAAATAAAACCCCTCGAAATATTGTATTTATAGTTGACGCCCTCAACGCCAGTCATGATAAGCCAAATCATTATCATCACCACACTGATCTTGGTCTTGCTTATTTTCAATGACTTAATCACTTAAGCAGGTTCCTTCCTTGTTCATTTAAATTAAACAGGAGTGGAATCAGTAATGGGCAGGACAATTGTTCAGACTGTCTAAAAAAAAAAAAAACATTGCCCCATCTACGGCGAGTTGACGTTATTCAGACTGTATGTATAAGTCCAAATGAGACAATGCCATGACATTTCATATGTCGGCAGGTTTCATTCACTGCAGGGATGTAGAAGTACATCCACGTCAAAAGGAAGCCAGCCTGATGATTCGAAGAACACCCAAATATCTCGTAGAACTTAATCTGGCACGGAAAGTTTGAAAAGAGTTCAGGTAATAAGGGCGTTCAGTAAGTCCAATGTAATTGAGACGACCTGGACCCAGAAGGAGTGTTGTGCGTGTATGTTGGGGGGGGGGGGGGGGGGGGGGGGGGGCTGGCATTGAAGAACGGAAAACTCACAGAAATTTAAAGAGATAGTTTTCTTCATAGTCATTTGTAAATCCGTTTTCAATGTCATCAACTGTGTTCAGTATTTCCCGCAGTTACTCATAACCTCATCGCTGTGAATGGATTGTCCCGCGGCCAACGCATTTAGAATGAGGAAGTGATCGTGATTTACATAAAACCATGCAGAAGTGAATACAGTTAGTTATCTCGCGCGTCTGTACGAAGTGTGATGAATTAAATTTGACGTTCTAGAAATGATACTAAACTGACTCTAGAGGATTCCAGTATAAGATATGAAAGTATAACATCGTGCGACTCTTCGCTGGACTAGAGTACCATGAGAATCATGTCGCCATTGATGACTCGAACGACCGGTCTCTTCATTCTTCTCGTTGTGCTATCATCAGCTTCGTCTGTTCAAGGTAAGCAAATAACTGCTATTTCTATCAGGTTATTTTGTTGTATTGATAAGCTATCAAGATTCACATTACATACATTATTAAGCAAACGATACAAACTTCTCACTGAACCGAATTAATAGATGATCTTTGCATTGGAAATGTTGTTATGGACAACACGTAGACGTAAGCAGACTTTTGAGATATGAAGTTGTAACCAGAATAGCTCAGTTCCAGTCGGTACGATTTAATGTCAACGTGTCAACATGGCCAGTCTTGCCATGAACATGAAGGGGAAGAGAGGGAGAGAAGGAGAGATGGAAAAAAGAGAAGAATGGCTTTGACAGATAGTCAGAAATATGAGTCGGCTAGAAAGAAAAGGAGAGAGAGGGAAAGATAGAGGGAGAGAGAAGGAGAGAGAGGTGGGCAAACAGAGAAGGGAAACAGGAGAGAGTGATGAGTGAAAGGTGTGAGTGAGAGTGAAGCGCGTAATGATATTGAAAATGACAATAATGATATTCTCTGTTTTCTATACATTATTTTATATGCTCCATACAATACCGACAAAATTAATTTACTAACGGACCAATAACATTAATCTGAATCTGAACGAATCTGAGTTGTTAAATGGGATAGAAAAAGACATCCATGAGAAGAGATAAAGTGAAGGAGAAGGGGGAACCAATTAACACACAGAGGGGTCCCGAACAATACGTGTAACACAGCTTGTGTGCCGTTTTAGAATTCGACAGAACTAAACCTACCCGTTTAGATATAGATACGTCTAAAAAGAGATTGGACATCTGTAACGTTTCACGTTTATAGCAAACATGGAACGATGCCAAAAAATGTAAATAGGTATTCGCTTCAACAAAAAAATGACACTTACTACCTAATCTGAACTTCACTTTGCCTTAGCCTTTGACCAACTTTACCATTCTTGATACGAACAACAGCTCCATACGTACATTTAGAATGCGCGAAACAATGGGACTTTATGTAGTATGTACCAATTACACATTTTGGACATCGATGTTGCATTCTAAGCATGATAAGGGAAAAGGGAGTGTTAGTGGGTACAGATTTTTCATGAATGTTTTATGTGCCAGGGCTGGGGGAACTAATTGTGCCATCCTCTATAGGAAAATTTTACTTCATGTATTGGTGATTTTATTCTAGTTGATTATTTCAAAGGCAATCAACCTTAATAACAAGTTAATTTGACGAAACCAGAAGCAGATTGCAGAATTAAGATTGAGCAAACCTGAGCTAAATCATAAAAAGAAAAGGTATGTTACGCGTTAAATTGAGATCGTTAGCCCAAGGACTGCTAGGTTATTCTGTTGAATTATCTCTGTAAAGAGCTTCTCATAGAGCGAGTGAGAAAGTGAAAGTTAGCGAGTGAGTGAGAATATCTTTTTGGAGAGGTTAGCTCTAAAACGAGCAGTGGCTCGACGTGTCGATTCTGGTTAACATAATTCAATGAGTTAACAGTTTAATTCAGAGCTTATCGTTCCGGAGGAATTGTCTATCCTCACCCTTTTCACTCTATATGTTTTCTTTTAGCTCTCATTCGTAGTCATCTCTCTCAAGGGCTGCCATACTGAGTATCATGCACGAACCTACCTTCAGGAAACATTCACACCGTTTCCCTATGCACATTCGGAAGGGATAGGCGTGTGTATTTGTAACCGCGTGCCAACAATTTTTTACAAAACGGTATGATAGCACCGCCATCACAATGTTACTGAAAACACATCCTTCCTGCTAGACCGAGAAAACAATGGTTGAGACAAGGAAGGAAAGGCTGACATGAAAAAAAAATGGCTTAAGGATAGCTTGTGACTACTCTGCTGTCAAATGCCGTGTGAAGCAAATGTAAACCACAATGATTGTGGTAGTTAGGGTGGTGATGGAGGAGGTGGGGGAGGGGGTTCTAGTTAGAAAAATTATATTCAAGGATGAATAACAACAACTTATTTTGGAGGGCTCATTATTCAAGCACAATTTAATTTCAAATTATATAGATGTTGGCTGCCGCTGAAGGAAACATCACAAAATGTTTATACCGAGGGGATTTTCACTACGCTGAGGGAACGTAAATATAAAAGTCACGAGCCAAGGGCGATCGAGTGACTTATTTGCCTGTGTGGTGTGTAGTGAACCTATTTTGATAATGTCTGCAAGAGGGATATTTCCCTTTAAACATGTACGTACATTGCGTTAAGACGTGTGATCGTTCGTATGCCAGACAAACGTATGCTGTATGGGATTCCTGTGCACTAATGGTGACCACATACAAACATGGCACATTCACCCTATGTGTGCCAAGCCAAATAGCGCTCTGTGGGTTTTGTGTTGAGTTCGTGCGCAAAAACGCCTCGATGCCGCCTGCAGCATGGCTAGTGCCAAGTCTTCAAAGCACTTCATCACTTGACAATTCGTTGGATTGGGCGGAAATCACCCAGCTCAAGTGCTTTATTATTTATTTTTTTTTGCCCTTATAACTTCCCCAATGATTTCCCGACACTTTCCCCTTCTTTCTCAGGTTTTAGTACCGTTACCTTCTTAATTGTTCGCATTCTACTTGCGTTTTTCAGTTTATGGGACTCTGTAGCTCATTTTATATTAATCGCCCTCGTTTATGTTCATGGGTATATAATGTACGTCCCCTCCTGTAAAGACACGTTATTTTTCCAGGTTCTAACAAAGCTATCGAATGCAGCTTAAATCTGTGTATTATATGTATTATGTATAGTTCATTGAAACGGTGGATATTTGCGTTGGTAGTTGAGTCATTGGGATTGCGATGTCGTATAGAGTGATCTTGTGAACGATAGTGTTACGGTCCCCGAGTTCCCTTTATTCCCATGTCTATAGTAAGCCCATATTCTCCCAAACACCCCCTCTTTCTTAGATAACCTCGAGCCCAAATCAACATTTACTTTGAGCAAGTTCTTGGACATTTAATGGTGACGTCATTACTGACCTATACTTTCTGCATAAGTTCCTACTCTCTATTCGGAAAGGCATGAAACTTAGTCTGACCTCTTCTACGTCACAGCTCTGGTCAAGCTTGTCCTTGGGTGCGGAGTACATTTTATGACCCAGCAATAAACCATTTTCTCTCTTCTTCCAACATTCTTGTGACCGCTCAACTCTATTGGGGTTGACATTTACGATTTGTTATGGGGGAAAGACCAAGGATTTCTTCCAGAGATGTAATTCTCGTTTCTTTGGAAACGAGATGCTTTTGGTAAAGTTCTTGTTTGAAGTTCAATCAAGAGAAAGTTAAGACTTCAAGGAGAAGACTGACGTCAATACAATCAACTCTTTTCTGCTTAAACTATGATGTCCCTCCAAAACTACATTACTTTGTACTTAGAAATCCTTCATTTCATGTATTTCCTTTATGTGAATATAGTTGATAAGGTACACCAGCATGTATAAATAGAGGCAGTCTAGCTTTGGAAAAGAGAGTTCAGTTCGGGGTAAGAGTTCGGAGTAGGAGTTTTAGAGTACGATGAGAGACGGTGCTTACATGTTGTTACGCTATGTTACGCCATCGAAATGAGTATCGAAATGACAGTGGAATGACCATCGAAATAAACGTCTGAACTACAACTCATATCGACATCGTGTACTATGTACGTCTCCAAAAAGTATCACCCGTAACACTGGTGGCAAGCTATGAGATCCCGTAACAATGGTGGCAAGCAGATGAGATCCCGTAACAATGATGGCAGCGGAAAACTGGAGAATCGACCGTTCTGGCTACGCTACACAAGATGGACCACTTGTTGACAACCGTTGTTGGGATGGAATGAACTCTATCCCGTGATGGGGAATTGCTGGACACCCAAACCTTAGTCTGAACTGTTGGGATGTATGAATTGCATTGATTTATCATAGACATTGCTTCATTATGCTCCGTGACGACATAACACAACAACTTTAGCAGGAGGGCGCGGCGTGCCAGGATAGCTGGACTGAATTGGGAATTAGCGGTCGACAGGAATGGGATTGAATTTGGTTCGATGCAATGACGTCAATGAGTGCCAGAAAGGTTGCGCGCCCACCCCGACGGGATGTCGCTTCTTTTAGGAATGATCTGCCCTGCTCCCAACACAGGAGCCTTGTCGACGACAACGTCGAGCAGCAGCTGAGTTCCACGAGAGGAGACTTCTGGCTGGCTGGAGTCAACGGGTTATGGATCAGGATTGTGTTGATACTCATGTCTATTGGTGAGGATGAGCTTGCTCCATGCAACAATCGGAACGACCCAAGGATATGGTTGTCTCAATTCGGGGTACGGCCTACCACATCACCAAGTCTGCTTGGATGGATGTGGACCTCCGAGAGAATAACTTAACACACTTATAGTGGTGCAACAATAATGACGACGGAATTTGACATGGACACGAAATCACAACGATGCAACAGACCCTGCTACAATCTCAACAGGAACGAAAATCTCGACCATGAGTTGACGGAGTCATCCGACTGATGTTTTGTCGAGAAGTGCTCAGCTGCAAGCGGGAGGATCTACATGGCGCCTGGTCTGCCCACCCGAGGACCGACGATGGCACCGATGATGACGAGCGTGGGGTTCGCTCGAACAGGCATGGTGTGGAGTGTGTGCGGGGTAGTAGGCGTTGATGAACGCGACACCTGACGCAACCTGGGATCCGCCGGTAGGGGAGAGGCCGATTGCGAGAGCGAGACGTGGATGCTGTCTTGGACTTGCAGTAGGACACTTAATGACAATGCTTCATCGAGTTATAAATCTCCATGGAACTCTCAATGACTGTAAGTTCTGTTATTCTCAACAATGATGCAATTGATAAATCTTTATGTTTTGAATGAGGTGCCCTGCGTATCAGACAAATACGCCTTCGCTGGTATAAATACCGGGCCGCAGCTCGTGAATTCATTTGGTTTTGTTATTGTATGAAGACTTGAAAATACATTTCTAACAAGTTATTGAACGCTGGTCATACATCGAATCTAGTGTTGAGGATGTAAAAAAAAAGTTATACAGCAGTACTATATACAGAAATTTACGTTTCCAGGAAAATATTGATTTTAGGGAGAACCTGAAATGCTAAATTACTGTAAGATCAACACAGAACGAATGTGAGCTATGAATGGGTAAACACATTCCTGTTCAATTGAATCGAAATTTGTCTGTATAACTTTTTCATGTAGCAGGGATTCTGTTCCTCCTGTTTCTGCTTTCTTTCTCTCAATTCTTCCCTCTTTCATTGCATAATTTCAAGAATGTTTGATCAATGTTAATATGTATGTTTACCAAGGCAATTGTCTTGTAGCGATTGTAAAATGTATTGGCAGATCGAGAGGGTAGTGGCTTACAATCCCCACCCCCCCCCCCCCAAAAAAAAAAAAAAAAAAAAGAAAGAGAAAAATGGCCGTTATTATTGGTAACTATTACGCCACATCCATCCAACTCTCCACGTACGGAAACACAAGGAAACATTTATTATACGATAATGTCTCATTGTTAGTATTATTGTGTAATCCTTCTCCATTCAAGTACCTGAAGCGGTTTCCAACTTCCAGTACTCTCCATCCGCCACTCAAAGCTTCTTTACCTGGAGTGTGTCCAACACGTCTTGCCCACCAGACTACTACATCATTCGTTACAGCTTGCTACAGAAACGTGCCTGCCCAAGTCCTGAACCAAATGTCATTCAACATGAAACCATTATTAATACAACGAACAATGAATTTCATCTCGTGGGTTTGGAGGCATATTCTACTTACCGCATAGCATTTGTTGCTGCGAATGACGCCGGCGAGGGTGATGCTGTGGAGAGGACTATTTTTACTCAACATGGAAGTAAGTGACTATAACATGAAAGGGCATATTGGTTTTTGGCACAAATTGATGATAAATCCCATAATCCAACTTGTTTGTTCACTTTCAAATTACTTTTTTTGCACATTTCGGAAATCTTAAATAACGGATATGTAAGGTGATGAAAAATTGCATTTTGATCATCGGCATTACTATCAAGATTATCATTGACACCTTAGGTGATACCGCTTCAAATCCATTTAGTTTGTTCAATAAAAAAAAATATAGAGGTTAAATGTAAGTCAGTCATCATGGTCATGTACCACATGCATGATCAAGCTCAAATATCACTTAGCAAATGTATGTGGAAGAATACACGATATCAATGTAATAATGACTAAGCTTCTTGAATATTTTTGAGGATGGTCCTAAGAAAAATGGCAAAGAGCTCATCAAAGTATATCAAAATGGATTTTGTTCCCATATCCAACAAAGTTTAATGAAAAAGTTGTCATTTTTACAATAAACGGTATTGTTTTAGTGAAGTACACAAAATCCGTTTCTAGCTTATTATGGGAATAGCTCTTTTGTCATAGCTCAAACTTAAAAACCACTTTACTTTCAAAGTTTACTCTTTTTGGAGATGATTAAACGCGCGCAGTGAACGTTAAAAAAGCAGTAACTCTGCCCTGCATTCTTGAGATTAGTACACGTATGCGGTCGTTCTTCATTACACTGAGCTAGGCTCTTGATTGTGTTTCGAAGACATTGTTTGGTGTTTACTTTGCAGTTCTCACGTTCTTTATTATATAAAGTTATGTCCATAACGATATAGATAGCCGTGTTACAGCATAATACCGTAGAGCAAGCAGCTTGATCGTGCCGACGACTCAGACGGGTAGCAGGGTAACAATTCTTTGGAACTGTTATCGTATCTGTCTTACAGTTGGCATGAATTGAGTGAGCGGAGGTTCTCCTACCTTGCTTGTGTAGTGCATTGAATCGAATGTAAAAGATATTAACACTTTACAAGCCATCCGCTTTCTGGTGATATTCCATTTATTCATTTTCTTGTTTGATGATAAACAAATGATTTCAATACTTCGAATTGATGCCATCAACAAATAATCAAATATGATTCCTTTACAACGCCATACATCTTATTTATTCCTCTGTCATGTTTATTAACAACATTATTCCGATTTTTTACTTTCTTCCTCTCTTTGAATCCTCATTCCACAGCTCCTCCGGCCGTTACTGGACTCAGAGTCGATACTTCCATTACTGATCCAACAAGTATCGGTTTCATCTGGGATGCTCTGACGTGCAGAAACACCGGTGGCGTGTTTGGGTACTACTATGCTAGAATCTACGAGTATGGACAGGCTCAGGGATCAACACCTCTCAGGAAATACATCGACTACATAGACCAACCATCAGTGTTATTTGATGACCTCCAGCCATGCACTGTGTATGAAGTCGTTCTCACTGCCTCCATCAATACAGCGCCTCCTGGTGCTACATACCCAGTGTATGAATCAGGTGACACCTCTCAAACATCTGGACTGACTGGGTTGACATGTACGTATGATTCACAAACCTTCACTGTAATGTATTTCAATGACACAAGATTACATGTTTTAGTTGCTAGGCCATTTTACATCCAAAAAATCATTCACTGATGTCTTACAGAGATATCCAGTTATATCAAACAAAAAACTTTTCATGAATGAATATCTTAAGCATTCTGTTTCTGATAATTTCTACGTCGCAAAGTGGGCCAGGCGTGAGCAAAATTGCGCTAAACAAGGGTTTGGTTATCAAAACAAAATTAACTTTTTAAGATTGTGAGCAAAAAATACAACCTGTGGCATACCTCTGAGCAATATTCTTTCTTAAAATTGATTTTGAGTGGGTCATTTTTCTTTACAAACATATGATATTTGCATGTTTAGGTACATCGTGTATAAAATGTATGACTACTTTATTTTGAAGTTTTTTACTAATCGAATCATTTAATCCCCATAAAATTGCATTTGAATGTTGTAGAATACTGATGTCACATCACTATCCAGTTTTAAGGCCAAAAAAGTATTCCTCCAGGAAGTAAGTCATGATGAAATAGCATATATTTTTTCATGCTCAAAAGTACTCAACATTCCCGTCGATTCCTGCGCTACAAGTATCATGATTACCTTAATGACAATTCATGCTTTACAATGGTACCAAATTTGGCTGGATTTGGTTTCCACTTTTTGAGTAATACTTATTTTCCACTCGCATGTTCGTCCTTTTTTTCGCTTAAATCTGCCATACCGAGCACGCACTATGCTCAGATCACACGCAGGCAAATCACACACACAACATGTACGCGTTTATACACGAAAACCGTATATCACAAGCTTCACAGTCTCCTCGCATTTTTCGTAGCTGATGAGACTTGAAATGTCCGAAAATAACTCGAAATGATATAAAAACAAAAATTGGATTGCATTTTGACATTCAGTGGGAGCACACCACTGGTTGGTCAAGAAGAAAGTCCCAATGTAAGTCTCATCGATAAAGTTCCTAAACAGTGGAGAGAAACGTAACAGAAAACGACAGTTTGAGTAGGAAAAAGAGATAGAAATGACGAGTTTGTTTGCAAAAGGGGTTAGATTCACTTTAGACCATTCTGAGAAAAAATAACTTTTTTTTATTCTCCCAATAATTCTCGCAATATTCTTATGCGAAACTAAATTGTCACGATATACTACCTTACCATGTGAACATAAAATTGGATATAAAAGAAATCTTCCTCTCTTCATATCTTTTAAATATTTTTGTCCAAAAATTACCTTCGTGGATCGAACCCCTTTTGCAAACAAACTGAAATTGATCCACTCCCTTTTTTAAATAGAAGTGATTTCCCTTTGCAATTTCTGTTCACTTTTTAATGGGTATTTAAACTTTTCTCTGGTATCATCTCATAAAGCTACTACAAATCTATACATTTAAACAAAGAAATAAAATTTGATGAAAAATGGATCTAACCCCTTTTGCAAATGAACTCTTCATTTTGTTTGCAAAAGGGGTTGGATCCACTTTAAACCATTCTGAAATCTACTTCTTTTATTTTCCCATATTGCAATCTTTTCCCATATTGCAATCAACTAAATTATCATGATAAACTACCCTACCATGTGAACACACAATTGGGTATAAAAGAATATTTACCTGTCTTCATGTTTTTATAACATATTTCTCCAAAAATTACCTTTGTGGATCTAACCCCTTTTGAATAAAAAAGTAATTTTTCTTTGCCATTTTTTTTTCATTTCTTAATTGGAATTTCAACTTTTCTTTAGTATTATCATATAGAGCTACCTTAAATCTATACATCGAGACAAAAAAATAACATTTGATGAAAAATGGATTTACCCCCTTTTGTAGCTGAGCTCTTCAAATATAGAAGCGTCGAGAGAAAAAGAGAGAGAATGAGAGACAAAGAGAGAGAGGGGGGGGGAATAGAGAGACAGAGGGGTGTGGGGCGGGGGCGAAGGATCGAGAGAGAGAAAGGGTATTAAGTAATTTTACAATATAGGCTTTTATTGTTTACATTGAGTGGGTGTCTATGTAATCAATACGGGCAATAAAAAATGGCATAGCTAATCTAGTTGCACCCTTCAACCATCAACCCGGGAGATCTATAACATCTGTCTGTTTCAACAACGTTTATCACTGGCTACTGCTAAAGTGTGTTGAATTGGGTTTTTAAAAATCACAAAGATTAAAACAAAGAATTGAAGAAAAACTAAGTGATTACAAATTACGATGTAACATGATAAATATGTTTTTTTTTTCTTATAGGATTATTACAGCCAATCACAAAGCGGTATTTAAATGACATCAAATGTGTTTGAAAATATTTCCATTGGATTCCACGAGTCTGATCATCCTTATTCCTAACCATTTAACATACAGTTATTAAAAAGACATAGTGATTACGGTTTAGCCTATAAATCATTTGTAACATTGTGTTATTTTACATTGTATTTTTACAATCATTATCAATTATCATCATTTACAATCATTTTTGTATCATTATGGTATTGTAATGACGTCATATGTTTGAAAATATTTCCATTGGATTCCACGTGTCTAATTTCCTTAGAAACCAACATTTAAACATCAGCTTTACGAAAAGATTGGAGATTGCGAGTTTTGGCGCACTTTAAAACCATTCTGGCCCACTGTGCGTCGGTTAGCAAAGTCACATATTGTATGTAAAGTGGCCTTAATTGTCTGATATTGTTGGTTATGAAAGAATCTTGGACTAATTCATATTGGCATTTTTGATGCTTTATATTTTCTAGTGTTCAGCTCTACTGCTTTCAATGTGGTTAACATCACAGAAAAATTTACATTATGCATTGATTAATGAAACAATTCGCAACAGGAATAACACGAAAAATGCAATAGACACGAGGTAGCAATACACATGTGATACACTCGCGACAAATCAAAGAATCGGTACGGAGTATAATATATCTGCATAAGATATGATACACTATGACAAAGAGATCAGAGAATATATCATATATCATGTCATATCATATCCCGTTTATTTATGTTTTTGTATACACTTCAGTGTCAAATGTGCGTGTGGAGGCCAGTTCTACAAGAGCCAGCAGCATGGTCGTTCGTTGGTCAGTGCCAGCCCCCTGCAGTGTCAGCTACTACTCTCTGGAGTACCAGCTCATCGAGTACCTGGCCTGCCCAGGGGATCCCATCCCTGATGCTCCTGTCTCAACATTGAATGTCACTGGTTCCTACAACATCCTGTCTGGACTGGAGCCCTTCTCCTCGTACAGGGTTTCTATCACCGGCATCATCAACGGAGCGAGGAATACACCAATGGTAGTGACTGGGCCATCATCTGAATCTGGTGAGTTAAACGGTGGATGGTCAATATCGTTTCTTGTCTATACATGTAAAATCTAATGTACAGCATACTTTTATGCATTCACTAGTACATGGTAATAGACACATTTTAAAGGGAATGAAAGAGAAATAGCCCTAACACTGCTTCAAACGTTAAAGCGTTTGATTTTGTTTTATACACCCGACAGCACCTTCTGCACTATCATCGGTGTCATACACAGCTGAGGCTCACACTTTACATTTTACCTGGGATGCGTTGCCCTGTGAAGACCTACATGGTGAGCTGTATGGCTATGAGTACAACCTATATAACACCCTTACCAGGAGCTACGTGGGATCATCAAGGGAGACGACACGTGCGACTCGTTTGACCATCGATGGATTGAATGCTTGCTCAGATTACCGCTTTCAAGTACGAGTTGTTCTGCAGAGCGGACACAGAGGTGACTGGACAACGCTCATGGCGAGAACAAATATATCAGGTACCCTTGGCCGCAGGCTTTAATCATTTACTGGTAGAAAATGAGTTCGGAAGGGCGAATTAACTTCTGTCATTGAACCCACGGTTTGTGTATAATCTCTAATCAACTGAAAATATTTATCTGTACGTACAACTTTCTGTGTAAAAGCATAATTCTTCAATGCGATATATGTGTTACGTAATTTTGAGACACAAAAGGCACTCGTCTTTGTGATTATGAAAGGTATTAGCGAATCGAGGGGGTAGTGGCCTACAACCCCCCGCCCCCCCCCCCCCGCCCCAAGCAAAAAGGGAAAAATCGTCGTTATTATGGGTACATATTTTGTTATTAAGCACACATCCGACCAACTATCCACATACGGAAACATAAGGAAACATTTATCATACGATAATGTCTCATTGTTTGTATAATTGTGTAATCCTTCTCCAATCAAGTACCTGAGGCGGTCTCCAACTTTCAGTACTCTCCATCTTCCACTCAAATCTCCATCACCTGGAGTGTGTCCACCACGTCTTGCACACCGGACTACTACATCATTCGTTACACCTTGCTACAGAAACGTGCCTGCCCAAGTCCTGAACCAAATATCATTCAACATGAGACCATTACTAATACCACGAAAAATGATTTCGTCCTCATGGGCTTGGAGGCATATTCTACTTACAGCATAGCCTTTGTTGCTGTGAATGACGCCGGAGAGGGTGAGGCTCTGGAGCGGACAATTCTTACTCGACATGGAAGTAAGTGACTATAATATGAAAGGGCATTTTGGTTTTTGGCACAACTTGCCACAACTTGATAATAAGTCCCATAATCTAACTTTATTAGTGAACTTTCAAGTTATTCTTATCATCAACATTAATATCAACGTTATTATTGACACCCGAGGTTATACCGCTTCAAATCCACTTAGTCTGTTGAATGAAAAAATCTCAAGAGGTTAAATGTAAGTCAGTCATGTATCACATGCATAATCAAGCTCAAATAACAGATAGCAAATATATATGGAATAATACACGATATGAATGTAATAATAACTGAGAGCATCTTGAATAATTTTTAGAATGGTCCTAAGAAAAATTGCAAAGAGCTCATAAAAGTTTATCAAAAAAGATGTTTCACCATAATAAACGATATTGTTAAGGCATAGACCTAGCTACCGCGACGTTTGTCATAGCTCAAACTTGATAACCAGTTTACTTTCAAAGTTTACTTTCGGCCCTGCATTATTGAGATTAGTACACGTATGCGATCGTTCTTCATTACATTGAGCTAGGTTCTTGATTGTGTTTCGTAGACATTGTCCATGGTGTTTACTTTGCAGTTCTCACGTTCTTTATTATGTAAAGTTATGTCCATAACGATATAGATAGCCGTGTTAGAGCACAATACCGTAGAGCAACAAGCTTGATCGTGCCAATGACTCAGACGGGTAGCAGGGTAACAATTCTTTGGAACTGTTATCCTCTCTGTCTTACAGTTGGCATGAATTGAGTGAGCGGAGGTTCTCCGACCTTGCTTGGGTGGTGCATTGAACCGAATGTAAATGATATTAACACTTTACAAGCCATCAGCTTTCTGGTGATATTCCATTGATTCATTTTCTTGTTTGATGATAAATAAATGATTTAAATACTTCGAATTGATGTCATCAACAAATAATCAAATTTCATTCCTTTACAACGCCATACATCCTCTCTATTCCTCTGTCATGTTTATATACAACATTATTCCGATTTTTAACTTTCTTCCTGGCGCTGAATCCCATTCCACAGCTCCCCCAGCCGTTACTGGACTCAGGGTCGATACTTCCATCACTGATCCAACAAGTATCGGCTTCATCTGGGATGCGTTGACGTGCAGAAACACCGGTGGCGTGTTTGGGTACTATCATGCTAGAATCTACGAGCATGGACAAACTCAGGGATCAACACCTCTCAGGAAGTACATCGACTTCATAGACCAGCCATCAGTGTTATTTGATGGCCTCCAGCCCTGTACTATGTATGAACTCCTTCTCACTGCCACCATCAATACAGCGTCTCCTGGTGCTACATACCCATTGTTTGTATCAGGTGACGCCTCTCGAGCATCTGGACTGACTGGGTTGACATGTACGTATAATTCACAAAACCCACCATGTCAATTGAGTTACTTTTGGAAACTCATGGTTTGGCGTTCATACTTATTTACAATAATATTTGTTAATGTTTACTTCCCATGCAAACGAGCAATGTACATGCACGATTTAAACATGCTGCTACTGACATTTCATTTATTTCATTGATTCAAATCTGTCAACAAATTCACCTTTGTTAAATGATCTGAATTATTACTGTCATGTTCAATGTTTGTGCTTGAATATTGTTCTTGTGCTCTCGTTTTAATATTATTTACCTCTGAAATGTATTGTTTTCTTCTACTTTGTGTAAGAAAGCAAACACAGATAGCATTTAAAACTGAAAGTGTTCTGTCACCCTCTCAATTCGAGTGATTCATGCTCAAAAATCACATGCACTGCACAGCATGTCGTTTAGTACATGTTTCTCACATTTATGCATAAGGAATAACGGTGCCTCTTTTACCACCGAAGTGCTCTTTGTGTATGTCACCCAACCCAAGTTAAAAGAAAATGTTCCAACGCTCCCGCACCTCGACAATGTAAAGCCTGATGACGATAGCAACAAAGAATACATGCACATAACCTGCACACAGATTAGATGTTGATTTAAGGATGAGTATCAAGTAAAATTAATTTGCAGAATAAACCAGTCGCTAGGATAAATATGATTGAGAATAATGCATAATCATCCTTACCCCGTGCATTGTTGACGTTTGTCTCATACATGTCGTTCAGTGACAAATGTGCGTGTGGAAGCCAGTTCTACAAGAGACAACAGCATGCTCGTTCGTTGGTCAGTGCCAGCCCCCTGCAGTGTCAGCTACTACTCTCTGGAGTACCAGCTGATCGAGTATCTGGCCTGCCCAGGGGATCCGATCCCTGAAGCTCCTGTCTCAACATTGAATGTCACTGGTTCCTACAACATCCTGTCTGGACTGGAGCCCTTCTCCTCGTACAGGGTTTCCATCACCGGCATCATCAACGGAGCGAGGAATACACCAGTGGTAGTGACTGGGCCAACATCTGAATCTGGTGAGTTGATTGTTGCTCGGACAATATCGTTGCTTGTCTATACATGTAACATCCAATATACAAAATGCTTGTTTGTATTCACTAGTACATAGCTAAAACACAGCTTCCCAGGTTAAAGCGTTTGATTTCGTTGTATACACCAACAGCACCTTCTGCACTATCGTCAGTATCATACACAGCTGAGGCTCACACTTTACATTTTACCTGGGATGCGTTGCCCTGTGAAGACCTACATGGTGAGCTGTATGTCTATGAGTACAACCTCTATAACACCCTTACCAGGAGCTACGTGGGATCATCAAGCAGAACGACACGGGCGACTCGTTCGACTATCGATGGATTAAATGCTTGCTCAGATTACCGCTTTCAAGTACGAGTTACGCTGCAGAGCCGACATAGGAGTGACTGGAAAGCGCTCATGGCAAGGAGAAATATATCAGGTACCCTGGGCGGCAGGTTTTAATCATTTACTGGTAGTACCTGAGTTAAGAAGGGTGAATTAACTTCTGTCATTCAACCCACGGTTTGCGTATAATCTCTAATCAACTGATTAATATTTATGTTTACTGAGGCAATTGTCTTGGAATGATTGTAAAATGCATCGGCAAATCGAGGGGGTAGTGGCTTATAACCCCCCCCCCCCCACCCTCCAAAAAAATAAATAAATGAATACATAAATAAGGGGGGGGAATCACCGTTATTATTGGTACCTATTACGCACACAACCAACAAAGTATCTACGTACGGAAACACAAGGAAACATTTATTATACGAAAATTTATCATTGTTTGTATTCTTGCGTAACCCTTCTCCAATCAAGTACCTGAGGCGGTCTCCAACTTCCAGTACTCTCCATCTGCCACTCAAATCTTCTTCACCTGGAGTGTGTCCAACACGTCTTGCCCACCAGACTACTACATCATTCGTTACAGCTTGCTACAGAAACGTGCCTGCCCAAGTCCTGAACCAAATGTCATTCAACATGAAACCATTATTAATACAACGAACAATGAATTTCATCTCGTGGGTTTGGAGGCATATTCTTCTTACCGCATAGCATTTGTTGCTGCGAATGACGCCGGCGAGGGTGATGCTGTGGAGAGGACTATTTTTACTCAACACGGGAGTAAGTGACTATAACATGAAAGGGCATATTGGTTTTGGCACAACTTGATAATAAGTCCCATAATCCAACTTGTTTGTTAACTTTCAAATTATTCTTTTTGTTCATTTCGGAGATTTGAAATAACGGATATGTGAGGCGATGCATTTTGATCATCAGCATTACTATCAACATTATCATTGACACCTGAGGTGATACCGCTTCAAATCCATTTAGTTTGTTCAATGAAAAAAAAAATAAAGAGATTAAATGGAAGTCAGTCATCATGGTCATGTACCACATGCATGATCAAGCTCAAATATCACATCGTAAATGAATGTGGAAGAATACACGATATCAATGTAATAATGACTAAGAGCTTCTTGAATATTTCTGAGAATGGTCCTGAGAAAAATGGCAAAGAGCTCATCAAAGTATATCAAAATGGAGTTTGTTCCCATGTCCAACAAAGTTTAACCAAAAGTTGTGATTCTTACAATAAACGGTATTGTTTTAGTGAAGCACACAAAATCCGTTTGTCGCTTAGAATTGGAATAGCTCTTTTGTCATAGCTCAAACTTAAAAACCATTTTACTTTCAAAGTTTACTCTTATTGAAGATGCCTAAACGCGCGCTGTGAACGTTAAAAACCAGCAACTGCCCTGCATTCTTGAGATTAGTACACATATGCGGTCGTTCTTCATTACACTGAGCTAGGTTCTTGATTGTGTTTCGAAGACATGGTGTTTATTTTGCAGTTCGCACGTTCATTATTATGTAAAGTTATGCCCATAACTATGGATACCCGTGTTACAGCGCAATACCCCAGAGTAAGAAGCTTGATCGTGCCGATGACTCAGAAGGGTAGCACGGTAACACTTCTTTGGAACTGTTATCGTCTCTGTCTTACAGTTGGCATGAACTGAGTGAGCGGAGGTTCTCCGACATTGCTTGGGTGGTGCATTGAATCGAATTTAAAAAATATTAAAACTTTACTAGCAATCAGCTTTCTGGTGATATTCCAGTGATTCATTTTCTTGTTTGATGATAAATAAATGATTTAAATACTTTGAATTGATGCCATCAATAAATAATCAAATTGGATTCCTTTACAACGCCATACATCCTCTCTATTCCTCTGTCATGTTTATATACATTATAATTCCGATTTTTTACTTTCTTCCTGGCGCTGAATCCCCATTCCACAGCTCCCCCGGCCGTTACTGGACTCAGGGTCGATACTTCCATCACTGATCCAACAAGTATCGGCTTCATCTGGGATGCGTTGACGTGCAGAAACACCGGTGGCGTGTTTGGGTACTATCATGCTAGAATCTACGAGCATGGACAAACTCAGGGATCAACACCTCTAAGGAAGTACATCGACTTCATAGACCAGCCATCAGTGTTATTTGATGGCCTCCAGCCCTGTACTATGTATGAACTCCTTCTCACTGCCACCATCAATACAGCGTCTCCTGGTGCTACATACCCAATGTTTGTATCAGGTGACGCCTCTCGAGCATCTGGACTGACTGGGTTGACCTGTACGTATAATTCACCATGTCAATTGAGTTACTTTTGGAAACTCATGGTTTGCTGTTTTACTTATTTACAATAATATTTCTTATTGTTTACATCCCATGCAAACGAGCAATGTATACGCACAATTTAAACATGCTGCTACTGACATTTCATTATTTTATTGATCCAAATTTGTCAACGAACTCACCTTTGTTAAATAGTTTTAATTGTTAAAATGTTTGTGCTTGAATGTTGTTCTTGTGCTCTCGTTTTACTCTTATTTACCTCTGAAATGTATTGTTTTCTCCTATTTTGTGTAAGAAAGCAAACACAGATAGCATTGATAACTGAAAGTGTTCTGTCACCCTCTCAATACGAGTGATTCATGCTCAAAATCACATGCACTGCACAGCATGTCATTTATTACATGTTTCACACGTTTATGCTTAAGGAATATGCGAATACGTGACTGTGTGCTCGTCCTTTTCCATGGTTTTGGTACCGATGAACGGTGCCTCTTTTACCACCGATGAGCTCTTTGTGTATGTCACCCAACCAAAGCTAAAACAATTGTTCCAACGCTCCCGCACCTCGACAATTTAAAGCCTGATACGATAGCAATAAAGCATACATGCACATAACCTGCACACAAATTAGATGTTAATATAAGGATGAGTATCAAGTAAAATCAATTTGCAGAATATACCAGTCGCTAGAATAAAGATGATTGAGAATAATGCATAATCATCCATATCCCGTGCATTGTTGACGTTTGTCTCATATATGTCGTTCAGTGACAAATGTGCGTGTGGAAGCCAGTTCTACAAGAGACAGCAGCATGGTCGTTCGTTGGTCAGTGCCAGCCCCCTGCAGTGTCAGCTACTACTCTCTGGAGTACCAGCTAATCGAGTACCTGGCCTGCCCAGGGGATCCCATCCCTGAAGCTCCTGTCTCAACATTGAATGTCACTGGTTCCTACAACATCCTGTCTGGACTGGAGCCCTTCTCCTCGTACAGGGTTTCCATCACTGGCATCATCAACGGAGCGAGGAATACACCAGTGGTAGTGACTGGGCCAACATCTGAATCTGGTGAGTTGATTGTTGCTCGGACAATATCGTTGCTTGTCTATACATGTAACATCCAATATACAAAATGCTTGTTTGCATTCACTAGTACATAGCTAAAACACAGCTTCCCAGGTTAAAGCGTTTGATTTTGTTGTATACACCAACAGCACCTCCAGCACTGTCGTCAGTTTCATACACAGCAGAGGCAAACACCTTACATTTTACGTGGGATGCGTTGCCCTGTGAAGACCTACATGGTGAGCTGTATGTCTATGAGTACAACCTCTATAACACCCTTACCAGGAGCTACGTGGGATCATCAAGCAGAACGACACGGGCGACTCGTTCGACTATCGATGGATTAAATGCTTGCTCAGATTACCGCTTTCAAGTACGAGTTGTGCTGCAGAGCCGACATAGGAGTGACTGGAAAGCGGTCATGGCAAGGAGAAATATATCAGGTACCCTGGGCGGCAGGTTTTAATCATTTACTGGTAGTACCTGAGTTAAGAAGGGTGAATTAACTTCTGTCATTCAACCCACGGTTTGCGTATAATCTCTAATCAACTGATTAATATTTATGTTTACTGAGGCAATTGTCTTGGAATGATTGTAAAATGCATTGGCAAATCGAGGGGGTAGTGGCTTATAACCCCCCCCCCCCCCACCCTCCAAAAAAATAAATAAATGAATACATAAATAAGGGGGGGGGGGAATCACCGTTATTATTGGTACCTATTACGCACACAACCAACAAAGTATCTACGTACGGAAACACAAGGAAACATTTATTATACGAAAATTTATCATTGTTTGTATTCTTGTGTAACCCTTCTCCAATCAAGTACCTGAGGCGGTCTCCAACTTCCAGTACTCTCCATCCGCCACTCAAATCTTCTTCACCTGGAGTGTGTCCAACACGTCTTGCCCACCAGACTACTACATCATTCGTTACAGCTTGCTACAGAAACGTGCCTGCCAAAGTCCTGAACCAAATGTCATTCAACATGAAACCATTATTAATACAACGAACAATGAATTTCATCTCGTGGGTTTGGAGGCATATTCTACTTACCGCATAGCATTTGTTGCTGCGAATGACGCCGGCGAGGGTGATGCTGTGGAGAGGACTATTTTTACTCAACACGGGAGTAAGTGACTATAACATGAAAGGGCATATTGGTTTTGGCACAACTTGATAATAAGTCCCATAATCCAACTTGTTTGTTAACTTTCAAATTATTCTTTTTGTTCATTTCGGAGATTTGAAATAACGGATATGTGAGGCGATGCATTTTGATCATCAGCATTACTATCAACATTATCATTGACACCTGAGGTGATACCGCTTCAAATCCATTTAGTTTGTTCAATGAAAAAAAAAATAAAGAGATTAAATGGAAGTCAGTCATCATGGTCATGTACCACATGCATGATCAAGCTCAAATATCACATCGTAAATGAATGTGGAAGAATACACGATATCAATGTAATAATGACTAAGAGCTTTTTGAATCTTTCTAAGAATGCTCCTGAGAAAAATGGCAAAGAGCTCATCAAAGTATATCAAAATGGAGTTTGTTCCCATGTCCAACAAAGTTTAACCAAAAGTTGTGATTCTTACAATAAACGGTATTGTTTTAGTGAAGCACACAAAATCCGTTTCTCGCTTAGAATTGGAATAGCTCTTTTGTCATAGCTCAAACTTAAAAACCATTTTACTTGCAAAGTTTACTCTTATTGAAGATGCCTAAACGCGCGCTGTGAACGTTAAAAA
Organism: Arbacia lixula; assembly: GCA_963669155.1. Classification (NCBI taxonomy): domain Eukaryota; kingdom Metazoa; phylum Echinodermata; class Echinoidea; order Arbacioida; family Arbaciidae; genus Arbacia; species Arbacia lixula. The sequence continues at coordinate 947,279 of OZ022580.1, read as the reverse complement.
CCAGCAACTCTGCCCTGCATTCTTGAGAAGTACACGTATGCGATCGTTCTTCATTACATTGAGCTAGGTTCTTGATTGTGTTTCGAAGACATGGTGTTTATTTTGCAGTTCGCACGTTCTTTATTATGTAAAGTTATGTCCATAACTATAGATACCCGTGTTACAGCGCAATACCCCAGAGTAAGAAGCTTGATCGTGCCGATGACTCAGACGGGTAGCAAGATAACACTTCTTTGGAACCGTTATCGTATCTGTCTTACAGTTGGCATGAACTGAGTGAGCAGAGGTTCTCCGACCTTGCTTGGATGGTGCATTGAATCAAATGTAAAAGATATTAACACTTTACAAGCCATCAGCTTTCTGGTGATATTCCATTGATTCATTTTCTTGTTTGATGATAAATAAATGATTTAAATACTTTGAATTGATGCCATCAACAAATAATCAAATCGCATTTGTTTACAACGCCATACATCCTCTCTATTCCTCTGTCATGTTTATATACAAAATTATTCCGATTTTTTACTCTATTCCTCACGTTGAATCCCCATTCCACAGCTTCCCCGGCCGTTACGGGACTCAGAGTCGATACTTCCATTACTGATCCAACAAGTATCGGCTTCATCTGGGATGCGTTAACGTGTAGCAACATCGGTGGCGTGTTTGGATACTACTATGCTAGAATCTACGAGCATGGACAAACTCAGGGATTAATACCTCTCAAGAAGTACATCGACTACATAGACCAGTCATCAGTGTTATTTGCTGACCTCCAGCCATGCACTATGTATGAAGTCCTTCTCACTACCACCATCAATACAGCGTCTCCTGGTGCTACACACCCAGTGTATGTATCAGGTGATCATTCTCGAGCGTCTGGATTGACTGGGTTGACACGTACGTATCATCCATAAACCTTCACTGTAATGTATTTCACTGTCATTAGATTATATACTTTAGTTGTCATGCCAATTTACCCTAATAAATGTTTCTGTGGTGTCTTACTGATATCCAGTTATATCAAACAATATGAATGAATATTTAAAACTAACTGTTCCTGATAATTTCTACGTCGGTTAGCAAAGTCACATAATTATGTAAAGTGGCCTTAATTGTCTGATATTGTTGGTTATGAAAGTATCTTCGCCTAATTTATATCGGCATTGTTCAAGCTTTATATTCTTTTAGTGGTGGGATGTACTGCTTCCGATGTGGTTAACATCACAGAAAAAAGCACATGATGCATTGATTAATAAAGCAATACGCAACATGAATAAAACGCGAAGACAAGAGACAATAGACACGAGGTAGAAGAAATACACATGTGATACACTACCGACAAAGTAAAGAATCGGGACCGAGTATGATGTATCTGCATAAGTTATGATACACTATGACAAAGAGATCAGAGAATATATCATATATTACACTATATCTTACATATCATATTCCGTTTATTTTCGTTTTTTGTATATACTTTAGTTTCAAATGTGCGGGTGGAGGCCAGTTCTGCGAGAGACAGCAGCATGGTCGTTCGTTGGTCAGTGCCAGCCCCCTGCAGTGTCAGCTACTTCTCTCTGGAGTACCAGCTAATCGATTACCTGGCCTGCCCAGGGCATCCCATCCCTGAAGCTCCTGTCTCAACATTGAATGTCACTGGTTCCTACAACATCCTGTCTGGACTGGAGCCCTTCTCCTCGTACAGGGTTTCCATCACCGGCATCATCAACGGAGCGAGGAATACACCAGTGGTAGTGACTGGGCCATCATCTGAATCTGGTGAGTTGATCGGTGGAAGGTCAATATAGTTTCTTGTCTATACACGTAAAATCTAATGTACGAAATACTTGTATGCATTCACTAGTACATGATAGCAAACACAATTTAAAGGGAATGAAAGAGAAATAGCTCTAACACTGCTTCAAAGGTTAAAGCGTTTGATTTTGTTTTATACACCCAACAGCACCTTCTCCACTGTCGTCAGTGTCATACTCAGCCGAGGCAGACACCTTACATTTTACCTGGGATGCGTTGCCCTGTGAAGACCTACATGGTGAGCTGTATGGCTATGAGTACAACCTCTATGACAACATTACCAGGAGCTATGTGGGATCATCAAGTGAGACGACACCGGCGACTCATTTGATCATCGATGGATTAAATGCTTGCTCAGATTACCGCTTTCAAGTACGAGTTGTGCTGCAGAGCGGGCATAGGAGTGACTGGACAAGGCTCATGGCGAGAACAAATATATCAGGTACCTGGGCTGCAGCACTTATTTTTCTTGTGTACACCAATAGCAAACATTTAACCAATTGTCGTAAATCATAAATTGGTGTGACAATAATGTATTTTGTTTTTGAAGTACTTGTATTACATCATGATTGTAAATTCAAAATTCCAAATAATAACTGGATAATCGCGGAAGAGGTTTAAAATACACAATATGTAAAGTCCTGGAAGAAGTGAGGTGAGAAAAGAAAAAGTGGATAGAATTGGAGGTGATTTGAAAAGGCAAAAAAGTGGAGATTTGAAAGTAGAGTATTCTTTGGACATGAGTGTAGTCCTTAAAAGGAGTGTAAACCAGAAGGAGTGAAGAGCTGAGGAGTAGACAAGTAGACCCGACGTTTCGGGCAGGTTGACTGCCCGGGGGGGGGGGGGGGGGGGGCACTCACATACATTGGTGGTACGGGGACGTGCCGCTTTGAAGACCCATTTTTTGAGACCTCGATATCAGTTCTTTAGATCCTCTATATCCTACGCATGGCGAAAGTTCCGCGAAATTTCCGCTCCTTAGCCTCCCCGCTGTGCCCCTCCCTCCGTTCCACAGGTCCGCGGCTTGCGTGCAGCTTGCTACGCTTCAACATCAACCCGGCCGCCCGACCCGCCGACCGAGCGAGCTGCAAGAAAACCCTGACGTAAACACAACGCGTCGCATGTGCAGCGAGGATCGTTCTGTAGACCCTGTTTTTCACAAGGCCGAGTGGTATATTTTTAGTTCCTAAGACCCCACATTTTACGCGGATTTTACCCTTGTAGTCAGTTCCTTAGACCCCCATTTCAGGGTTTCGTGAGGCACACCCCCATCAAAATCTAATTTGAGTGCCCCCCTCCACCCCCCCCCCCCCCCCCCCCCGGGGTTGACTGCCCGTCTTCAGGAGTGAGTGTTCGCGTTGTTGTTGTTGTTACTGGTTGATTTTAGGCGCGTGCTCAATCACATCCGATTACGTACACGCCGGCATTGTAGTGCATTGGTCGAATGCAGCTGGCACGTCACTAAGGAGGTGGCTGGCTCTCCGGAAAGGAGTCTACAACCCTGTGCACATTTAGTCTGTTTGTTTAGTATGTTGTTTGGAGGTCATAATGTTATTTTTTTGGTTAGAGGTGCATTTAAATTCATTAAAAGTTTATTGTTAATTTTTCGTTTATCTTTAACAATTCATTTCACTCTTTTTCTTTCATAATTTTCAGCGCGCATATTTTGATTAAAATAAAAGCATATATAAACAAAAAAAAATAAAACGATTTTCAAGCAATGTGTGGCGGTACTTATGACGTACGTGCGGACGTGGGAGGAATCGCGAGATGGAGGTCTCGGCGGGTGCTCTGCGTGTGAGTGGCCGGGAATCGGTGGGCGGTTGGTATGCGGACGTGAGCGGGGGAGCGGGGGCAGGTGTCACTGGTGTGTGTGTGTTGGTGGTGATTGAGGATTCCGAGGATTTCGAAATATACTCTACTCTCAAATCTCCACCTTCTCGCCTTTCCAATTCACCTCCAATTCTATCCACTTCTTCTCATCTCAGTCCTTCAAGGACTTTACACATGGTGTACCGTAAAGCTCTTCCGCTATTGCTCATACCACCATGCAAACCTTCAAATAACTGGATAGTAACGCAGTTGGACGTAGCCTATTCATCCTTGAAATAACACAGACTGACGATCATTTTTCATCGTCCATGAATATAGATGTTTTTTGTCTTTGCAAAGCATTACGTTCGAGTGTTATACTCGTATATTAATCAACTTATTAACGTATAGCAATCTTTTCCAATGTATATTGCATATCATATCACAATGCGGTTTGTATGATATGATTTACCATCTTCTTAAATGATGTTATTCTTGAATGTCGCAATTGATGCACAATGTATTCCACTGTGTAACACCCGTTACGTCATCAGCTCCTGGTCAGCCACACATCACTGACCTTGAACCACACCGTGACGAGCTCGGAACCACTGGTCTGACAGTGAGCTGGGCCGCCCCCAACGACAACTCCAAGCCATGCCAGCCGACTGCCTACGAGATCCACTACCGCCTCCTGCAGGTGGACATGTGCAATGATACCGCGCAGGCTCCCAAGGAGCGTGCAGGAGTCGTGCCTGGATCCACGCTGACCTTTGACCTACCCAATCTCCGTCCTTACTCTGAGTACTCTGTGTACGTTCGAGGTAGCACTTCGGCTGGGTATGGACCAGAAGATGTCATGCAGCAGACTACAAGCTATGCAAGTAAGTCTGGATTTAAAGTGCAAACAAAAACTAGTTCCAGTGTCATGACCTCAATGGATTTGTTATTGTATTGAAAAAGTCGTATCACTTTAAATCCCTGTTTTCTGACTCACGTTTATTCGTGATTCGGAAATAAATGCATAATTGTTCATGTCATACCAATTAAGATTATCATTTTGATTATGTCTCGAAGATTCACCACTTTGAACTTGAGAAAAAAAGATGGAATGGAGGGGGAGGCTTTTAACCTTAAATGAACGCCCTGTAACACACTGAATCGAGAAAGGATAAGACAATATCTATTAACCGTGTTAACACTATATTTGAAGCTCTGACTGGGTTACCAACCAACCTTCAAGCATCCATTGTGAAGAAACGTAGTTTGACCTTTACCTGGGAGGAGCCACTATGTGGCGAGCGCCATGGACCAATCACAGGCTATGATCTAATCTTGTACGATGCTACGTCAGGTACTGAAAACTATGATATTTTCTGTTTTTTGTGTGTGTAAACACACAATTATTAGAGGCAATCATTAGGCATTATATTTCCCAAAATGAAGCGATGTTTAAGGTTGCAGCTAAGGAGGGTAAGCCCATTGGAAATGAAATAATTGCAAAACGAAGCTTCACCTCAGCATACAAGCATTCACACATTAAATGAAGTCGTATCTATTGACAGGGATTAGAACTATATCAACTCAATGACAATAACATCTGATTAGGACAACATTAAGTTGTCAAGACAGACCGTCTGCAAGAGGACGGTTAAATCTCTAAAAATCAGTTTTAGTTTAATATATTTCATCAAAACAACATGTAGTCCGTAATTACTTTAGGCTTAAATAATGGACAATTAGGAAGTTATCAGTGATAGATTTATAAACATGTCCATCTTAAACTCTCATCCATCAGGCGAACAAGTTGGAAGAAGCAACGTTTCCTCTGCATCAGCACTAGAGGCGTCGTTCCCAGACCTTATCCCGTTCTACAACTACAGTGTCAGCATCAGAGCAAGGAACTATGAATTACTTGGACCGTATGGCCCACGGGTAACGCAACAGACGAGAGAAGCAAGTAGGCTATACTAATTTTTCTCTCTATCTTCGAGTATCATTGATTTTGAGCAATCCTTTACTCATAATTAAGAGTGGGTGTTGTGGTATAGATTTTAGAGCACTGGACTCACGATCAAACGTTTCTGGTATCGAGCCTTCCGCAAGACCTCACTCTCAAATTCCCGCTGTCTACCCGGGCGTATCTTGTCGGCTCCCATGATGCTACAATGACCCCTTGGGACTGAGCAAGTTCCAAAAAGACTTAAAAGCATCCCACGGCAGTGGTAATGATATTGTGAAGCCTTTAGAAATGAAATTGATTCAGCTTTTTAGAAGCCGTTTCTTTCTTAAAACTAAACATACATACTTTTTTGTCACATCTTGTATTCAGAACAACCAGCCCCACCAATCGCAGTCACTGTTCCTTCGTCTGATCTAAAGAGCTTAATTGTTGAATGGCAATCTCCAAATCCCCCAGAAGCTCACATAATCGGCTACTATATCGTCTACTGGGAAACGATGCTGCACGACGCTGACAGTGGTGACAGAATGAATGTCAGCATCCCATGCACGCGTGAGCTATGCTTGGACATCAATGAGAGGCTACCCCACACAATCATAGGCCTGAACTCTGAAACTAACTATTCTATACAGGTAGACACATAAACATAAAATGACAAAATCTGCTCGAAAATCAGTAACGGGCTACTATTACGGAAATACTTGTTAGCTTCTATTGTTGTGTATGCATGTGCGCGTGGAGGCATCGAGAAATTAATAACCGTTTCTTAAAGATATGTTTCCCATATGTTTAAGTAATATTTTCTGTTAAAAGTTTTCTTCTGTTAGCTAAGAAACGCCCCTAAATATCCTCTATATTTAGAGTAGTTTGTGATATCACTTGTCACTCACAAGCAGGAAAAATCAATATAACAATGCATAGTATAATGCAACTCACCTAGTGAGCTGCTAATGATCACAATAGCAGGACAGATTTTTATACAATGCCACCTCTCAACATTTTTTACTTCACTGCTTGGACATGCCTGACATATCATAATGGTTGTTAGGTGGCATTCATTAAAAAAATCTGCCCTGCTATTGTGAGCATTATGGAATAAATATTCCCGCTACCATTAACTCATTGGGGAACACAACAAAGAATAATGGAAGATTGAAAGAAATACATATTTGTCATCACCGCCACCATTCAACTGCCCGCTCTACGCATGATCCTTTTATGACTGTATTGGGATTGTATAATCACATGTACATCCTTCCTCTCCGGCTTCAGGTTCGCGCCGAATCTCAGAAAGGCATCAGTCCGCCAAGCAGCCCGACAGTCACAAAGATCACGAGAGAGGGACGTAAGTGTATGCATTAACGTCATTTTCTATAGCTGTACGTCATCTAATCTATTCGATTCAAGGCTTCAACATAAACTTGGAGGTAGAAAATTATTCAACTCTGTAAATGTTTAATACTGTTTTTCTGTTTTACCACACCCATTTAGTACCCAGCGCTCCAGGATCTTTGAATATTACTGGCAACTCAGATACCTCGCTGATGTTCAGCTGGAGGAAGCCGAGATATCCCCGAGGCAGGATCGTTGAATATAAGGTACCGTGGACTTTAGAAATCTCACACCGGGCTTCATATGAATAGCTCTTTTTTCCTTTTGGGTGTTTCCAGATAAATCTGGGACTCTTTGGTTGCAGACGTATGCCATATTATTTTAATGGAAAAAATTAACTGAGCTAAACTTAAAAACAGCCCGCCCAATGACCTAACGACCTACCCAAAAGATATGAAACTTTAAAATATTCCGTCTAATCATATGCAACGTTGTTTCCATCAAAGATTTGGTACAGAATTACCAACAAGCCGTACGATGATTCTTTCCTGCCTGAGGGTACATTCAGTGAATGGAGAACGGGAGGAAATGTAACAAGCTTAGTCCTAGACGACCTGCTTCCCGCTACTCTGTATGAAGCTTCCCTGGTGGCTTCTACCAAGGTTGGCCCGGGAGATCCAAGTGAACCTGTCGAAGGATATACGTCACCTCCTTCAGGTAAAACTGAAGCTGATTGCCTGTCATAGTTTATCAGATGAATTCGTCACTAGCAGTGGGACTCAACATTGAATATTTTTGCATTTTTAACGTCCACGAGAAATGAAAATGAATTTTGCTCTAAAGAAGAACAAGTAATCTGTGTAGGTTACACCTGGAGGATTTAATATTTAACTACCCTTTCGCATTTTGTACCTTCGCAGACTTTGACTACATTTTTTTTTAGTACATAGTTCTTAGATCTAGTGTGTGATTCCAATTGACATTGCTATTATTATTATTATTGTTGTTTTTCTGACACTTCCTCGACTGGTATGGCTTTCCGCAGTAAGTACGTGATGATGAAGCTTTATAATGTTCCATGTGAATATCACTTTCCACGTTGCAGTTGAAGATTTGCCGGTGCCATTCCCACCAGATATAGGTTTGTCACCTGACAACTTACCGGTTATTTCGTTCAGCGAGGATCTAGATTCACCATACATCACGTAAGTTTGAACAAATGTGGTTTGTTGTATGTCCCTAGAATTATGCTCTCATTCCCGAATCATAAAGGAACGGAATTATCCCGAAGGCCTACTCGTTAAATCACCCCAATGTTTTCTGGGGTAACAAGCAGCGAGAAACTAACGTGAATCGAGATTACTTGAGAAACACGCCGACAATGTTGAAATAATATACTCTACAATTTCTCTTATGTGTAGAACAGATGTATTGGCAAATGTCACGGTGTTCTAGAAAATTCTAGGAATAACCGAAGGATGCATTAGGTTTCCCAATTAAAAATTGAAAGTTAGGTGTTAATAAACATCAACGATCTCGAGAGCAGATGACTGAAATGACGGTGCGGAAAATTTCACGTTCAATATATCTGCCTTTTAAATCACTTGGTTCTCTTCTATCTCGTGTGATTCAATCGTATGCAGGCATGTCCTTGTGTCAGTCAGCATTCGAGCTTCAATATCAAGGAGGCGTCGGCGCCGAGAGATAAGCTGTGGCTGTAGCTCCACGATTGACCAGGATTCTTACATCGCTGGTAAAGTGAGCAGGCGCAGTCTGCCCATGGAGTTCACTGTCGGGGATAACACGACCATTGGTGGATGCTACAACGCACCCCTACAAGATGGAGCGACGTATGGCATCAGCATCGGGTTTGAATGTAACACCAGGGATGAGGTAGGTACAGCTTTTCCACGGAATGTGTAATACAAATGGCAAAAAGATTTGCAGCCGCAACGAGCAAACGAAGGCCTGCATTATTAACTCAAAGTATAAATGAAATATAGATATATATGACTTAAGAAACGTAGAAGCGCATCAAGTCGAAACTATAGTGCAGGTTGTACTGTTTATATACAGCTCCTTGAGGTAGTGACGTGATGATTTGTATTACATTTTCTTTTTGACCGGTGAATGTATGTTTACCTAACATCTTGTTTTGAAAATTGACATACTCAGATTAAATCGTATTGAAGTATCATACTACCTATCAGTGAATACGTAATATGTCGTACAGCTGAATGGCAGGTTCTAACTTTCTAAACAATCATTATTTCAACAGAGTACGTGTGTTATTGGAGGTCCGACGGAAATCCAGTATGACAAAGGTATGCGTTCGTGCAATCATTATCATTACCTTATCCTAAAAGGTGTAGAGGTAAACACAAACACAAATCAGGGACAGTTAGTTGGACATATAGTGCAGTAATTATGATCGTGTGAGGGCGATGTAAGATGTGTATGTAAATTTGAATTCAATGTAACAATGTGTTTATGGGATAGAGGATTGTAATTTGTTAAAGCAATGGATATGATGCCGGTCAACATAATTATATGTATCAATTATTATAAACATATACAGGTATACGTACATGTATGTATACATTGTGCAAGTCTTCATTATCTATTATTCACCTTTCCTTGTCGCTGCATATTCTTTTCCAGAATTCAGTTCATAGGCGATCTATAGAATGGATAAGTAAACAAAACATCAACATTTCCATATTCGATTTGGAACTTTGCCGTACTCATTGCATGTCTGTTTGTTGATATCCTGTTCACTTTGTAGATCCGTCTCCACGTAGCCTAGGTGGAAACACATTACCCACCGTAGGTGGCGTCTCATTTGCCGTCGTTCTCCTCATTATCGTCGTCATTGCTCTCCTGTACACCAGGTTAAAAACTTGACATTTTCATTGCATCATATCAGTATTTCAAATGTTTGTGTCTTATATTTCACATTACTTTCAATGTTTTGATTGTGCTTCGTTATCATAAAAAATCAAACAAAGCAGATGTATACGTGCGTGTATGTGTGTGGGTGGATATATATATATATATAGAGAGAGAGAGAGAGAGATAGAGAGAGAGAGAGAGACAATCAAGCTTTCCAGTGATTAAAATGATTAGAGGCCATCGAATCATTAATATTCACAGGCTAATTTTCATTCTTTTAACGTAACAAAATATAAGAGTGCTATGTTAGAATACAAACAATATATAAAAAGAATAAACCATTGCATGTTGCTTCCCTTTTGTCAACAATATTGTTGAGACCAGAAGGAGGAGGAACAGACACCATCACTTTAAGAAGGAATTGGTTCGAAACCAGAGAACCCCGAGAATCAAGGGACTAGATGACTATAATCAGTAAGTCAGCAAAACCTTTCCGTGCCTTCAACTGTTCTTTGTTCCAAGCTGTAATTCATTGTTTGGTTTATCTCATATTGATCAATTAAATTCATGTTTGTATCAATTAACTAATTCATATTCGTCTTAAAGTTGTGTTGAACATCACAATGTTACATCGTTTATTATTTAAGTAAATGTGTCAAACCTTCATTTGAAATGTAACTTGTTTTCAGAGAAAAGAGAAGAAAAGTAATTAATCGATAAAAATAAGTTCTGTAGTTATCGTATTTGAGCGTGGGAATACAAATGCATATCACGTTCCTATTGATGTCAACATGTGTGTATTGTGTTTATATCTATACTGATTTTCTCCAGGCATGGCAGTCATATTCAAATGGGGCATGTGTCTGCGGAAGGTGGGTATTTCTTTTGTGATTCTTATTATACCATATGATTTATTATTAGAGTAATAAGATATTACGGTCATGGCCCTCATTAATACACACTTTATATTTTGAAACTGGAGAATTTCAAGACTTGATTTAAATCATATACAAAAAAAAACAAATCTTAGTTGCAAAAGTATAATGACGAATCAATAACTGATGCTATTTACCCCTGCTCGCATTGTGTATCATGGTGTATTTCAAACTCTAGTGGTTATCGCGTGGAATTATATAACCATATTGTATCGGCATAAAGATTGGGGAAGTCAGGTCCAATAAACCAATGGAAGCAGCAATTTGCCATATACCACCACCTCAAGAATACCACAAGCAAGTTAGTTTTATAGATAACCACGTAGGGTAGAGTTGTTGCAGCTTCGCCATTAACATGATTAAGCGAGGAAACAAGGAAACTACGCAAACCTGGAGAACGAAGTAGCTCAGTTGTATAATTGGCGTACAGTGCCAAAATATACGAGACAAACAAACTGGGGCTAGCTATCACCTTAACCAGAAAACCTCTTTTATCATCTCTGCAAAATACAGATTATGTGAATGCGCCCACTGCTGATGGTTCGTATTACGAGGAGGTCAACACTGGCGGTAATGATATCATCTACGAGAGCGTGCAAGACGAAGTCCCTGCAGGCATGGCAGGGGAACACCGACCCATCCCTATCAGTCAGCTGGTGCAGCACGTGGCTCAAAAGAAAGCCAGCACCACGGCAGGCTTCAAGCAGGATTATGATGTAAGCAATATTGAACTTAATGCAGAAATATTCTGTTCGAAAGGGAACACAGCTCTGTATGATATTATTGGGAAATCCTGGTATCCTCCCGCAATTGTGCAAGAAAAGTGTACATAGGAATGTACAATCGTGATAATGTGAGGGGAATACCATATTAACCCAACCCCAGGCCTCCTTCCTCCATTGCCCTTACACACACACACACACACACACACACACACACACACGCACGCACGCATGCGCACACAAACATTCGGCCAGGAAAAACACACTACATATGTTCCTTGTGTTTGATGCGGCCCTGTTGGATGAGGAAACATTATACACGTAATATCGCACGACCAGCTGTTTGGGGACATTGTACTCATGTAAAAGGGGCATTAGTAGGTAGAAGCGTGATTTAAGGGTAATCTATCACACAAAAATGGAGGTAATAGATTGTGGACGAAGGTAAATCCTTACACAATTGCTTGATTCTCCCACCTGTTTCCAGCATTATTCCACATTCAACATGTTCAACCTAAAGACCTATACAAAACTGCCAACCATTAAAACGGTTCGAAGAGCTATATTCTTATCATACTAATACGCGCCCTAATCCCATCCGGGCTCCTCTGGCTCCTTCCTGACAGAGTGGGAATAGAGCAAAGTCTGTGTTACCAGACACAGTTGTTAACAGACTGGGTTGTGTCCATACACCTCAAAGTCTATACCCAGGTTACATTGATTACTGAAACATGTTTACGCACATATCAAACGGGTGGTGAAGAATCATTAATTTTGACGTAGACTTTTTTGCGCTATCAATATGAAAAAATATGTAAAATAAATATGTCAATATGAAACATATTTGACGTGAGACACGCAGCGCCAAAAGTAAGGGTGCATCTTTTCATTATCAACCATTCTGACTTGTAGCTCCAAACACAATACTTTATACTCTATTCTAAAGGTAACAGGAGTAGAGACGTACTCTTTTTTGCTGCTCCTCCACTCTCATAACAGGAGAGTTTATATTCCGTATTGTCAATATCTTTATTTCAAACTAATTATGTGCTCATGGTTTATGTCTGTTCTTGTGCAGACAATATTAAGTAGACTAAAAAATAAATGAATGTTGTATGAAAGAATATAAATTCTGAATACCGTGCAGGTGTGTGATATGTTTTACTTGATGAGTATGTTTATCATGTCAAGTATTATTTCTTGTCTTCACTAAGCCATAATGATAAAAGTAAAAAGAAAAATCTTCATATCCCCTGTTTATTTGCTGTTGAATTGTAGATTTTGAAATTATATGACTTCATTCACACTAATTTCAGGAAGAAAAAAGAAAAGAGAGAAACGTAAAACATAACAATATTGATCTGTCTCGTTCTCGTCAGATTGATATATTGCTAACGTCATATGTTGGTGTTCACAATTCATCTCTCATTCTACTTTCGAACCTTTTTGTTTGGTTTCTTGTTGACGGTGTCTTCTTCTCGTCAGATAATTTCTATTCCTCAGCTCTACCCATGGAACGTTGCTAACAAACCGGAAAACAAGCAGAAGAACAGAGATATCAACATGTTGGCATGTAAGAATATCTTACATATCTAATTACATGCTGCATTCATTTAATGAAGTCTCACACATAATTGATGAAGTATTTCGTGATTTAATTGAGCTTAACATCTATTCACATTTTAGCCATTGGTGCATAGCAATTGATTAATAATATTAGTTTGACAACGTATACTGTACATACTAGTGTAGCATGAAAAAAAGTGGATGAACACTGTTGAAGGTTGTTTAGACCAACATTTAAAGAAAGAGAACTAACAAACATTTACATCTTTATAAGTACTGCTTATTTGTTTCAGGTCATCTTAGAACGATCCATTTCATACAAGTTTTACTTAGTTTGGATTCCTATAATCGTATAGTCAAAAGTAATGTCGTTGCAGAATACACCATAGAGCTTAGAATGGTGATACAAATTCCCCCCCCCCCCCCCAAAAAAAAAAAAAAAGACATTCTTATTTTACCTTATTGTCGACATTTACAGATGATCACTCTCGTGTTGTGCTGACTCCGCTAGGAAACGACCCACATTCGGATTACATCAACGCCAGCTACATTGACGTACGTTCTTACTTTCTTTATGAATACGCCATTGCACTTGTGAATCGAATAGTACAAATATATAACGTAGATTTATTTGCAGGCTGATGTGAATGTGGTGCAGCTGAAAAAGAGTACGATACAATCAGGAAAAAATTAATATAACAATATATTGCACTTTGTTATCATTGTACGATCATTGTCAGCCTGACTATACCATTTTGTGGATATTGCTTGGAATCGTGTAGAATAACTTATGAACATATTTCTCTAATCATAATACACTTCCATATCATATTAAGAACGTGTTTTCCTGATTACCATTTTCATGCAGAAGCGTAAGTAGAATTCGATATTCTAATCGGGCTGTTAATGTTGTATGTTTGATGATAAAGAGTAAAAGAAGCGAGCCTCACTTCATACGTTGACAGCATTAGGGAAAGGGTTTAATGAAAGTCGACCGTTATACGTCTTGTGTTTTGTATTGACATTAAGGTGCTGAGATTGGAATTAGCAATGTATTTGTACTGTTTATCTTTTGCTTTCAGGGATATAATCGGCCAAAGAAGTACATAGCTACACAGGGTAAGAGACAAGATGGGTTCAATTCTAACTGATAATGATTTCATACGTTTTACATTCGTGTAAAAGAAGTCTGATATAAGGATGCAGCTGAAATAAACTTCCCAATTATTTCAATCAGTGAGTGCAATAATTGATTGCATTAAATGCGATTGTAAGCCCAAAGAGATACTAGTCTCTCATCCCTTTGGTAAACCACGTATATTGATTACATTAGCTGTCTACACTTAATTGTAGTTAGCTGTTCAGCCCAATTGTTTTCTCTACAGTCTAAAGTGCATTAAGAAGAACAGGAAATCACAAATGAATGTCTAGTTTTAATTTCAAGATATAAAAATCCATCAATTAAGGGGACATTTTTTTAAATGTCAGCAGAAAAACATTATTTTTATGTTTACCGAATAATATTCTCGTCAACGTAGGCCTATTTATTCATGATGTAAAGTATTACCAAAGCAATTTGAATAGTAAGGTAACTAAGTGCGGAATTATCACAAAAATATTTTCAAATAATCAACGTTGATCTTAAACTTGTAAATAAATGTATTCTGTTGGTACGATTCGTAGGTCCTAACACGGCCTCTGTGAACGACTTTTGGAGGATGTTGTGGGAGCATGACTGTGACATGATCGTCATGTTGACTAACCTAGTCGAGGGTGAGAAGGTACGAAAGAATAATTCATTTTTTCCCTTTTATCTCTGCTTTTAGCATCTAAGAATGGTCATTGGCTAGTCATGATTGCCATGGAAAATGCACTTCTGTAAATCAGTTGAATTAAAATTGTCCTTTGCAGGTCATTTTTTAGAAAGATGAGAGTTTATGTGAATACATTAATCATCAACTAACGACCTAATCATTTCCTGTATGACTCATGACGAATAGCTTTTTAACTTTGGATGCTATAATGTATTTGCCTGCCCTGGTCTTCACAATGTGGTGCTTTGCTTGATCTTTATCTTGCTACATCAGTTCAGAAATTACAATAATCACTCCAGTTCTTGCTCTAGGATGAATACTGTCTGTAATTGTTATTTCTCTCGATTCTACAGAAAAAATGCGAGAAGTACTGGCCAGAAAAGAAGACACTTTACGGAAAGATAGCCGTCACAATGACCAAAGAAGAGATCAACGTACACTACACAGTGCGCACGTTTATCGTCAAGGTAACCGCAAATTATGTCTGCTTGCTTTGTCAGTCTTAGTGGTGAACTTGTTTTCATGAAATGTGAATATACATCACATATTTTTTTATATCAAATATAATTTCATTAATTTGATTAATTAATTTTGATTGAATTAATTAATTTAAATAATTGATTTGATTAATTTCATTAATTTCATTAATATCATTAAAACAGGGGAGTCTTTCTGCAGGTCAAAAAATAAAATTTTGTCATAAACATGGAAAATGGAGGAAAATACAATAAATATCTTCCCTCCCAGTAATCCAGCTAGAAACCAACTTCAAGCAAAACTTTGGCGATCGCTAGGTTTTTAAGGAGGCTATTCGATGCGTCACTCAAATCCTCCGCCAATCTTGTAGCTTAGAGACTGAGACTGTCATCAGCACGCATTCATGGTCCACCGCTCCACAACATCCGGGATATTGCGAATAGTACATTGAATGGTAGAACCGCGCTTGTGTCCGCTAACATTTTAGAACAATGTAGACAATGAGCCCTAGTATGATAGTCCGTTTTTTTACCGTTAACAAGAATAGTTTTTCACTTTTCCTGAAAATGTTCGTGAAGCTATGACTGTGAGATTTCACACCCCCGTCTCTGTTAGGTACACTGCTAATTCTCGCTGAGGCTCATGACTATTCCAACTGAGCCATCTTTAAGAGAGGGATACAAATAATGAAGCCAATCGAAGAAATATTTTGAGAAAATGCAATAAAGTAATGAAATATTTTCCTGTCAAACTATTACCCCGCAAAACACATTTACTTACGTAAGTGTACCTTTGTGTTGAACATTGGCAAGGTATGCCTTGCTTTTGGTTATCGCACTATATTCGGTTTAGGCTGAACAGTTGAAATAAACCTTTTTCTTTACATGCACAATGCCCTGTACTTACAGAAAGGTACATAACAAGAATAACAATATCATATATGGTATCGTTAATTTGATAGCTAATTCCATCCTTATACTAAGCATCTTATTGTCGACTACTTATCCATGTCTTGGTTCATCAATTAATTAAAATGCGCAAATCAGACTGACAATGTAACATCTAAATACGCTACTAGGACTCCTCCAAAAAGAGTGTATACTGCCATCACTTCTACCTCTATATTTGCGTACTTACTGCCACTATTACTTCTGCAAATTGCCTGTTTTTTAACGTACTTTAAATTTTGCCAGCTCCTTAAAGATACTCGTGAGGTGGTCCAGTTCCACTACACGTCATGGCCAGACATGGGCGTGCCCCAGTACACCACACCGCTAATGAACTTAATCAGGACGACCAAGCAGCACAAGGCAGACAGCCAAGGTCACACCATCGTGCACTGCAGGTAAACAGGGTGCATCAACGTAACCAGTGTTTCCTGATTGGGAATGAGGGGCAAAGGCTAATGTGGCGACAAGCCATAATCTAGCCCATGGCTTCTTACGCACAACCACTTTTTTTTCCATATTCTTTATTTGATTTCATTCACATAATGAAATAAACAATTTCACTTCATAACAGCATTACAAATCCATAAACGTAATATTTCTATTGATTCAATAAACACAATAAAGTATGATATACCACTTGTATATAAACACAATATATATGTGCCATATTCTACCTGAATATGCAACTTATAAATTATATTCCTATTAAATAGAATAATAATCATAATACTAACAGATATGTATAATGGTAATGATAATAAAGCAATTCCATAATACATAAGAATGAAATCTTTTCTGATACCCCCCCCCCCCGCCGAACATATAAATCCACCTCCACACAAAACATGTAAGTCCACCCCATCCCCCTACACACACACACATACACATACACATTCACATACATACTCACACACAAAAACACACACACACACACACTCACACACACCACTCTAACGTTATGTACTATTTCTTAAAAGGTAACATTCTCCCATTTTAACAGATGTAATCCTAACTTGTTTCTTTTTAAAGCAATTTCTTTTTCTTCATTCCGATATTCCGTTATCTTTTTAAATATTACCTCATGAGATGGAATTACACCCTCCGATCTAGATCGAAAAATAATGTATTTTAAGATAAAAATGACTGTATTGCAACATTTTATATTAAGATCTTTTCCCTTGATACCTACATGAATATCTATCCACTCTGCATTTTCAAAAACAATCGCTTCCAGTCTTTCTATAACTTTTTGCCATAAAGGTTTGATATACACACAATCCCAGAATACATGTTGATACGTTTCTACCTTAATGCCACAAAAGGAACACTGATTATTATCAACAAACCCGAACATAAAAAGGTTTTCTTTTGTATAGATAGCACCATGCAGTAATTTATACTGAAATTCCCTGACTTTTGTTAGTAGTGTTGTACTTCGTGGTCTTAGAAAAATATCTGTAATCTCTTTCTTTGAAAATGTGAAATCATGAAGATTATCTTTAATTCGTAAAGTGTATAATTCTTGTAATCCAGCTTTCTGGATGGGAGATCTTTGAGTAACATTGTATTTTCAAAAATCTTCAATGAAATACTATATTCCTGTACATCAACTGAGTAGAAGTCATATACATTCCCTTTGTATTTCCCACTTGTTAATATTGCATTACATATTTCCAAAACTTTCAATATATTTTCAGCTCCTAATCCTAAATTTTGAAATTATGTAAGTGCTTTTATTTGATTTTTTTCAAGAATTTGATCAAATAAATATATATTTTTCTCAAGTAAATCTCCATGAAAAATCATTTTACCCTTACACAAATACTCCTTATTGTTAAAAAAAGATTGGATTAATCTTTCCTTCTTTAAAGTTCCTAATATACTCCATATCTTGCCATACCCTTAAAATGTCTAAATAAAACTGAGAAGTTTTTAGTTTCAATAAGTTTGTATCATAATTGCACAGAAAGATAAATCTTCCCCCCACTGTCCTTAAGGTGAAGTCAAAAAAAAGTTTCCATCCCATTCTCTTTTCACCATATAAAAGCCTTTTTAACCACATAATTCTTTGAGTTTTAACAAATAATTCATAGTCTATCATTCTTAATCCACCATCACCATAGTCCTGGAAACAAATAACTCTTTTGATTCGATCTTTCCCATTCCATATAAATTCAAAACAGATCTTATTGATCTCAGTCACTACCCACTTTGGAACCACTAATGATGAAGAAACATAATTCAATTTAGACAAAGCATAAATATTCAGTAAATGTACTTTCCCCATGATAGTTAAATCTCTTTGTTTCCACCAACCAAGAAGTCTTATTTTACTTAGTATCTCTTTGTAATTTAATTCCTCTGTGATTTTTATATCCATTGAAAAATACACCCCTAAAATTTTCATTTCGGTAACCAAATTTCCCATGGGTAACTTTCCTAACTCCTTTCTAATTTTCCCTATCCTCATTATATTTGTCTTCTCTATATTAACTTTAAGTCCACTTAATTAAAAAAAGCCCTGAAAATTTCCTGCATTCTTGTAATCGATGTCTTATTTTTAACGAACAAAGTCATATCATCAGCATATAAGATTTGCCGCACTTCAAAATTGTCAAACTGAATTCCCTTAATTACATCATCCTTTCTCAAAGCCAGCGCTACGATTTCGATTGCCAACAAAAACAAATACGGTGAAAGTGGGTCACCCTGTCTCACCCCCCGCTTGATATCAAAATAACCTGTCGAAAACCCTCCATTCATGACACAGCTACTAATTCCGTTGTACATTGTTTTAACCCAGGAGCAAAAAGACTGACCAAACCCAAATAATTATAATACCTTAAACAGAAAACTATGTGAAACGGAATCAAATGCTTTTTCAAAGTCAACTGCTATTATGAAGGCCTCTTCATCACAATCATCATAATAATTCTGACAATGAAAAATCATGTCATCTATTAAGCGCAAAGCTTCACCAATATATCTACCTTTTATGTAACCCACTTGATCTAAATGAACAATTTCATTTAAAACTCCTTTTATTCGCTTTGCCATTATTTTTGAAAGTATCTTGTAATCTGTATTTAACAGTGTAATTGGTCTATAATTTTTAATGTATAAATGATCTTTACCCTCTTTTTCTATTAATGTAATTACACCTTGTTTTTGAGAAGTTGCTAAACAACCTCTCTCAAAAGCTTTATTAAAAACTTCAACCATTAATCTTCCTAACTGTGACCAAAATGTAAGATAAAATTCAACAGTGAACCCATCGTTACCAGGTGATTTATTAAGCTGCATACTTTTTAATGCTTCTAAAACATTCTTCTTTAGTGATTTTCCCTTCACAAGATTCCTTACTTTCATCACTTAAATGGGGGATATCTTTGAAAAATATTCTTTCTCTAAAACTATCATGCGTTTGTGTATTCTCTGCATGCAGTTTTTCATAAAACTCTTTTATAAACCTTTGTATTTCATTATTTTCTTTAATAACTTCCCCTTCATCATTACACAATTCCTGTATAATTGTTTTCTTTTTATTGGACTTAAGTAACTGTTCAAAGTAGTCTTTATTTTGTTCCCCCTCTTCCCACCATACTGCTCTTGATCGAACCTTCAGCCCCTGCATGGACACATTGTATAATTTCTTCAACTGATCTTTTTTATCATCTATGTCCTTAATAATTTCACCTCCACTCGGAGAAGATAAAAGTTCTTGTTCAAGTGATCTTATTTCATGTTCAAGTTGTTCTATGATCAATTTTCTTTCCTTTGATTTTTTCTTCGAAAAAATATTAGCAAATGTTCTCATTTTCGTTTTAAGAAAGTCCCAAAAAGAAGATTTACTATCAAATTCCCCTAGCCACTTCAATTCTATATTTTTAATTTCTTCACACATTCCCTGTACAAAATCTTTGTCTAAACACAAACTGTTGTTAAATTTCCAGTATGATTTACCTGATCTTCCAAAACCTTGATTAGGTTTCAATTTTAAAAAGATACCAGAGTGGTCAGGGGCTACTGATGTCATAATATCACATGAAAGTATTTTGTTTTCCAAACCCTTTGATATAAACCAATAGTCTAAACGACTTTGAACTAATGGTGTAGTTTGCCTGAAGGTAAATTGCTTTAACACTGGGTTTTGTTTTCTCCATATATCCGTTAAATTCATTTTCCTTACAAACTGCTCTATTTTCTTTGTAAAATTTGTTCTAAAATTTGAACTAGGCCCCATATAATCTAAATCTTTATTCATTACGACATTAAAGTCTCCTCCTAAAGTTAACGAGTAATTAGAGGAGTTCAAATCAGAAAAACAATTATCTAATTTTTCAAGAAAACTAATTTGTTGGTGCACCTTTTCCCTTGTTGGGAAATAAACATTCCCTAACAACAATTTATACCCTAATAGATCCCCTTTAAGAACCACAAAACGTCCCTCATTATCTTTCACCTCCTGATCAACCTTAAAATTTAATCCTTGAGCTAACAAAACAAGTACCCCCCTACTGTGATTTGAACCATGACTAAAAAACATCTGTCCTCCCCAGTCCCTCGACCACTCTTCCTCGATGTCAGGTGTACTATAAGTTTCCTGTAAAAATACTACACCTCCCATTTTCGTCCTGACCCAATGGAAAATTTCTTTCCTTTTTACTCTTTCCCGTATACCCCTTACATTGAGTGAGATAAAGTTTATAGATGTACCTTCCATAATATATAAAACAGTTTACCAACATGGCTAAAACACAGTATTCCACTAACAAAGCATGCATGTAAATAAACAATAGTTACATTGATGACATAAAAAGAACCGTGCACTCTATAACAAACCACCTGGAAAATACTGTTGCTAAGTCCAAAACACCAAGAATATAAGCGGCATCCCACCCAACAACATTACCTATCCAAGCTAACCCACACTTACTGGAACACATTAAAACACACACACACCACCACCACCATGCCCACTCCAACCCATCCCAAGCCAAAACACACACACACACACACACATCCACACACACACACACACACACACACAAACACACACACATGCATGACTGCGAGTCAGACAGTAAGGTTCAACTCCGAGAGAGAGATTTCGCATTGCGAATATATACAAAAAAACCCAAAAAAAAAACATATCATTTGATCCAGATAAAAGCTCAGTGACTTCCTGAGGTTTGAAATAGAGCAACGGTTTAACAACAACAACAACAACAAGTTTGTCGAATGTGTTCCTTCAAAATATGCAACAAAATATAAGCTGCACAACTTTGCTGCTAAAGAAAAGGAAAAGTTTGAATGGCTATATCTCGGTCGCTTGTGAGTAAAAACTTCCTCACAGCGAAAAGTTATGAAATAGAAGATGAAAACCGATTTATGAAAACCGATTTACAATAACATTGCTCCACTGTGAATGCAGAGGCATTGAATTAACTGGGAGAAGTTAGAAAGCCGGTAAATGCAGCTGATTGGTGACCGTGCGTGATCCCGGCAGACTTTGCGAGGTGGTCCGGGCAGATTTGGCGCGGTGGTCCCGTCAGATTTGGCGTGCTGGTCCCGGCAGACTTGGAGCGGTGGTCCCGGTAGACATGGCGCGGTGGTGTAGGTGTATCTCGTACACTCGCGATTTGTAAATGCAAGAGTGATGTGGTACTGATACGCAGATTAAGGCCTGGCTGAGTAGATGCGCGAATAATGTGGTGCTGATATGCGGAGGACCAGGCTGAGTAGATGCACGAGGAAGGTGGTACTGACCGCTGATCAATACGCGGTGGACCTGGCTGGTTAGATGCATGAGTAAGTGATGCTGATATGCAGTAAATCTGGCTGAGTATATGTACGAGTAATGGTGCTACGCGGTGGACCTGGCTGAGTAGATGTACAAGTAATGTGGTACTGCTACGAAGTAGATCTGGCTGAGTAGATGTACGAGTAATGCGGTGCTGCTACTACGCGGTAGACCTGGCTGAGTAGATGCATGGATAATGTAGTGCTGCTACGCGGTAGACCTGGCAGAGTAGATTGACGACGACAGGTAAGGTGTTAGCGAGATAGAGCCCCGGCCGCCTTGGTTCCAGTCAAAGTGAAGATTGGAGAGATAGCAGCGGGTGAAATGGTCGAGATACCGAGGATGGCCTGGCCCGCTGTAGGTAGTGGCGGTAAGTGGCGGCGATAGGTGAGACGACATTGTGAACAAGGCCCCGCAGCGGTCCAGGTTGATTTGCAGAAGACATGTAGCGTGAGCGGGGTACCGCGGCAGTACCGGCTGACGGGGTTGCTGCTGAGTGCACATCACCATAGCCTTTAAAAGGATAGAAAGCTGTGTTGTAGAGACGGATATAAGTGAGATGGCGCCCTACGTAGATAAAGGGGAAACGGACTGCTCAAATCTGTCGACCGGTTCGCTTGTACTATGTAAGAAGAATGATAGGGCGTGGCATGGAGCGCCGGTGATGTTGCATTCCGAAGCTGCATTGTCAAATGTAAACAGTACGAGAAGAATGAAATGAGCTGGCCACGTAGTTAGGTAGCAATCTGCTTAACGAGTAGAAAAAAAATGCAATTGAAATTCAATGGTATGCAGTTCTTAAGTCGGCGTAGAACAGAACAGTATTTTACAAAGTATGTTCAGTTGCTGTGGAAAAGGATCTCGATAACAATCCGATAACAACAGCCGGTACGAAATGTTATCCATTGTCCTGATTATGTATCAGCAGCGTGCACATCAGCTGTAACAGAGCGAACAAGACGTGGCGGTGTATCAGAGTCACGCCTTGGAGGGGGGTCGGTGAGAACTGGGCTCGCCGGGGGGTCCTCGCCAACATGGCTACCGCGACTGCTAACTGATGTAGTGCGTGACGTGTTAAGCGGTATGCTGGCTGTCTCTCTCGGGACAGCGGAGGCCGAGTAGAAAGCAGCCGGTATGCCACGCCCATCCCGCCATCTTCCCGCGGCAAAATGGTAGCGGGTTCCGGACTGAAATGCATTCTGTACTTCCTGCTTCCACTTCTTCTTCTCATCTCTATCTTTCTTTGTCAAATCGTCTACAATGTACATCCGTTCGTTTTCTAGCTTCTTCCTTTGTTGCGAAACTACGTACCTTTTATCTTGGAACGATAGCATTTTCACGAGAAGATGGCTGGGTAAATCATTCAATTTAGGTCCATCCCGGTGGGCTCGTTCGATCTGGGTGTTGTCCATACCAAAATGTTTTTGGAGAATATCTTTCGCCACCTGCATAGGGTTTTCATTGGGTTCCTGGGCCACTCCAATCATGCGAAAATTGTTTCTACGCGAAAAACGTTCCAGTTTGTTTTCTGCTTGTTGCAGACGTTGTTCAAAAACCTCAGCTTTGGCTCCAAAATCCTCACTTTCTCCTCCAGGGGTCCAACTTTCTTTTCCAGAATCGTTGTTCGGTTACTCTGAAATTCCAAGGCTTCTTCAAAGTTAGTGAGCAGAGACCGAATATCAGCTATCCCCGTTCTGGCAAAGCTTTCAAAATCAGATCCAGCAGATTCGGTTTGGGTCTCGGTTGATGAGGTCCTTCGGGCACCTGTCCCGACCCTTTTCGTTGGAGCACCGCGTCGTAGATCGTATGACATGTTATCCATGTGTAACGTAGCTAAAGCGTGCGAAATCAGAGCTCTCGGAAAATGCGTCCTACTCTCGTGTCATTACGCACATACCACACATACACAACCACAGACACACACACACACATACACACACACAAGCACACATAAACACAAATACCTATATACAAAAATATAAATACCAATTACAATATTTGAAATAACAATTTTCCTCTATGTCCCATGTGCTTATTGCCATGTATTGCGATTTGCTTACAGTTCCTATCAAAAAAATATATAAATGGTTTGAACATTGGCAGAATTTGATTTGCAGCTAGAGGGGATATTGAGAGAACTTTCGTTTGTGCTGCATTTGTTTAAGAAGGACTAGTTTATGAGAATGATTGGTGATTTTGAATATTAACTGCAGCACTTCTAGCATTTAAATGGTTAAAAATAGGGGCCAAGAAAGCTAACCTTTGTCCCAATATTTATCTTTCACAATTTCTTCTCATATATATTCATTTTTTAACATTCTCTGATGGGTTGTGTTATCTTTGGACTGTTGAAATACTATGTCTTGTGTGTTCTCTTCCTCGAAGTGCTGGAGTCGGCCGTACAGAGACCTTCATAATTCTTGACTCAATGTTGGACCAGGCCGAAGCAGAAGGTGTCATCGATGTCTTCAATTTTGTCAGCGCCATGAGAAAGAACATCGTCAAGATGTTCCAAGGCTATGTAAGTCGTTGTCGTCCTTACCCGTGACCCCCTTTCACCATGTCTCTTGCCACGTAAAATATTTACTCAAGGGCAAATGGAGTATTGCCAAATGAAGGTTTAACAAAAAAAAACAACTACGACACACATGGGTAATACGGATGGCAATTGTGACAAATAGTATTAACCAACATAAAAGAGAACGGAAACATGTTTTGCTCCAATGTCAAAAAAAACATAAATTCTGTGTACCCTTCAATTTAATAGGACCAGTACCTGTTCATCTTCAACGCCCTGCTTGAGACCTTTACCAGTGGAGATACCAGCATAGCTCAGGATGTCTACCTCCAGCGCTACCCCTCCTTGCTGACTCCGAGGCCAGAGACGGGATCCACAATCCTTCAGGAGCAGTTTGGGGTAAGTCCTTGGAAGGCGTTAAGGTATCAGGGGCATTGCTACCTAAGTTTGTTTCATCCGACTATTCATAAAATTGTAACTCTCATTCCAGATCTCAAAAAAAAACATGTTCATAATATACTTGACTGATTTCTCACATCAAAGGTAATGTTAAGTAGAAGGAAAATGTCAAATTAGTGTAATGAAACTTCATGCCGATCTTAAAAGAGAATTTAACTTTTTACATATGGTTAGAGAAGGTTGTACATTCATGCAAACATTAGTATTTTTTAAAATCCAGAAAAAATAACCACGTTGATGGTTCAATTACATATTCCTGAAATGATTACCAGTTTATTTGTTACATCAACGTTATTCCAGTACCCCTTTGCTACCAATCTGCCCTTGTGACGCGTCATTTTTTACGAAAAGAATTGAAAATCCCTGAACTGCTATTCAATGTTCCACAGTGCTTAGAGACGTTCACCGTTATACCCCGAGATATCGAACTGACGGGGGCTAGGAGTCAACGCAACATGGACAAGAACAGATACCCGGGCAAACTACCAAGTATGATTACCTCATTAAATCTACTGAGCAGTCACCCTACATGTATCATAAACACTTTTAAAGAGCCTTGTTTGTTTTACCATTCACCTCGTCTATCATTGAATGCATGTGTGTTGAAAGATAGTTCACAATACATGATCTATAATAAGTTTATGTTGTAATAAGATAGTATTTATGTAAAGAAATCTACAACTACGATTTATCATCTGTTTGTATTTGCCATTTGCCATGTTGTGGGGTTGGTTTGAGATTTGTCAAGATAAGCTTCGGTGAGAGTGGTAATGAAAAAAGGCAAAAGTGGGCGGAAAAAATATTGAGAAGTGTGACATCTATTTTGATATGATAATCTATTGTTTCTTTCAGCTGAAGAATCAAGGCCTCATCTGATAACTGAGTTCGAGAATGGAACCGACTACATCAATGCATCCTTCTTGCCCGTAAGTAGGGGACTGAAGACATCTTTGCATCCTCCCCCGTGAACGGCCTTTTTAGCTCATAACGTGAAATGGTTTATAGTTTATGGGGGCTTCCTTGCCTATCAAATGGCCCATTGTCAAGTTTAAATAGCGAGTGGGTTTACAAGTGCACTGATATGGAAATGTGCTTTATCCTAATGGATATACTTATGTTCCATATCACGACACTAAACTGCTGCAATGTATAATTTGTTTTATATATCTTATATAAGTATACAGGATACATAGAGTACTTATTGGAGGCAGCATGAAAAGGGCTCAAAACGCATGTTGATTATCTCTTTATGTGTCATTGATGGAATTATTCATACGTTGTTAATACCACTCACATGGAGCAATTGTTTTTGTTCTGGTACACATAGAGTTAAACTAGTTATTGTTTTACTTCCTGCACAGGGCTACACGAAGAAGGACATGTTCATCGGTACACAGAGCCCTCTCCCAAACACCGTGGTGGATTTCTGGAGACTTGTCTTTGACTACAAGATCTGCACCATCATCATGCTCAACGGTCAGCCTTTGGAAAACCAGGTATGGCTGAGATAGTGATCATAGTAGTGATATACACATTGATTACTGGTGATGATATTGATGGTATTTCAGTTGATTACGACGATACGTGTAAAGGCATAAACTGATGTGGAAGAATACATGGAGAAAAAAAATACAACAGTTATTATGGTAATCGATGACGGACGCAGTTCTTGTGATTTTTTCCGGAAATACGTGTTAACATAAGCTATCATAACTTGTGGATAATCCGATTGATCGTGGAAAAACTATAATTCATATCGCATGCTTGTTTAACAAAGTTAAAGTTATTCGAGGATCTGAATGATCTGAAAGTATGTCATCATAATCTCAAAGCTAAAATTTGAGTTCGCCGCTTGGTTGGTGTACGAACTGCATGGAATAACTTATGACGTAATGTCTGCTTCGCTCATTTTAACTCTGATCATGATGATCGAAAGCCAGACAGAGAGTAATGAGGCCTTTCTAGATAATTACATTTGTATCCTTCACCAGGGTCAGTACCCAAGTTGCACGATGCATGAGCACCAATAATAAAGTTTGCTTCTTCACTGCATGTATCTTTGCACTTTTTATCAAAAACGGTTGAAAGAAGAGGTATTAATTTTTCTTTAAACAATTTCATTTATGAGCGAATGCTACTTTGATTTTCCTCGTCTTGAAATTACTCACATAGAGCATGGCTCAGTACTGGCTAGACGGCTCACAGAATGAGGTATGCTTCGGTCCTTTCACCATTTCACTCATCAATGAGAAACACTACGACGAGCTCTCCACCAGAACCCTGAAAGTACGGAGTACCACCTTAAAGGTAGTTATAGCTACTTTTGTCAAATGCTTAGGTTGTGATATTATATCAAATCAATATTGATATCAATCAATAAGAGAACCCAGCACAGAATCTGTCACTAAGAGCCAATTTGGATATTGCAAGCAGCAGGTGACAAAGAAGAGGTGATACGGTGATTATGATCTGATATTTATTGAGCTTAACCACCAGAGAGACCGTACATGAATGTTTAATATAATACATATTATCTCACCTCGCGTAGTCTCGGGTCCAGACCGTGTGTCAGTTGCAGCTCCACACCTGGCCAATGGCCTGTGATATCTCGTCATCAGCGATCTCCATCATCGAGCTTCATCGTCGAGCCATGATCTGGAATGACAAGAATGGCAAAGACGCACCCATCCTCGTACACTGCAAGTGCGTAACAACACAAACTTCCTGAAATCTTCATATGTGAACCCGTCAACTCATAGAGTATCCAAGTCCTATAGACTTAACATGAAGGCCACCATTTCCCTGAAATACCCAGTGTTCAAACATGTCAAAAGTGGTCAGGTTATTCTACCATGGTGATGTAGCAGTACCTACATATGTTAGCTGGTGGATTCTCAAGGAACCTGCAATCGCTCGACTAGGTATGCTCGGTTTCCTAGAGGGATATGTACTTGAATTCGGGCTGAAAAAGACCACTAGATCCTTGGCTATACCTCTACTCACTAATTTTCCAAAGTTGCTTTGGAACTTTGACAACGCTGGAGTGTTGTGATCTTTCATATGCTAGCTGTAATATCCTTTTTTGCTGGAATGCGTAAGGTAACATTTTAAAGGTGATGCGCTAATAAATCTCCGACGTTGTAATCATGTTAATGTTGGAACTCGTTCCATTCAAGAATACATTTCGCATTTTCTTTCATCACAACGTTTTCTTGGATTATTAATACAGTGTTATGGTTATTGGACTTTTATCATTTCATTCTGTGATTTCCCTGCAGGGATGGGGAGGGGGCTACGGGTACGTTCTGCGCCCTCTCGTCTGTCATGGAGCGAGTTCACGTAGAGAAGCTGGTGGACGTCTTCCAAGCCTGCAAGAGACTCAGAGCCATTAGAGGAGGCACCGTTGCGTCTGTGGTAAGATATATGCTTCAATCAGTTTGCTTTCATTCTTTATTATTGTTTGTATAATTTATTGTCATGTTCAAGCTCTTTCCAATTATTGAACATACTTATAATTTCTTTGTCATAACTGTATGTGGGTTTGTATAATTTGTGCGTGTTTGATGTCCATTATATGCCATATTATTTGGAATAATGTAAGTGACTGTACACCGTCATACCATTGCAGTCATCTTACAGATTCGTACCGCATTATGGATTAGGTGTGCATCCCAATCACTATACCAATTACCCGCTTCACGTTCACATATCCTTTATTTCTCGCAGGCCCAGTATGAGTTCATCCACTCCGTCATGAAGCTCTACCTAGAATCTAATGGCATCTACGAGAACTACTCGGCGTAAACATATACATATACTACTCTTTTACAAGTCTTGCGATCTTCCAATCGTGTCAACAACGCGTTCTGATGTAGGAAACGCACAATATTTTAAAAATGTTCATAGAAGAATAACAGGTTTAATAATTCAAGCCTTTACCTTAGCTATATCACACATCAACTAGTAGGCAATAAACGATTAAGCATAACAATTTGATTATCCAAGATGATAGATTGTTGCACTAGCGGTAGCAACTTTAGGTCACTCTTTGAGCACTTTTTGAGCATTTCCCCTTTTTATGTTTCAATAAAGTAAAATCTTGCAAAACATTGAAGTATAATTCCATCTGAAAACTTACGTTTAAATCGTGATTTTTATAGGTACATAGAACAGGACGTTCGGTTGACTGAACACCAGACCAACAAGATTGCCATTAAGGTAATTATTTTGTGATATGTCGCAGTTTCCCACTTTGCCTTTGACCGACTAACAAGGTGGAGAGACGAGGTGTCATCATGCACAGCCACAGCGGCATGGAATAGAATGACAGCTAATAGAAGTGAATGGAAACTGATTGAGGAGGGCTTCATCCAACAATGGTTGAAAAATGCCTGATGGTGATGATGATGACTACCATGTCATAATATTATAGATTTTTACTCTTTAATGGCGTGCATGTATGTAATATTTGTACACCGCAAGCATATTATGGTACAGTTGTGAGTGGTGTTGACGTTCTCCACCCCTTAAAGCATGTCTCAGCGGGTGAGATGTTTTCAAAAGCATAAAAAAGGCAAAGGGAATTCTGGATGGATCTCACTACGGAATTCCCTTGGTGATAACATGCAGGAACAAGCCACAATAACTGTTTTTTCAAGAAGTAATCTAATTTTGATATATTCTGGCTGATATATATTATATATATATATATATATATATATATATATATATATATATATATATTGAAAATAAACGTGTAGATGTTTTTAATGCGTAATTTGTCCTGTTCATTGTGATTCTTAGATAACGTACTATCACTTATATCATGCCTTTCCATGAGGTTTACTTTTGTATTGCAAGTGCTTTTGATATTTCTCATTGTTGACGCCAAGTATTGTATTGGTATTTATAACAATGTTATGAATAATGTACTGATTTACGGATGTATTAGGACTATTACCACTAATAGTAATATTTAACATACTAAAATAAGTTATCATCGGATAACAATGTTTGTATTGTATTTTTTTAAAGATTAAACTATCACTGATAAATGAACCTGCACAGAACGTAAGAATTTCAATCAATACTGCAAAAAACGTCTTTTCAACAATTTGCTGTAAACATGCCTTATGTCATGTTAGACATTGAGAATATGACTCCATCTATAGATCAATTTGCATAGTTTTATAGATTACATTTACTGTACAGCAATTGAATAATTTTTGACTTGATTGTATATACCAGACATAACTGTAATGTTTTGCACTTTTTCGTCTATAAAGAGAGTCAGAACAATTTATGATTTTCCCTTCGTTGTAACTCTACGTAAATAATAATATCTTAATTGTCAATATATTAATCTGTTAAAGAAGTAAGCAGAGAAAAGGAATAGGAGTTTAAGCTGCATAAGCCAGGGTATTGGTTCTTAACTTATGTGTTATGATAATACGCCAAGAGAGAGCCAGGTTGATAGTGTTGCTGCTCGGCAAGCAGAAGGGGAAAGTTCAAGTCCCTGGATGGTCTTCTTAGTCTCTGCTTATCTTTCTTAAAGATTTATCGACAAATTGTAAGACTACAAATAGTAACAAAAAGACAAAGGTTACATCATTTAACGTTTTCGGTGGTTATTACATATTTGCATCGTTTACGTCACTTGCGGTGTTTTCGAATGTACCACACATTTTTCAATGCAATTAACAAATTTGATTCATTTTCTTTTGTGATATTCCATATTACCCTATACATTTGTAACAAACTTTTATCAGTGGCAATTTCACAGAAAGATCTAATCACTGTTAATCAAGACTGACCATTTCAGGCATATTCAGCAGTATATTTACCTTGCAATAATTATAACCAATACTCGTTATTGTTTTCATCAATTATTTAAAAGGAATTGAGAAATAGCTCTCAGCTTGTAATCATACTACTTTACATTGTACAATGTACCTATATGCTTATCGGATTCAAATCTTTACTCAAGGCTGCATAGATTAAACTTCTTTATAAAATATTGTAATTACATTAGTTAATCTAAAGTCGCCTTAATTTATGGATAAGTAAAGGATGGTATGAACGCATTTTTCACTAAGATATTTCAAAGCTATGCCAGACAACCGAGGTAGTCGACAGAACTGAGCTTGGCGGTAAAGCAACAATATGGAACCCTTAGTAAGATCAAGTGAATGTGTAATCGTCATCGGACTAGCCGTCCTGCATCCCCTGTCATGCCTTCGTGTTGACTTAGTAGTACGAAGAAAGGCAGCGATAACTTTTGAACGTATAACACATGAGGAGAAAGGATTCCCCCGCTGTACACACACCTCAATGAAGTTGAAACTATTTAATTTCTAAACAAAAACAACAAACATGTGTCAAGAAGAACACAGGCTGATGAACTATGGATCGCTTGCAAAAATGTACGATTATATAAGCCCAAATCAAGTTTGCAAAACTTTGGATAATCCTAGTTTGTAATCTATGATGAGATTTATTTGTATAAGACCGTATTGTTTACTTATGTTACTCTGAAATGTACAATACTCACTTGCAGGTGCATGTTATTGATTAAAGATTAATTTCGTCATGAAGAACCCTTTTTCACGGACTCATTCAATCTTGGCCATGGAATCCGAAGTGTGCTATTTTGTATAGAAATCTTGTTCTATATGTGATTATGGTAGGTACGCTAATGTCGATTATGTTGGATAGAGGTAAACAATCTTCTAGATGAATATAAGCTGGACTTGGTGAGTGGGGTGTAAGAGTTTTGGCGTCGGAGATGTTCGGTCTGTTCTTTTAAGTCTGAATACCAAAACCTGAAGCTAACCAGTGTTTAAGTGTTGTAATAAAGAACTTGAAGTCATCTTTTATATTTTTTTTCTTTCATTCAAGCTTTTCGCCCTACCTTCTGGTTTGGCTTGTCAAATATTCTAAAAGAATACAACCAAATGGTGCTTTTCTATTCATCAAAAATTATTTGTTAGAATACTCTTACCACGCAAACCTACCAAGACTATCTAATGTTTTTTTCCTGTTCAGAAGGTAATTACAATGAATGGAAGAAAGAATAATTTCTGGCTAGTGCACGCTAAAATAAATAAAACACTGCATCGCAACTTCGACACAAAATGGCGCTCTACGGGATTGTGTACATAAATTTGCCCTAAATGCCACAATGTGTCGATTGTTAGGATAACAGATATTAGGTATGTTGTGTTTATAATGTGGTAAATTAAAACGGTCAAATTCATTAAAGAAGTATTACTTTGAGATTATCTTTGAACACAGGATCACATGACCCAATTCGCTCGGACTGTCGTAAAGGCACTACCCCATCTACGGCGAGTTGGCACTAGTCAGATGAATCCCGAGGAAGCAACGAGCACGGAGTTAGTCTACGTTCTAGACGTATTTTGTCATCCCGAATTCGTATACACAGCGCACGACGAAACTCAGCGCAACGATATCGATTGATCGCGCGATCACTCGATATCGTTGCGCTTAGTTTCGTCGTGCGCTGCATCGGGCTGATGAAATACGTCTAGAACCTAGACTAGTACGGAGTATGTGATTGTTCGAATAAGTCCAAATACGGCGTTGTCATTCCTTTGGCATTTCATACAGAGCCGTCTATAGACAGAAATCGGCCAAGTCGGTCTCAATAAGTAACAACACCGCACAATATTCTGTTGTAATCTGATTACACAACAAACCAACACGCGCCGTGTTCTTGTCTCTTGAAACCAGGTTTGCCAAACCCTGTGTATAGATCTGGCTCTGGTGACATATACGGTCCAAATAAGGTATTGTGATGACATTTTACATACTTCGACAGGTTTCATTTAAAGCAGAGGTGCGGGAGTAAATCCCTGTTTAACAGAAAACAGCAATACGTTTTTTTGTCTTCTGTCTTCTTCCACTGGCATCTGAAGCGTTTCTATTTTTATCAATCTCTTTTTTTTAAGGTTTTTTGTATCATGCACAATGTTCTACGAAAATCATATGTAGCTCTGATTTTGCGAATAAAATCAGACAAAAAATAAATAAAATGAAATATTTGATCTGCACAAGGTATACACTTATCTTTAAATGCACGATACGTAACACAACATAAAGTATTGAAGATTGATATATATTTTTCCTAATGAAAGATTATTGTTTTTAAGAGGAATTCATCGAAAAATTGTAAAAAGCACACACACACATTTGTGGTTAGTAGACGGGAATTTATGCAAATTAATTCTCGTATTGAATATATTGTCCCACCGGCCAACACCTTTGCGGATAAGGAAGTATTATCGTGATTTACATTAAACCATGCACAAGTGAATATAATAATCACGCGTTGTGTCTGCTCAAAGTTGACTTGAGGCAAGTTCCTTTGAAAAGGGCAGCTTCAATTTAGAGTGGACAGATAATTTGACGTTCTTCTAGAATTGCTGAAAAAGTGACTCTAGAGGATTCCAGTATTAGATATGAAGATATAACACAGTGCAACTCTGGACCAGAGTACCATGAGAATCATGTCGCCATTGATGACTCGAACGGCAGGTTTCTTCACTTTCCTCATTGTGCTGTCATCAGCTTCTTCTGGTCAAGGTAAGCACAAGTACTATCATGTCTATTGTGATGTTTGGTTAAAGCAATAAGGAATCAAGAATGGTAGATAAAGGAGTTAAGATGTAGTAGATGAACGTTATCAGCGTTTCACTTAACCAAATATTAGATGATCATACAGTGTAAATGTTGTCGTAGAAATTATGAATAAGCAATCACACATTCAAATTTTGTAATCTAGACAAAATTATCGCTCAGTTCCGGTCGCTATGATTTAATGTCACCGTGTAGTCAAGGGGAATTTTGCCATGAAGAGAAGGAGAGATTGATGGGTTAACATAAAAAGAAATATGAGTGAATAGGAGAGAGAGAGAGAGAGAGAGAGAGAGAGAGAGAGAGAGAGAGAGGCAACAATGAGAAACAGATAGAGTGATGGAAGGGGTGGAAGCAGGATGAACTGTCAGAGTGACACAGTGTCATTTGAGAAACAACAATCGAAAACATAGCGGAATTAAGAGGAAAGAGAGGAGGGGATGAGGGATGGAAAAGGGTAAATAACTACTGACAGGCGGGGGGAGAAAAAAAAAGAACATGATAAAGATAATCCACCACTCTTTCCATGAGTGCCAATATTGATTTATAATAAGTATGAACTAATAATTTATATTAAAAAAGATATATGAGAAGGAAATAATGAAAGAGGGAAAAGAGTATAGTACAACGAAGGAAATATAAAATGATTATAGATAACAGATTTAAAGAAATTTGTAACTTGATAACAGAAACAAAACATAAACTTCTTGTTGTAGCCCCATCATCATCCACTGACGTATTGTTTAGAGAAACATTTATAGGAAAGCGGGGGGGGGGTGGAAGAGACGTGATTGGTGCAGGAACAGCAACAGGGAAAGACAGGAGAAGTGGAGAAAGACAAAAGTGGCAAAAGATGGAGAAAGAAAGACAGGGTGTGCGTTGAGAGATAGTAGACAAGACAAAAAATACGATGCATAAACGTCCACTAAAGCCCCCCCCCCCCCCCCCAGCCTTGTATCTGTAAAAATCATCACCATTTATTCGTAGAATCAATGCAGCAACAAATCGGCAAAAAATAGGTATTCAGAAAAGAGAAATAGAGAGGGAAAAAAAGGAATGATAGAAAAGTAAGAGTGCATGGGGTATTAAAGGGGAAGCTATTTTGGTTTCAATAAAAAGCGACACATGACAAAGACATATCAGTGAAGGTTTGACGAAAAACGGTCAAAGGATAAGAAAGTTATTTGATTTTGTGACGTCACATGCAAGTTGCTCTCCCATATGTTGTGTACATTTTTTTTTTTCGAAAAATGCGCATTTTCTCACAAAGATGTGCATCCTTGACTTGTGCATTTGATACATTATTAGAAATACGTTTTTACACACATACCAGTACGAAAAAAAAATTATTCCGTTGTCAAAAACAGAAAAAAAGCAATTCATCGGCTTATTTTGTACACAGCATATGGGAGAGCACCTCGCACGTGACGTCACAAAATAAAAACTTTAAAATCAAACAACTCTCTTTTCCTTTGACCGATTTTCGCTAAACCTTCAATCATTATGTTTCTTTCTTTTGTCTCTTTTTATTGAAAGCAAAAAGTGAACGTCCCCTTTAAAAAGAGACGACGAGGTCATAAGAGAAGAAACAAAAAGAGAGAAAGAAAGGAGCGAGAGAGTATTGCGATATTAAGGAGAGGGAGGAGGTGGAAATGGAGAGAGAGAGAGTGAGAGAGAGAGAGAGAGAGAGAGAGAGAGAGAGAGAGGGAGAGAGAGAGGGAGAGAGAACACATGGAGATATTAAAGAGATAGGAGAAGGTCATAGGGAGAGAGAGAGAGAGAGAGAGAGAGAGAGAGAGAGAGAAAGTACATGGATATATTACACAGAGAGGAGGGGGATCACAGGGAGAAAAGGGGAAGCGAAGACAAATATTGAATATGGGAGACAACGATGCGAAAGAGAAGAAGACTGCTTGAGGACATACATACATATATACACCACCAATATAGTGGGATGTAGCGGAAACATATCCAATTTCAGACAGAGAGAGCGAGCAAGCGAGCGAGCGAGGGAGAGATAATTACTAACAGGAGAACCAAAACACATACTAATAATAATCCACCACTCACTTAGCCTAGGTACTAGGCTGTGAGGTGCATGGACACAACCCAGTCTGTTAACAACTATGTCTGGTAACACAGACAATGCCCCAATCCAATCCTTGCTCCTCCTCAAAGCCATAGGAGCTATGACGTCATTAGGGCGTAGTCTGTGTTACCAGACTGGGTTATGTTCATGCACCTCACAGCCTAGTACCTAGGCTAGCACTCACTCCACTCATTGAAATCTAAATTTGCTTTAAATGAAGATACGAAAGAGAAAGATGGAGAGGGGGAGGGGGTGAGAAAGGAAGAGACACATTGACAGCGAAGGAAATGAAGAGTTGACAGATTGAAAGGAGAATGAAACTGGACGACGGGAACACACACTGACGCGAAATACATTATATACCGCTTTATCATTTACCCACTGCATCAGTGGAATCTACAAAATTGTTCAGCTCTACATTTGTGGGAGAGAGAGAGAAGAGAGTGGGAATACAAGGTGGGTACAGAAAAAGAAGAACAAGGAAGTAGAGATAAATATGGGAAGGACACAGAAGGATAGATACAGAAAGAAAAGAAAGAGAATAGAAAGATAGCAAATAAAATGCGTATGGCGTTATCCGTACACACCCTTCCCCTCCCTTCCCCACCCCCACCTTCCCATCCCCCTTGTATCCAGAAATTCAGACAAGAGATGGACAGGAGAAAAGAAAGAGGGTTAAAGAAAAGAGAACGTGCTCGAGGAGGCATTGACTAGAGAAAGGAGGTCACATGGACAGACAAAGAGAGAGAGAGAGAGAGAGAGAGAGAGAGAGAGAGAATATGAGACAGGAAAACCTTGTGTTGACATGCTGTATGATTAAATCGGCAAATCATGGATGATAGAGCTTATTCAAAATGTAACTTCTATTTGAAGAAAAAAGTAAGCTTGAGTGACAAATTTCTACGTATTTTGTGTTTTTTCACATATTCGAATTCATCACAAACTAGACCTTTAATATAATGTGTGTGGTTTGTATTGAGCCTATTTGCATAATGTCTGCAAGAGGGATATTTCCCTTTAAACATGTACTGTACGTACATTGCGTTAAGACGTGTGATCGTTCGTATGCCAGACAAACGCGTGCTGTATGGGATTCCTGTGCAATACTGATCAAACATAGAGACATGGCACATTAACCCTTTGTATGCCAAGCCAAAGAGCGCTCTGTGGGTTTTGTGCTTAGTTCATGCACAGAACGCCTCAAAGCCACACTGGGAGTTAACAGTTAAGTTAAAGGGTGTTTTACTGCCAAGTTTTCAAAGACTCCAGCACTTGACAATACGACAGATTGGGCGGAAATCTAGCTCAAGTGCTTTATTTTTCTTCCACGCGCTCTGCTAAATATATTTTATTGGTAAATTGCACCACAAATACAATTCACATTTGGAAATTAACCACAACCGCACCAAGGTACTCATTCCAAACCCAATTCCCTTTTTTCTAATGTTTAAAAAAAGTTATATACTAGTACTTCTAAGATCAGGGATCGTTATGTGTATCGTCCAGTGCCGGATAAACGGGGGGAGGGGTGTAAGTAAACCCCCTTTAAACTGCAAATATTATTAAAAGGTATTAAACTCATCGCGCAACTCAACCCAATACATGATCACTCTGGGAATGATTGTGTGCTAAACTCTTACTTTATCATTTAAAACTTAACCATGCATTGTTGTTATGGTCTCATTTATTGTGTTAGAAGATTTTAGGAAAGCACCACTCACGGTAGGTACAAGGGTTGAAAATAACAACAACACAGCACCACGCCGCTACACAGCTCGTGGACGATGCTCCGTCATTTGGCCACGCCCCCCCCCCCCCCCCCTCTCCATCTCCCCCAGCCCGCCCCTCCCTCCACCTACCACCCACTTCAGACAAAAAGCTGTGAATTCCATACGACTAAAACCTGGACTACGCGGCTCGAGGACGATGCTCCGTCATTTGGTCACCCCCCCCCCCTCTCCATCTCCCCCACCCCGCCCATCCCTCCACCTACCACCCACTTCAGACAAAAAGCTAGACCCGCCAATGATGTTTGTGAATTCCATACGACTAAAACCTGGACTACGCGGGTCGCGGACGATGCTCCGTCATTGACATGATTGAGTCAACACGCTAGTTTAGAATGAGGCCGTGCGTGCATACATTTGTTGGCCATTCTAACTTCCTTCTCATGATTTCCCGACATTTTTCAGTTCTTTCTCAGGTTTTAGTACCGTTGCCTTCTCAATTGCTGGCATTCTACCTGCGATGCCTTGTTGCGTGGGATTCTGCAGCTCACTATATATATTATCAATCGCTCTTGTTCATGTTAATCTACGTCCTCTCCATAAAGACACCTTCTTGTTGAAAACTTGTCACCTGAAATTGTTCAGGTTCTACCAAAGCCAACAAATGCATCTTACGCCTATGTATTACATGTATTATTTATGATAAATTGCAACGGTGGGTATTTGCGTTGGTAGTTGTATCATTGGGATTGCAATGCCGTAAGCAACAGATTGATCTTGTGGACAATGTGTTGCGCTTTTTCAAGGGTGTAAACATAGTGTTCCATATGGGAATTCAAGAAAGAGAACGAAATTTCTAAGAGATTAAAGTAGGTAGTAGAGTCACGAAGCTCTTCAAAGTTAAGGCGGTGACGTACATCCAACTGTTAGAGACAATGCTTTATCTACAAACAATATGATATGACCGTATATGAATACAGAAATAGAGTAACGTTCATCCGATCCATCGTCCTTGCATAAGTCATACAATAATAATCAGTTGCAGTGCATTGATTATTAGCATATTTGAGGACTCACTGTATTTATTTGTAATCATGCGCTGTATTGATTGAATTATATTCCTTTTCATTAACATTTATTGAACTTTCCGTTTGGTTTCATAATTGTCTTTACTTTCTTGCTTGGTAAGTGTGTGAAATTGACATTTGAAAATTATGAGATGAAACGAATTACCATTTATCTTTCTCTTTGTTGAATAAACTTTACTTGTTGGCAGGTTAAACCCAGAAATTCCCTCTTTTTCATCAATCGTACTAATCACAGGAGATCCTGTGGACCTGACGCTGGTGACGGCACATCCTCGCCTTGACCCGCCCACCACCGATGACCAGTCCATCGTCGCCTACCTAGGAGCAAAGGACGTCGAGGCACGGGATGACATCGTCTTCGGCCGAACGCTGAAGACGGTGGACTCGACTGACCTTCCCTATTTCACCTATACAGAGGACGACGGTCCCGGAGTCACCAAGCTGCTGTTTAATCAGTCAGACTCCGTTGATGGTATCGGGGTGTACCATGCGTTTGTCACGATAGGAGGTGTGGAGAGAAGTACTACAACTATCATCCAACTACAGAATGGTATGTACTTGTATGTCTTACGATCATTCCTAAAGGCCACACTTTGTGTTCATGCACATGTATAGAATAAGACACAAATCACTTAAGACACAGTTGATTTGGAAAATAAGACGGTGAAGATGTTCCTGTCGTACAATCAAGAGGTTTACCTAAGCTTTTGCTTACTGGCTCTGTTAGCTTATTAGGATTAGGTCTTCTGCCGAAGTGACATACATGTACTTTTCGTCGCAGATGGAGCTTTTGCGGTATGTCGGTAAGCCTCTTGATTATTTAAAAGGAACACTTTATTAGGACAAAATTATTGTTCAATTCAATTTCGAACCCTAAAATTGATTTCCTGATCCATGCTTATAAAAAGATTGAAACAATATTGCATGCAATTTAATACAGGCAAATGACTGGACCAAACAGTGTAAAAGGCAACAACAACTTATTACTAAACCATCATCCCATGGTTTCGATTCTACTTCTTTTTAAAGCATGATCATTCTAATACAAGTAACCTCGATTGACTTAATATTTTAGCATCTTAGTCTTGGCATCTCCACAGTCCGAAGTGTCACGAGAGCACCTTTTTCCTTTGACTGATTTTCGTCAGATCTTCACTGATGGGTTTCTGTCACGTGTCTCCTTTTATTGAAATCAATGTAATTTCAGGGTGAACTGTTACTTTAACTTAAGGCCTTCTTTATAATATTTATGATCTAAATTTATTTATTACATCTTTATAATATTTTCAATTATAATACCTTGATAATGTACTGAATGCAATGTTTGTCATTGTAAATCATATTAAAGTGTAATTTTATGTGATTATTCTAATGTAATTTATATTTCGTTTGTAATTTATATTTCCGTTTTAGATGAATGGGCACCGTACAGCGAAATCTCTATATTATTATTCAAGCACGCGAGAATGTCAAGTTTCTATGACATTATCATTCAAACACGCATAGTTTGGTATTTCATTTTTGAAATATCATAAATCATGAAGTACATGTAACTCTGAACTACCACGCTTGTTCTCCATACATTACAGCAAGCATCATCTTTGAGCACACCACGGTCACAGCGTACATAGGTGATGACGTGACCCTTGGTGCAACGACCAGCCTTGACAATACTGACAACATCCGATGGAAGAAAATGAAGAATGGAATCCTAGAGGCGAAAAAACTCCTGGAATTGACCATTCCTCATGTGAACGTGGAAGATGCCGGTGTTTATCAGTGCTTTGATAAATCAAGGAAAGATAGTGGCGAGCAAGGCATAGTGATCCTTCATGTTATAAGTAAGTACTTTCCCATGGTTTCGTTCTAAATTCATCGTTAAGTGTCAAAGTTTCAGATTCATGTTACGGAGAACCATATCACATCAACACAAGTTTTTAGAAATATCAACATTACACCACGGTAGTAAAACAAAGTGAAATACTTACAAGAAATAATATAATTCTTTACCGGCTTACTTCGTAAATCATTCACCACGTTCACGGAGTGTTTATAAGGTAATGACCGAAGTATTCTTATTGTTAAGCGCCTAGAGATAAGTGCTGTTTCATATTAAGTGTTATTGAAACATGCGTATTATAATACTTATGGCATACAGTTAACCCAAACGTCCAACATGGAATTAAAGTCCGTACGTATTCTCGATAGAGTACTGCACTGCATTGGTGATATTGTGATGCAATGAAGGATTCATACGGATAAACAAGTATTATGAAAATCGATAGGGCCTAATATTCAAACTTAACCTTGTTTCCTAGAATGGTAATACATTGTTTCGAATTTAGTAACGATTTATTTTTTCCTTTATATGTTATTGACATATGTGAATAGGGTGCCCTAGAGGTACTTGGGGCCCATCATGTGACCAGCCGTGCCTATTCTGCCTTAACGGGGGCACGTGTGACCCAGATTCAGGTCAGTGTGCATGTCCACCGGGCTTCAACGGGACCAACTGTGAACAAGGTCGGTAAATCATGGTTCCAGGTTTAATATAACTTTCGTTTACATGTGCTAACATAACACACATCGCTTTTGTATAAAAAAAAATGATAACTTTGTATGAAGGTGTTTAGCAATTTGGCCTCCTATTCATTGTTGTTCCTCTCGTCGTATGTTCTCCCATTCTTTTCATTGTTAACAAAATTGTTGACAACTTTCCATCATATTGTAAAGAAGAAAATGGTATAATTCTACCTTATGTTAGTGTTCCGAGCATATTCTTACTTATATTTGGATGCAGTTCTTGGGCGGAACCGATTCGGCCAGGATGGCAGCCATTCCTGTGATGCTACGGGAAACCCTCATTCACCAGGATGTCGTGGGAAGCTCTTCTGTCTTCCAGACCCGTTTGGTTGCTCCTGTGCTGCAGGCTACATGGGATTCAATTGCACAGATGGTGAGACTTTGTTGTCATCACTTGCTTTTGTTTGAAATGAACTCATCGTGAAAAAAATCTATTTTGATTCCTTGATAC
This sequence comes from Arbacia lixula, assembly GCA_963669155.1. Lineage (NCBI taxonomy): Eukaryota > Metazoa > Echinodermata > Echinoidea > Arbacioida > Arbaciidae > Arbacia > Arbacia lixula. Next base: position 905,628 of record OZ022580.1, on the reverse strand, counting down.
ATTTGAGAAACTTAGCCGCGTAACAGCGCACTAAGGTAATCTTGAGGTAGTCACGTGACTATCAAACAATACGTTACTATTTCATCTACAAATTAAATACAATTCTCTTACTTAGGTGGCCTTTTTTTGTTATTGGAATAAACAGATAAATGTATATCAATTCACCATACTACTAAATGCTATCGCTATTGCCGGATAGCTAACTACAGGAGAGGACACAACGCAACTTCCCAAAATTTGACGAAAGCATTTTATCAACCAATCAAAACAAGCATTTTCATTTTCATTTTCATTGACGTATTACCATGATTACTGGCATAAAATATGAAGGGTTGCCCGACACGATTTAGAGTCAGAAACTTTGATTGATTGTGCAAAGGTTCCTAAATAGAACAAAATGACTGTATGAAGTTGGCCTCTGGATCGTAAACAATCTAATATTGTAATATTTTTGGGTAGACTGCTGTTTAATGGATCACACCTCAACGGAAACCGGTCGACAGCATCATTAGTGACACATTGAGAAAGTTAAAAGTGCAAATGCAGGGACATTTCACTATATCTTAACCTGTATGTATGTGTGGTTGACTGCAGAATGTCCATCTGGAAAGTACGGGGCCAACTGTGAGCAGACTTGCCATTGTTCTGATGGTAACTGCAGGATGGATACAGGAGAGTGCACGGATGGGGCTGCGTGTCAGGAGGGATGGGCCGGTGTCAACTGCCAAGGTAAAAACACGACAGTTTTTTCATTAGTGGATACAATGGCTTATGAAGAACAACAATTTGCAAACTATCGACTCAAGTGAGTATATGAGATCGTTGCGTTGCCAAAGAAAACGCACGTACTGTGAAAACCGTATCGAATATGTGACGTACACGGATGCAGACGCAACAGGAATATATTTTTATCTTTCTTTAGAGCCTTTAGTGCCGACCACCGTTAGCCTGACCTATAGCCAAGCCAACGCCGGGTATCCCACCTTCCTGATTTGCATGGTGACGAGCAAGCCCGCTACTCCCAGTGACAACATCACGGTCATTTCAACATCCATGGATATCCACGCTGTTCCAATTAATGCCTCACTGGTCGGTCTAAATCGCACCGCCACTTTCCAGGCGAATGTCTCCTTAGTGCAGGCGCCGCAAGATTTCCGGTGTGTCGCCCACTTACCTCATGGAGATATCAGCTCTGAATCTATCACTGTGCAGGTCGCAGGTAGGATTATCATTATTATATCCTTTGATACTACCTTAGCTACCAAAATAAACAAAAAAAAAACTGAAACATATCTTCTTTTCCCGTGGATACATTTGGCACGAATATTTGGTCGACTCGTTATGGCATCTGTTGCGCCTATAGCAATATCTTTAGAGTACATGTACAATATTCCGATGTAACTTTCAAGCATGAACAGTAAGGTTAAAAGGATGCTTATTACATGGCTTGCATAACGCTATGCCTTAACGACAAAAGACGCTTGTCATATTTAGCAAAAGTCAATTAATTAGAACAAAAGAAATTTGAGCTATTTTACACCTGCATTCGATGTTTAAGGTACAATAAATTATGTATGAACTACGTCGTCTGATTTCCTTGACATTGGAGTTTAGTTGTCATACCGCCATAAAGCATTTCCTTTTGATTTTGGTAGAACCCCCAACTTTAGCGTTGGCCCCCAGGATTCAATGTGTTACATCGAACTCTCTTAATATCACCTGGTCGGAGTGGGATTGTGAATCAGATGGCGGAGACGGGCCTGTGATAGGTTACAAGGTCTATCACAAGATGCAAGGAGAGGAAGACTTCACTCTATCGTTTCTTGACCTGATCCATGATACCTCCGCCACCATCAGTGATCTGATGAGGGACACCGATTATATGATCGCAGTGGCGCCAGCGAGACCTGGATTAGGAGGCGAAGGAGAAGTGAGCCCATACCTACACACGAGAACTTATTGCGATGGTAATTGCTCTAACATTCAATGTAGATGGAAATTCAACAACAAGTAGTGTGAAACTAGAAAAGGGGGTACAATTGTATCAAAAGACATACGTATGTCGCTGTATTCACATTCAAATATGAAAGCTCTTCAATAAAAACACAGAAAGGGATAATTTTGGGGCAACAAGCATACTTGTTTTATCGGACTTGAAAGATGAAAACCGAAAATATGGTAGGCCTATATATCTAAATCTGTGTACCGAACATTCACGTTCACTCGAAGGTTTGAAAAGCTGTGGCTATTATGAAGTGCAAAGTATGCTCACAGTAGTAGATCTTCAACGATTTCGGTAATTGTTGTGTTTTGTGCGTGTATTCTTGCATGATAATGATTTTCATAAAATGAAAAGAAATGATTACTTCAACAACAAGAAACATCTCGGTGGATAAGGTTTTTCAGATCCATGTAAATACGTATATTTGAGTATAGGGGCACTAATATTAACGCTTCTGCTTGTACTTGCGGTATCAATGGTTGTATTTCAATTAAAAGTCAACATACAAATATTACTATCATGGAAATAACATAATCTCAATATTTGTTTCATGATAAATGTCATCACGCATAGCGATAAGGACTTCATAGCAATAAACATGTGTAAAAAAAAAATACGCACTTATCAATGGGCAGAGGTTTTATCGCACTCTCATTGGTTTATTCCTCATAGCACCTTCTGAGGTACCCGTCCTGGCGTTCCGAGAGATTGGACTAACAAGTATTACTGTCTCCTGGCAGGTGTGGTGGTAATCGCATTACTATTCAATGACTTAATTTTGCTATATAAGTAAATGTGCGAAGACGAAGGATATTAAGGTTTGAAATAACGTAGCTCTTGTTGCTCTCTTTCTCTTCCAGCTCTATTGTATCGAGGTATTGTAGTGAAATGTGAAATGTGCAGTGCATAGTGAATATTACATTTGAGGAATAGTCTACCCTGACATCATGTTAATTGTAATAAAAATCAAAACGAGTCACATAGGTGGCGATTTGATGAAATTCCGTCGAAGGATAGGAAAGTTACGATTGTTTGAAGTTTTGATCTTGTGACGTCAAGTTCGACACGCTATTCCATATGTTGTGAACTAATAGTTTTAAAAATGTCGATTTTCTCAAAAAGGATTTACATGTACATAACCTTACCTGTGCATTTGATACATCATTACAAACACGTTTTTACACACATTCTCTATCAACGAAAATCCTTCTTTAAAAAAAAAAGAAAAAGAGTAATTTTTGGAATCATACAGCACACAAGATATTGGAAAGCACTTCGCACGTGATTTCACAAAATTGAAAACTTTCTTATTCTTTTATGATATGATATGACAGTGCTTGTAAGTGCACGATATGCATTGACTATAAACTGAATTAAGTAATAACCATTGATGACAAGGTTATACGTATATTCCTAGCCACGTATGTGCACATGCAGTTATAACACTTGATCGATTTTTTTTTTTCACTCTCCGTTTCGACATCTTGAAGCTTCCAGCAGAGGAAACGTGGGGCTGCAGACCTGGCAGCACAGCTGAAATACGTATCATGTACGGAGCAGAAGGGAACACTAAGACCGTGGTCTCCTTCCCTACTTCTGCCGAGACGGGAACACTCTCTTCTCTCTTGGAGTGCACCATCTACGATATCACCGGTTTCATATCGAACAAGGATCAACTAGTTGGTCCATTACCTGCAGCCACTTCGGTTCGAACTGCACCAATAAGTGAGATATTGTCTTCCTCGGTAATCATGCAAAGCTCTGAAAATATTATCAGTGGGGTAATTTTTTTCGTTTTGTTTTGCTTTTTTTTCTCTGTTTGTTGTTGTTTTGTTGTTATTTTTTTTTGAGGGGGGGCGAAAATACTATCATTTACGAAGAATATTGATAACCTAGTTTTATTTGGTTATCAAGAATATCTTTTTAAGGATTAGTAATGTTTTGGGAGTTAACCATAATTCCAAGAAATCACTGTCGGGAACCCAGTTCCCACTCCTTGTGATCTGATGAATACTAGCAATCAAATCAATTGGGGGATCTAAATTCAGCAGCCACTTTGGTAACCACTGGATTAAGATATACATTTCGTTTGATAGATATGCATAGATTCTATGAAGATGATCTGATTGCAATCTCTAAATTTTCCGGTAAAATGTATTTTGAGTTTGATCAATCGCGTGTTCAGGAGTTGTTTTTTTACAACTCAGAATTATCTTACGTGTGACTTTATTTAGCGTTATGATTCAAGGAAGGTCATAACTTGTGAGTTGAAAATTCGAAGGTACTGTATGGCACTAAGTTAGATAGTTAGATTTAAGGAGATAAAAAGGACGACTGAAGAGTTAAAAGAACAGTCTATATGCCACTTGTGTGTATATTTTTCTCAGTGGAACAATGGATGAGCTAAGTTTATTGAAAAACCCTCAATTTCCCTTATATATATCTGTCCCTCACCTCTATTTATCACTTGAAAGGTGGCTGTATTCATTTGCTGTGTTTTTGTGTAACCCTTCTCCAAACCAGTACCTGACACTGTCTCCAACTTCCGGTACTCTCCATCTTCCTCTCAAATCTTCTTCAACTGGAGTGTGTCTACCACGTCTTGCCCACCAGACTATTACATCATTCGTTACAACTTGCTACAGAAACGTGCCTGTAGAAGTCCTGAATCAAATGTCATTCAACATGAAACCATTACTAATACCACGAACAATGAATTTAACCTCATGGGTTTGGAGGCATATTCTACTTACCGCATAGCCTTTGTTGCTGTGAATGACGCTGGCGAGGGCGAGGCTGTTGAGAGGACAATCTTTACTCTACATGGAAGTAAGTGACTATTACGCAAAAGAGCATTTCCGTTTGGGAAGGCACAACTTGATAATAAGTTACATAATACAACTTTTTTGTTAACTTTTAAATTATTTTTGTCCATTTTGGAGATCTTAAAGAACGGATAGGTAATGTGATGAAAAATAGATTGTATTTTGATAATCGATATTAATTTCAAAGTTATTATCGACACCCGAGATGGTATCGCTTCAAGTCCATTTAGTTTGTTAAATGAAAAAAATCTCAAGATGTTAAATGTAAGTCAGTCATGTACCACATGCATAATCAAGCTTTCATATCAGATAGAAAATAATACACGATATAAATGAAATAATGACTAAGAGCATCTCGAATGACTTTTAGAATGGTCCTAAGAAGAATTGCAAAGAGCTCATAAAAGTATATCAAAATAAATGTTTTCCCATATGCAACAATGCTGAAGCAAAGAGTTGTGACTTCTTACAATAAACGATACTATAAAAGTGAAGTACACGAAATCCATTTCCCGCTTAAAATAATTTATCTTTTGTCAAAGCTCAAACTCGAAAACCAGTTTACTTTCAAAGTTTACTTTTATTAGAGACGCTTAAACGCGCGCTGTCAACGTTCAAAACCAGTTACTCTGTCCTGCATTCTAGAGGTTAGTCTGCGTCTGCGATCGTGCTTCATTACATACAGCGAGGTTCTTGATTGTGTTTCAAAGACATTGTTTGGTGTTTAGTTTGCAGTTCTCACGTTCTTTATTATGTAAAGTTATTTCCATAACAATATAGATAGCTGTGATGCAGCGCAATACCCTAGAGTAAGAAAATTAATGATAAGACAATTGATTTCAAAGAATAAAAATGCGCGCGTACGCGTACGTTAGGGGAATAAGTCGCGCGCAAAATTTTAAAATGCTCCAAATCAGCTAGAAAATTGTTTTGCATATGTTTCAGGCTATTTTGAGCATTTCGAAAATTTCCGCGCGTACGCGCGCGTTCGCACGTTTTTTCCGTGCGTAACGCGTACGCAGCCTCAAAATTCCGTTTTTCACTGGTTTGATGTTTCTGACACTATAAACATCACACCCTGCAATTTTGAGCCATTTCCATGCAATAACATGGTCGTGCGGGTACGTCGAAGTTGAAAGTCTGCTCGTGCGTCAATAAGCTTTTGTTTGCAAATATTGCAAAAAACGTGACTGTCTTCAATCGGCCATAGCTCCTTAGGATGGCTGGTGAGCCCCCATTTTTTTAAAATTCAAAAAGAGTATAAAATATAGATGTGATTTCATGTGTCTTTTTACTGCTAAGTACATCGTGACGTCATCATATTGCCATATGAATAAAAAATGAATTTTCATGTATGACGTCACGAACTTTTTTTACTCGTTTTTGCGTATCTCAGTAATTCTTGATCAATTTTCTCCCAAATTTCAGTACGTTGTTCCTAAGACATTGCTCTATGGTAGGGTTCCGTTTTAATTTCCACACGTATTCAAGGTGTAAATTTGAGTATAGGCATTAATGTCAAAACGGGAACTATGTACGTGTAATGTCAATGGGAGCAAGAAGCTTAATCGTGGCGATGACTCAGAAGGGTAGCAGGATAACACTTTGGAACTGTTATCGTATCTGTCTTACAGTTGGCATGAATTGAGTGAGCGGAGGTTCTCCTACCTTGCTTGTGTAGTGCATTGAATCGAATGTAAAAGATATTAACACTTTACAAGCCATCAGCTCTCTGGTGATATTCCATTGATTCATTTTCTTGTTTGATGATAAATAAATGATTTAAATACTTTGAATGGATGCCATCAAAAAATACTCAAATCGCATTCCTTTACAACGCCATACATCCTCTCTATTCCTCTGTCATGTTTATATACAACATTATTCCGATTTTTTACTTTCTTCCTGTCGTTGAATCCCCATTCCGCAGCTCCCCCGGCCGTTACTGGACTCAGGGTCGATCCTTCCATTACTGATCCAACAAGTATCGGCTTCACTTGGGATGCTTTGACGTGCAGAAACACCGGTGGCTTGTTTGGGTACTACTATGCTAGAATCTACGAGCATGGACAGGTTCATGGATCAACACCTCTCAGGAAGTACATCGACTACATAGATCAGCCATCAGTGCTATTTGATGACCTCAAGCCCTGCACCATGTATGAACTCGTTCTCACTGCCTCCATCAATACAGCGTCTCCTGGTGCTACACACCCAGTGTATGTAGCTGGTGACAGTTCTCGAGCATCTGGGTTGACATGTACGTATGATTCAAAAGACATACCCTGTAATGTATTTCGCTGACATTAGATTACATATTTTAGTTGTACCATTTTACCCTAGAAAATGTTTATGTGATGCCTTACTAATATCCAGTTAATGACACAAAAAACTTGTCGTGAGTGATTATTTTAAGCCTAATGTTTTGGATAATTTCTACGTCGGATAGCAAAGTCACATAATTATATAAGATGACCTGAATTGTTTGATGTTGTTGGTTATGAAAGTATCTTTGCCTAATTCATATCGACATTGTTCATGCTTAATATTCTCTACATTGAGAGCTGTACTGTTTCTGATGTGGTTATCTTCATGGAAAAAATGGACATTATGCATTGATTAATCAAAAGCAATTCGCAACCGGAATAACACGCGAAATACAAGAGAAATTATGTAGCAATACACATGTGATACCCAAGTGACGAATTAAAGAATAGGTGCGGAGTCAGATATATCTGCATAAGTTATGATACACTATGACAAAGAAATCAGACAATATATTACATATCATAACATACGATATCCCGTTTATTTTCGGTTTTTTTTATACTTTAGCGTCAAATGTGCGTGTGGACGCCAGTTCTACAAGAGACGGCAGCATGGTCGTTCGTTGGTCAGTGCCATCCCGCTGCGGTGTCAGCTACTACTCTCTGGAGTACCAGCTAATCGAGTACCTGGCCTGCCCAGGGGACTCCATCCCTGAAGCTCCTGTCTCAACATTGAATGTCACTGGTTCCTACAACATCCTGTCTGGATTGGAGCCCTTCTCCTCATACAGGGTTTCTGTCACCGGCATTATCAACGGAGCGAGGAATACACCAGTGGTAGTGATTGGGTCATCGTCTGAGTCTGGTGAGTTGATCGGTGGAGTCAATCTCGTTTTTGTCTATGCATGTAAAATCCAACATACAAAACACTTGTATGGATTCATTAGTACATGTTAATGGACACATTTTAAATGGAATGAAAGAGAAATAGGTCTAACACTGCTTCCAAGGTTAAAGCGTTTGATTTTGTTGTATACACCCAACAGCACCTTCTGCACTGTCGTCAGTGTCATACACAGCCGAGGCAAACACCTTATATTTTAACTGGGATGCGTTGCCTTGTGAAGACCTACATGGTGAGCTGTATATATATGAGTACAACCTCTATAACACCAGTACCAGGAGCTACTTGGGATCATCAAGGGAGACGACACGGGCGACTCGTTTGGCCATCGATGGATTAAATGCTTGCTCAGATTACCGCTTTCAAGTACGAGTTGTGCTGCAGAGCGGACATAGGAGTGACTGGACAAGGCTCATGGCGAGAACAAATATATCAGGTACCCTGGGCTGCAGCACTTAATTTTCTTCTTTACATCAGTAGCAAACTTTAATACAATTGTTGTAAATCACAAAATGGTGTGACAATAAGTTAATAAATGAGCAAAATGTTAAAATGTACAGCAATCTTTTTCAATGTATATTAGATTTCATTTCATAATGTGGTATGTATGATATGATTAACCAGCCTTTTAATAAATTTAATCTTAAATATCGCTCTTGGTACACAATGTATTCGTCTGTGTAACACCCCTTACGTCATCAGCTCCCGATCAGCCACAAATCAATGACCTAGAACCACACCGTGACGAAGCCGGAACCACCGGTCTGACGGTGAGCTGGTCCGCCCCCAACGGCAACTCCAACCTTTGCCAGCCGACTGCCTACGAGATCAAGTACCGTCTCCTGCAGCGTGACATGTGTGAATATGCCCCAGAAGCTCCCAAAAAGCGTGCAGGAGTCGTGCCTGGCTCCATCCTGACCTTTGACCTACCCAATCTCATTTCTTACTCTGAGTACTCCGTGTTCGTTCGAGGTAGCACTTCGGCTGGGTATGGACCGGAAAATTTCATCCAGCAGACTACAAGCTATGCAGGTAAAATTGGATTTAAAGTGCAAGGAAAAACTAGTTTTAGTATCATGACCTTAATGGATTTGTTATTGTATTTAAAAAGAAGTATCATTTTAAATCCCTGTTTTCTGACTCACGTTTATTCGTGATTCGGAAATAAATATGTCATGACCTCAATGGGTTTTTTTTATTGTATTAACAAAATGGTACCATTTCAAGTAGGTTATTATTGACTTATGTTTATTCATGATTCGGAAAGAGATGAATAATTGTTCATGTCATAAAAATTATGATTTTCATTTTGATAATGTGTCAAACTTTTACCATTCTAAGGCAACTTTAAACTTGAGAATAAAGATAAATGAGGGTGGGAGTGAAGAGAAGATTATGCGGTATTACCTGAAACACTATCTTTGCAGCTCCGACTGGGGTTCCAACCAACGTTCAAGCATCCACTGTGAAGAAACGCAGTTTGACCTTTACCTGGGAGGAGCCACCATGTGGCCAGCGGCATGGACCAATCACAGGCTACGATCTAGTCTTGTACGATGCTACATCAGGTACTGGAAATTATGATTTTTTTTTAGCTAGATTTTAGTGAAAGGGCTTTCTGGAGTAATTTCAATTTACAAAGAAATTTTAGGCATACACCCAGTAGCAAGAATAGCGTGCTCCATCCTGTATATGAACGAGAAACATGTCAGACAAAAATCGTGGAGCCAGACGGGATTTGAACCTGCAATCTACTGCTTACCGAACAGCGACTTAACCACGCAAGCTATTTCTAGTTCACGGGTCAAGACACGACAACATGGAAACAAATACCCGAAACAATCTCATTTCATCGGACTCATTAATATTTATGAGTAGTCCGCCGTAGGGACAATTCGGCTAGATTTTAGTGAAAGGGCTTCCTGGGGTAACTTAAATTTACAAAGAAATTTTGGTCATACACCCAGTATTTGTTTCCATGTTGTCGTGTCTTTACCCGTGAAGTGAAAATAGCTTGCGTGGTTAGGTCGCTGCCCGGTAAGCAGTAGATTGCAGGTTCAAATCCCGTCTGGTTCCAAGATTTTTTTTTTTATCTGACTTGTCTTTTGTTCATTTACAGGATGGAGCTATCCTTTCTACTGGGTGTATGCCTAAAATTTCTTTGTAAATTATGATTCTTTTTTGTTTTTAATGTGTAAACGCACAGTTAGTACAAATGCATATACAGCCTTATTTAAGTTAAGCTAGTAAATCCCTTGTCTGCAACTCATCTCTTTTTAGCGATAGCATTTCCAATGTTCCTCAATATACTGACTTACGGTTTATAGGCAAACATTGGCCATCATATTTCCCAAACTGCCAGAGGCGACAGAATGTTACATCTAAGGAGGGCTAGCCAAATTTAAATGGAACAAGTTGGGGCAAAACGAAACTTTAATGTTGCATTTCAAACATTGACACATATGCTAATCGCAATATCTGAGCCATGAACCATGGCATAAATAACATACCCGAAACAAAATAAAGCAGACTGTTACCAATGTAATGCTATTCGTTTAATTGGCTTGAAAAGATGAGGATCTTCACCCCAACAAACAAAAACCATGCATACATTAAATGAACTAGTGTTCATTGAGAGGATTTAGCATCATATCACCTGAACAACATCTGATTGGTACAACATTTAGCTGCCATGACAGGCCGTCTGCAAGTAGACGGTTGAAATCTCTAAAGGTCAATTTTCTTTTCATATATTCCATCAAAACTAGTCCATAATTACTTTAGGTTTAATTAGTGGCTAAATTAATCTGTCCGTCTTTAACTCTAATCCATCAGGCGCAGAAGTTGGAAGAAGCAATGTTTCATCAACATCAGCACTAGAGGCGTCGTTTCAAGATCTTGTCCCGTATTACGACTACAGTGTCATCATAAGAGCAAGGAACTATGAATTATTGGGACCGTATAGCCCAAGAGTAACGCAACAGACGAGTGAAGCAAGTGAGCTATTTGTTATCATTTTTCTCTTGATCTTCGATAAACATTGATTTTTAGCAATCCCTTTCTCATAATTTAAAGTGGGTTTTGTGGTATAGTTTTTAAGCACTTGACTAACGATCTAAAGTTGTTGGCATCGGGCTTTCAGCAAGACATCACATTCACAATTATACTGTCCATGCAGGCATCCAATGACCGGAGTACTCATATCGTAAAGCGCTTAGAAATGAAACTGTTTCATGCTCTACAAATAAACAATGTTTGATACTATTTTAGCGACTATTGTCTGTCATGCTCAGTCAAATAACTACAGGTTGTTGCCAAGCACCACGAATACATTTCTCAAATTATAAAATCATGATATTATTGGGATTCTGTGCATGGTATTATACCTTCTTTCTTAAATACCACATTCGGAAGTAAAAAGGAGGGGATTCACAACTGAAACTTTGGGAATTATTTTTGTTTTTCATCTCCACTATGGCATGAATTACAAGAAAAGATTAAACATCGTCTGAATAATCTACGTTTCATTTAGCTTCAGCCCAAACCATCAACATGTTTTACCAATATCAGGATTTTAGAAGTCGTTTCTTAAGTTTAAACATACATCTATCTCACATCTTGTATTCAGAACAACCAGCGGCACCTATCGGAGTCACTATTCTTTCATCCGATGTAAAGGGCTTGACTATTGAATGGCAATCTCCGAACCCCCCAGAAGCTCACATAATCGGCTACTATATCGTCTACTGGGAAACGATGCCGCAGGACGCTGACAGTGGTGACAGAATGAATGTCAGCATCCCATGCACGAGTGGTCTATGCGAAGACATCGATGAGAGACTATCATACACGATCACAGGCCTGAGCTCAGAAACTAACTATTCCATCCAGGTAGAAACAAAATTACAATTACAAGAAATGGCCGCTAAGCATTCGGACATCGCACATAATGGTGTTCAAACACTATTTATTTTCTTTTTATGCGGTAGTGCCCAATATCATAATGCGTCATATAATGCTTTCAGATGTTCATATGAACTTTGTGTTAGACCTAAACACTGATGAATAATAATTATATTCGCTATCATGCACTCGTGAGTTATACAACACAATACAGTGGAAGCTTGAAAGAAACATGGTTAATCACCTCTACTATAAAACTTTCCGCTCTCATGATGATTTTATGACTGTATTGGGATTTTACAATCACATCCTTCCTTCCTCCCTTTCTGGATTTAGGTTCATGCTGAGTCTCGGGTAGACATCAGCCCGCCAAGCAGCCCGACAGTCACAGAGATCACGAAAGAGGGACGTAAGTGTATGTATTCAGGTCACTTTCGATAGCTGTACATCATTTAATTTGATTTGATTCCAAGGCTTCAACATAATGATCTCGTAGCTAGAAAATGATTTCATTATGTAAATGTATCAAACGGTATAATATAAATGCATATAATTTGAAGCTTCCATGCAATTTAATTCGCTTCTCTTCTAAGTGACTGTTTTCAATCGTACTATAATTTTGAACAACTGAGTAGAGATGGGTTTTCATCGTTTATTTCTTAAGGGGATCATAATCTAATATTAATACTTACAAACCGTTAGTAAAAGATGGGCTGTGAATTCCCTCCATTCTGACTACCGCCGGCAAGAAAAACGTGAATGACGTGTAAATGTAAAGTGTTCAATACAAATTTGATGCTGTCTCCGTGAGAACGTAAACTATAGAGATACGTATATTTTGACTAACCCTAACTCTGCCAAACTAGTGCAATGGATAGCGCATTTCTGAGACTTATATACACCGAGTCCCTCCAAATACCTTTCATGTGATGTTGAAAGTTGTGTTATTTGAATTACCATACTGCATACATATACATGTGTTTAGCCTGTTTACATTACTCATAAAAATTGTTTTGCCTCACTGCGTGTGGACACATCCACGACTTGTGTATAGGCTTCAGACACTGTAAGACCTTGAACATAATACATTCAACTCTCGTATTCGGATTTTCTTTGATATGGATGCAGTTATTAGATGCACAAGCTGTTTCATGTTAAACAATTGACCAAATACCACCAAATTTGCTAACAATTTTATATATGACAGGCCTTTCTCAATTAAGTTGATGATACGGAAGTTCTTCAGGCATTAAGCAATATAAATGCAGTGAACAAATAAGTGGTTGCAAAATATGTGTAGCCTCCTCTCATCACTGGTAAATTAAAACATTGACTGAAGACAAAGAAAAATTGTTACGCAGAACAAAAAGTTATCGGTGCATTAAAAAAACAAGATTTTATTATTTTACACAGCAGCTTCAACGGATTCACCAGTGCAGGAGTTTGTTGATAACCTCAAGAAGGTGAGTATGAACATTATACATTTTTTTTGTACATCCTAGTGTGTTCTTTCGGTTATTTTCTATTTTAACATTTCAAGTAAAGGACAGCCTAGTATCATATTGCATTAATCATTATGTTTCCTGCTTAATTTTTGGTAATTGCTCAGAATCAATGACACCCTATGTACCGTGTTTGTATTTTTTCACCAGTAATGCCCCCAAAAAATCACAAAGGACGGAATTGTATCTCGCAAAGTGTTTGAATGAGCCGTTATCGCAGCCCATAGCCTAGTTATTATTTCAGAAATATCATTATCGAGTCGAGGGTTTGGAATGTTCATGTACCTGCTGATCTGTGTTACGTTGATATTAACAGGAGAATGTCACGCTTGATACGGTTGAACATCTTTCATCCGGCCTTGCCAACGTAACCAAGGAGACGGACCAGATAAACGAAGAGGTCTTGGAATCAGTATCGGGCATCTTAAACGTCATCGTGGATCTCACAGCCGATTCTGCACAAAACTTAACTGACCATCAATTGGAAGAGGTACTGTTCACATGTGTCACTAATCCGTCATTCAAATAAAAACATTTAAACACATTTCGAATCAATACGAGAACCAGTTTCGTTTAGTTGAAAAGGCTCCCCACCCTTCCAAAAAGAATTGAGAACACAAATATAAAGATGAATAATTCAAGGTAAAAACTGAAAACTCAATGTCACATGTTGGCAAAAGCAAAGTCCCTCTGAAGGGCGGGTTCCACGGCACATAAGGAGTCATCCGTATTGCTTTATGTATACAATTTACAAACATAAAGTAGATATGTAATCATGTTGTTGTGTAGCTGTCATCAAACTTACAGATACGATGCGTCAATAACTGTGTGTTTGGGCAACTTATGAAGCTGCTTGATCTACGGCTGTGTATATTTGTTTGCTCTACGCACCGCTATATTATATAGGTGACGCAAAAGGTGTTCGAGACGGTGGATAATGTGTTGGAGCTGCCGGGGGAGGAATTCTCTGATAACGAGGACGTCTCTAGCAGCCTCCTGGCCTCCCTAGAGACCATCACCACGGCCGTTCAGGAGAATGTCAAAGACAATGTCACCTACAGGTATTGATTTCATCATCACCATTATCACCATCTCCACGGTCCAAGTATTGATTTCCATTGGATTGATTTCATCATCACCATTCTCACCATCTCCATGGTCCAGGTATTGATTTTCATTGGATTGATTTCATCATCACCATTATCACCATCTCCATGGTCCAGGTATTGATTTCCATTGGATTGATTTCATCAACAGTATAGGGATCAGCATCATCACCACGGCCATCCAGGAGTCCACAGAAGACAACGTCACCTTCATGTAGTGTTTTCTATTCGATTGATTTCCTCATCGGCAAAATCATTATCACCACCATCATCATCATTATTCTTATCACTATCGTTATCATTTCCATCATCACCATCACAATCACCATCTTCACCATGTTCACCAGGATCATCAAATTGGCCGTCCATGGAAGACAACGTCACCTTCAAGTATTTGTTTCCATTCAATTGACTTCTTCATCAACATTATCATCATTATCGCTATCATCATCTCCATTATTACCATTATCACCATCACCATCATCATCATCATTATCATGAGCATCACCATCATTATCGTCACCATTTACATCGCCATCGCCATCATCATCACCATCAAAATCATCATCATAAACATAATCGCCAATATCATCACCACCAACATCATTACCATGAACATAATCACCACCATCATCACAATGGCCGTTAAGGAGAACACGGAAGACAATGTCACCTTTAGGAAATTGGTTTCTATTGGATTGTTTTCAGCATTGACCTTATGATTAATATTGTCGCCATCATCATCATACTGATACCAAAGGCCTCCACTGTCTTTTTGTTTTAAATCATGTATTTTCAAACACTAAAATGCTTAACAAAAACATGTTATATGATAGTTGTGTACTTTATACACCAGGCCTATAGTGTAGGATGGCCCGTCATATGAAATCAAAATTAAATGTGAAAGTCAATATAAACAAATTAAGTAACCGTTAAAACCCTACCTTATAAGGGAAGTTCCCAAAGCACAGGCTCTTCTTTGTGGCTTGGACTTTATAGCTTAGGCAACATTAAAAGTTATGGGTAGAAGTGGTGAATATTTTGATCACAGCAGATAAGATCCGTTCTCTCCTCTGCATCTCTTGTGAGTTCAACAAAAAAATAAATAATTTTGAGGAAATTTCTTCATGACAAATAAAACACATGACAAGAATGGGACCTGTGGTCAGGTAGTCGTGGCAAAATAACTCCTATACCATGTATACCACTAACCTCTATCGGAGGGGGGGGGGGGGATAATCATGTAATAATAAGAAATTCTTGGAATTTGTTCATCCATTATACTTAACTTCAGTATGATATAAAACGCTCAGAGAGTGTTGAAAAGTGTGTCTATGAATAATATAAATATTTATATCATTATTTGATCATCATCATCATCATCATCATCATCATCATCATCAGTTTTTTCGTTATATCCACTAACCTCTGAACAGCGGCGAGAACCTGAAAGTGGCGGCTGTGAAAGTAGAACCGACGAAGTTCCCCATCGTAGCTGGAGTTACGAACGCAGAGGGCAGCGGCTTTGCCTTCGAGTCAAACAAAGACAGTCCAAGTCCAGAGAGCTCCGCGACTAACGTGGTGTCAGTGTCCCTTCCTAAAGCCATACTTGATTTCTTACCAGGTGGGTATTATCTTTTCATGTGCATTACTGGTTATTTTTAACCAGTAATGCACATGAGTTCCATAGGTAATAAGTTTGTCTGGAACACAAAGGAAGAACAATGAATACGCTTTGCAATGAACATGATGAAAAGCGCGGTGGTGACAAACTCTCAACATTTTCTCATTGACATACACAGGATACACGTGTTTTAAACATAGTATACACATATTTCATGATCATGCGGGATCTTTGCAATCTATTGAGCTGAAATGGAAGGCATAAGTTGCTATTTCCC
This sequence comes from Arbacia lixula, assembly GCA_963669155.1. Classification (NCBI taxonomy): domain Eukaryota; kingdom Metazoa; phylum Echinodermata; class Echinoidea; order Arbacioida; family Arbaciidae; genus Arbacia; species Arbacia lixula. The sequence continues at coordinate 889,218 of OZ022580.1, read as the reverse complement.
GAACCAAAAAGTCGAGAGAAAATGATATTCCACGCTTTCCAGTTTACCAAGGAGCCCACTAGATTCCACAAAGATCCCGAATAAGATGATGAAAAATTTAATTTGATATTCTTCATTGATGTATGATTTCTTCATTAATCGTTTAATATCACTCTCTTCATAGACCATGTATTAATGTCCGTGCCCAAACCTCTTTAACGTACGGTCTTGATACAGAATAGCCATTCGTGTGTGTTAATCTCCTGCGACTTGAGAAATTCAAGTTGCGCCTTGGCCGCATCACTTGTCCGGGCGCACCACATGTCTTTTAACTAAAACGAAAAAAAAAAAACTGGAGGCCTTGAAATGAGTCGCATACATTTTGCCTGTCGCGCATTATACCATGGATTAACCGATATTGAGACAGAGGGAAACGGGCAACTATTTCTTTAATGACGTCACGAATTATTTATTTCCCTGTGCCGTATCGAAACGGTCTTATTCCCCCTTTTATCTTCTTTTGCTCTCTTTCCCGCAAATATTACAACTATTCTTGGTCATTTAACACACTTTTAACCAATTAACGAAGTGAAATATATATCATTTAGGGATATAAAATACTATACATATATATTGCTCATTTTTCGCAATATGGCATTTGCCTTTTTGTGCTCGTTTGGCTTTGTTGTTCAGATGACGAGAAGGAAGGTGAGCCGGTATCAATCAGTTTGATTCTCGTGGATGCTAAGCTGTTCCAAAGCAATGATTCGTCCTCCGCGGGCGACGGGGCGCGCACTGACGAACTCGTCAAGGTGGTAGCGTCACCTGTCCTGTATTTGACTTTTGAGGGCGCCAACGTCAGTGGCCTTCTTCCCAATAATTCAATCGAGTTCCTCTTCCAAATAAATCAGGTGAGAATGAATGGGAAAACGTGGTCTTTTTTTGAAGGAATATTTCAATTAGGAGCTTCATTTTTGTTCCTGGTTCTGGTCTCCATCATACACCTATTGAAGCCCTGTGATCAGAATATATCAGCTTGGTAAGTGCAACGGGCACTATGATTTTACATTCATTAATTTACTTAAAATGACAGCATTAAAGGTTTAACCTAAAATAAATAAATGTGATAGCCTAAGATAAAAAAAATAGAATCAACATACTTTAGATCTTAATCATTAGCGATGTTGAGTAAAAGGACATTATCATGAAAAGCAAGCGCAAGCACAAAGCAAGCGGCTTTCAAATGATACGTGCAGGAACGATACGGATGTACGGTAATGCAATGTCGCATGCAAAACAACTTTATCAAACACGATTAAGGTTATTACTTTGATAGTGACAATGAAAAACACCATGTAGGTCGGTTCCACAGACTGTAATTAATTTTTATTCAAACCAATTCTTTGTGCATTTTTCTTCACAACAATGATAGAGTGATTGAATATGAATGCTTGTTAAACCTCGTTTGACTTACCCATCTCTAGGGAGTCATGATATCGGGTGATCATAATCCTCCGTAGGGACGTTACTGAAATTTTGTTTTTATCGATTTTATTTGGGCTATTTTTCATAACGTACCATACCCTTTATGGAGATAAGGCACATATTGACCTGTGATTGTTTGACCCTTTGTGCGGAGAACAAACCATTGTTGTTGTTTTGTCGGTGTAGAAGGTTTGTCTCATATCACAGACTGAAGACTGAATTGAGAGGGATGTTCCAAGTAAAGCCCTGGATACTAGATAAAGGAACGTATCATGCACATATACGCTATAAGTATACCACTTCCACTCACTTGGGAATATTCCTTGCATGTTGCACGATATCAGCACTCGGTCAAGGTTCAAAATCTTTCACGCTAATCATCCACCTTCTACCAGGATGGATGGAGAGTAGCAATGTGGATTAAGTATCTTGCTGAAAGGCTTAAACCTCGATATATAGCTTGTATATGTGATCTGTGTGTAGTTCTTGAGCAATTTGCATCAATGACGCATTGAGAGTTGTTTGACTAATACAGACTCTGATCGAGAAGGGAGACATCACGTGCAGATACTGGAACCCAGACTCGAACGGCGGTGAGTGGCTGAGGGATGGATGCATAACAGTCTCCATCAGCGACGCAGGAACCGTCGATTGCAGCTGCAACCACCTGACTAGTTTTGCCGTCATTTTGGTGCGTTTTCGTGCGACTTCGAGCCAAAATATTACAGATAAGAATCGAGCAATTGTCATGATTGTAGGTATAAATACCAGAATTGTGGAAGTGTTTTCCCATAGGCTTATGTCATGTATGCCATAAGCAACAAACCACCCGCCTACAAAGTGGCCTGTGGATCAACTACCAACCTTTTAATTTACCAACCAGGTAATCAGTTATCTAACTGACATAACAAGCGACAGACCACCAACCGACCATCCAGCTGATCACCCCCTTTAATTAACCAACTGGCAAGCCTTCCAATTATCGAACCAACCAGGTCACCGGTTGACCAGCTAATAAAACATAGGACCACTCACTAACAAAGCAACCAACTACCTAAGCGATCACTCGATCAACCGGCACTCTAATCAACCAATCAAATAACATGACACAACCAACAAATCCCGCAAGTAATATCTACCACTAAAAATAGATTAATGAGCCAAAATTAAACTCATCCGCCATATAATGAATCAATTATTCAATCAATCAATATATCAATCAATCTATCGATATATCTACCTTCTGAAGAAGAATTCGAAATGCTGCTTTTATAATAGCGATATGAATGTTGTTGCAAAATTTCCATGACATTTAACATTTTATTTACATATCTATCAATTATGTCTAATTTGTATTTCTTTCCAAACAGGACACATACGGAGGCATCAATTCGAGAGCGTTAGACATAATCAGTCGCATTGGTTGCGTCGCCTCCGCTATCTGCCTGACCATCACTCTCTGCTTTATGCTCGGCATTCGGTAGGACTTAGAGTTTATATTTAAACGGTACTCTCCTATCTACGCCACACCAGATGATGTTTGCATATGAGATGTTGCTATGTAGAAATCTTGTGTATGACTCGTGCAGAAGCGTTAAGACTTAAGGCACAGCAGGCACTCATTACAAACCCCCTGGCTTGAACAAACGAACAATCAAGAAGTGTTTCATGTGTGCCACGTTGACGCTTACATATTCTCAATGACGACAATTGGAAAGATGGGGATGATAACTGTGAAGTGATTTTGCAGCAAAAAAAAAGGGTTAGTTACGATTTCTGATCATCCACTTTTACATTCATCTGGATCACATTTACGTGTACATGTTTATGTTGTAGTTGTGAAATGAGTGTGCTAAGCATATTAGCTAATGCTTAGGTCCCCTCACACATCCTCTCTTCCGCGATTTTCCGTTCTGTTTAAACTAATACTGCGGAAAGACTGGTAGAGCAGAAGGGCTTCCAGTAACTCTTGTCCTCTAATGCCTCAAGGATGTGTGGGACGGGAAACTTGTTGAGTGGTTTTGCCCTGAACTCTTAGAAGTTGTTTCCCATTTTCGTGCCCTCCCCTTACAGAAATCTCCGGCGCAAGGAGCCGCAACAGATCCTGATCAACCTGAGCCTGGCCTTGCTCGGTCTCTACCTTACCTCCCTGGGCGTAGACAGCCCGTCACCCCAGGGGGGCTGCTACACCGTGGCCCTCCTGCTCCATTTCTTCTGCCTGAGCGCCATGGCGTGGATGAGCGTGGAGGCCTTCAGCATGTACCTCATGTTCGTCAAAGTGATGAACACCTACAGGCACAGGATGCTGCTCAAATGCTGCCTGGTAGGCTGGGGTGAGTGAATCTCCAACAAACCAGAGAAACTAGTCCACTTCGAACTCCGATATGAAAAAGGAAGGGGGAGAATAGTCATTGCATGATATACAAATACATGTACAAACTTATTATTTGTATCTGTCAGACAGCGCGTATCGCAAATACAAAATGTAGAAATGACTGGTAAATATAGTTGTGAAAATAAAAATAAAAAAATATAATATAAAAATTCTTGATGTGTAATATCGGTAGAGACTCATTTTTAATTGCTTTGTACAACGGATATGCCGACTATCTATATCATTTTTTTTTCTGATTTTACGAAGCCGCAAAATGTGATGTCATGTGCGATGAACATGATAATGATCGTATATCAAACATTCTTGTAACCAAGCTCCGATATAAAATTTGCCCAACTAGGCTAAGTTTGTGACATTTTTTTCAACCACATCTCTTTTGTAAATGAGGAATCATTGAATGTGGAGGTTATGTCCTCTCGTATCCTTGCGTTTACAGGTACTCCTGCTGGAGTCGTGGTGGTGACCGTAGCAGCCAATTGGAGGGCATACCTCAACCCCAAATAGTGAGTATTCTTGAGAATCTAACACACAAACGAGCCAACAATATAACACCACTTCTTTACCTCGAGTATAAGGAGTCCAACACATAGCTAAAATGTACTTATACATTGAATGTAATGTAAAATCATCAAAATAGGAATGAAACGTGACGCATATTCCAATCATTGTGTAGCCGAGGTGTGCTTGGTGTTGATGTTGTTGTTGTCTCGGAAAGGAGTATAAATGTGATCGAGATGTGCGAATGCAATTTGCACTTTACCTGATATCGCAGATTTTACCTACCATATGTTTCATAATTTGTTTAAGAGAAGCCGAAAAGTGTACATGCCACATGCATGGGCCTTGTCTAAAAATGAAAGCGTACACATTTAACGGAGGAATGCAGTATATATGTTAAACATATAACATCTGGTATTGTCATATTTTATTGCAGTTGTTTCATAGTCCCCGGACCAGCTCTGAATTATGGAGTGGTGCTGCCGATCGGACTTCTGCTCGTTTTCAACGCAGTCATCTTCGGACTGGTCACTTACAAACTGACCTGTGGCAGGAGGAACGTGTCCAAACACAGTACGAGCGGGGATGATAGCGCGCGTATGCGCGTAGAGATGATAAGGCGCGCGCAAAACGCCGTTGCGATCGGTACTCTGCTCGGTCTGACCTGGGTCTTTGGTTTTATGGCGTTTGGAGAAGCGCGCCTCCTGCTTCACGTTCTGTTCGCTGTCTTCAACTCGCTGCAAGGCGTGTTCATCTTTCTTATGTTCGGCATTCGGCAGCCAGAGGTTCGAGACAAGCTAAGCTGGATGAAAAAACTCTGCGTGGAAGGCGGCTCGGCCTGGCGGCGCCGAAGCAGTGGTTTGGAGTTTACCTCATCAACTGGCACGACGCGCAGTCCGTCTCATTTAACCACGGAATCGGCACTACCTGGCCCGTCGGTATGTTCGGAGTCTGCTTTATAGTGGCTTGATCGATAAGTCATAACTTGACATTTTATTTTTCACGTCTTCGTTTGTGACTGATGTTTCGACCCTTAGTAGTTTTTCTTGTCTCTTCCTGAGTAAAATTTTCGTTAAAATAGTCGTTTAATGATATGGGCTAAAATTATATTATCACAGGTAGCTGATGTCATAACTGGCAATGTCACAGCAACGCATCAGTAATGTTACACTCTGCGACATTTTCCCGTAATAACAACTGGACAACTGGACGTACTTCTTGGGATGCCAACTTAAACAATAATAATTTAATATGATTGATTTTGTCGTGAGTTTTCCCAAATGGTTATTACATACAGCGAATAATTGAAATCACCGAAAAAAGAGTGGTGTTTTTGCCCGGGGGGGGGGGGGGGGGGAGCGGGGTGGTACCGGGGGCGGGTCCGATATACGATGTAACCTATAGGGTATATATTGGCTCGGAAAATATGTGTTGCAGACATATTTCTTTGAAAAGTGTAGCACGACAAGTTAGATATTAGTTAGATGCATTATGGGACCACGACGATGACATATGAAACATGAGGTATCGAAACCAATTGTTTTCTTCCTCCGAAAATTAAAAATCAAAAAATGGTGGCATATTACAACTTTTTCAAAAGTTGTTTTATGATGATGATGAGGGAAAAACGAATTGAATTCTGGTAATGGTAAATAAAGACGTAGGAAATTGAATAATTATTCCTTGAGGAACCAACAAATTATACAACGATGTTTCAAGAACTTTGGCGATTATAAAGGATGTACTGTTTCTCGTCAAATATAAACCTCTGATCATGTAAAACATTCTTAAATTATGACAATTGGAAATCATTGTGAAAGGAAATGAAATAATAATTTCTCATAAACCACAAATTTTGATAAGATGGTTTTAATACTTAATCATTATATATATGATGCACTGCATCTTTTCAAATATAAACATAATAAGAACGTAAAAGAAAAATTAATTATGATCATTGTAATCATGTTCAAAGAAGTCGAAAATGTCTTCCTAATTAAAACAAGACACAACAAGATGTCCTGCAAATCATTCTTACATTGTGATAATGGTAAATCATTATCGTTATAAACTACGCACTGTATCTGGTTAGTTATAAGCGGATGATCATTGAAAACAAATTTGAATTATGATGGAAGATCGTGTTTAAAGAAATTGAATGATTATTTCTTATGAAACCCAGATATAATAAGATGTTTTAAACACTATAATCATGATAAAGGATGCACTATATATATTGATGTAACTGTAGTTGTCAATTATAAAAGAGTGATCATAACACGATCTTTCAAGCACTTTAATCATTATAAAGGATGCACTTTATAAACGAATGATGATGAATATAATGATGGTACATCATAATCGGAGAAATCAAATAATTCTTCCTTAAGGCCGGAACCCAAAAATCATAACAAGCTCTTTCAAGCACTTTAAATACTATAAAGGATGCAATTCATAAACGGATGATGATTATTATAATCGTAGATCATTATCGGAAACATCAAATAATTCTTATGAAATCCAGAAATCTTTACAAGATTTTTCAAGTACTTTAATCATTATAGAGGATGCACTTTATAAACGGATGAAGATAATAATAATGGAAGATCACAATCGGAGAATTTGACTCATAATTCCTCGTGATACCAAGAAATAATAAGATCATGTTTCAAGCACTTCAATCATTATAAATATGGACTATGTCTTGTCACCTATAAACGGATGATCACGTAACACATTTTTGAATTATGATAATGGTTAATAATGTTTTATGAAGTACAATTCTTCCTTATGAAACCAGGAAATGTATAACAAGATAACGTGTGATGCATTTTAATTATTGAAAAGGATGCACTGTATAATCGGATGTATTTTTAATTGTCAACTATAAACAGATGATAATAATATGAACCGAATTCCGCAGTTAATAATTTTTGAGTCTTCAATTATCATGTCACATAGTACATAATGTACATTTACACAGACGAATTACAACCATGTTTAGATTTGTTTTTTCTAATTCATTGTTTGTTATTTATATGTGTCTATAGTATCGCTATATATTGTTGTGTTATTGTGCTGGTGGAGAGCAAATTTCCCTGATTTTGGACTGAATAAAAGATCTTTTATCTGGGGGGGGGGGGGTGTTTCACCAAGCTGTTCGTAAGTTACGAACGACTGGTGATCCCTTCTTGTGCTAAATGCGGTACCACACTTTGTTCATTGAGAATGTGATTTAGCACAAGAAGGGATCTCCAGTCGTTCGTAAAGTCGTTCGTAGCTTACGAACAGCTTGGTGAAACACCCCCCTTGTATGTGATACGATAGGAAGGAAGTGAGAAATATATCTTAACTTGTAATCATGCAACTTTTATTGTATTTACATGGTTATCTGATTGAAAGTGTTACTCAAAAGCTGTAAAAAATACACTTCTTTTAAAAATACTGTAAGTACATTACAAAATCTAAAGTTGCCTTACTTGATGGATAAGTAGAGGATGGTATGAACGCATTTTTCATTAAGATATTTCAAAGCTATGCCAGACAACCTAGGTAGTCGACATAACTGAGCTTGATGGTAAGGAAACAATATGGAACTCATAGTAAGATAACGTGAATGTGTAATCGTCATCGGACTAGCCGTCCTATGTTCCATTTCTTGCCTCCATGCAGACTTAGTAGGACGAAGAAAGGTGGAGATAACTTTTGAACGTATAACACATGAGCAGAAAGAAATTCCCCTGATGTAGACAAAGCTCAATGGTGTTGAAACTATATGATTTCTAAACAAAAACAAAAACATGTGTCGAGAAGATCACAGGGTTATGAACTGTGGATCGCTTGCAAAAATGTATGATTATATAAACCTAAATCAAGTTTGCAAAGCTTTGGATAATCCTTGTTTGCAATGTATAACGAGTTTTATTTGTAAGACCTTATTTTGTACCTATGTTAATCTGGAATGTACAATACCACTTTCAGCTGCATATTATTGATTAAAGATTACTTTTTTCACGACGCACCTTTTTTCCCGACTCATTCAAGTTTGACCATGGAATCAGAAGTGTGTTGTTTTGTATAAAAATCTTGCTGTACATGGGATTATGGTAGCGACGATAATGTTGATTATGTTGGATAGCGGTAAACAATTTTCTAGATGGATATAAGCTGCGCTTGGTGCGTGGGGTGTGAAAGTTTTGGTTTTGAAGATGTTCGGTCTTTTCTTTTACCAAAACCTGAAGCTGAACAGTCGTGTGTAAGTGTTGTAATATAGAACTTGAAGTCATCTTTTATTTTGTTTTCTCTCATACAAGTTTTACACCCTACCTTCTGGTTTGGCTGGTCAAATATTCTGAAAGAATACAACTAAATGGTGCTTTAAAAAAAAAACTAAATGGTGCTTTACTATTCATAAAACATGCAGTATTTATTCGAATTCATTCACCACGCAAACCTACCAAGATTCTCTAGTGTATTTTTTTCTGTTTAGAAGGTTATAACTATGAATGTAAGAAAGAATAAATTCCACATAGTACTCGCTAAAACAAACAAGACATATACCTGGCAACACAGACTATGTCCCAATCTCATCCTCGCTCAAGCCAGAGGAGCCGTGACGTAATTAGTCTGTTTTGCCAGACCTACTTGTTAACAGACTGGGTTTTGTCCATGCAACTCGCAGCCTAGTATCTAAGCTAACAAAACACTGCATCGCGACTCCCACAAAAAAAAAAAAAAATGCGCTCTGTGGGATTTGTGTGCAAAACTTTAGCCAAAATGCCAAAGTGTCTCGATCTTCTAGATAACATTTTAGGTATGTTTGAAATGTGAAAAACTAAAACGATTCAATTCAAAAGACGATATTAACTTTAGATCAACTTTAAACACAAGATCACAAGACCCAATACGCTCGGACAGTCGTAAAGACACAGCCCCATCTACGGCGAGTTGGCAGTTTTAGATGAATCCCGATGAAGCAACGACTTCAGATGCGATTGTATGAATAAGTCAGTCATGACGGCGGTGTCATGCTTTTGACATTTCATACAGAGCCATCTATACACAGAAATTGCCCAAGTCGTTCACACCGCACATTTTTTTTTTTTTTGGTTTTTTTTTTTTGGTTTTTTTTTTAAGGGGGGGGGGGGGGGGTCAAAACAACACGTGCCGTGTTCTTATCGCTTGAAACTGAGTTTGCCAAACCCTGTGTATAGATCTGGCTCTGGTGACATACTGTATATGGTACTGTAGGTAAAAGTCCAAATAAGGTATTGTGATGACATTCTACATACTTCGACAGGTTTATTTCAAGTAGAGATGCGGGTGTAAACAGCAAGACGATTTTTAAAGATATGTGCTTCTGTTTTCTTCCACAGCCATCAAAAGGGGTATCATTTTTTATGGATTTTTTTTGTATAATCCGATGTGTTCTACGAAATTTATATGTAGCTCTGATTTGGTGAATAAAATTAGACAATAAATCAATCAAATGAAATATTTCATCTGCACAATTTATACACTTACTTTTAAAAGCACGATTCGTAACACAACATATTAAAAAATATATTTTTCTTAATGAAAGACTTTTGTTTTTGAAGATAATCATCTAAAATCTGTTGAAAAAAACAAACACATTTGAGGTAAGTGCATGGTAATTTATGCAAATGAATCCTCGCATTGGGTATATTATCCCATAGGCCAACGCCTTTACGGATAAGGAAGTATCGTGATTTACATTAAACCACGCACAAGTGACTACAATAATCACGCGTTGTGTCCGCTCAAAGTTGACTTGAGGCAAGTTCCTTTGATAAAGACAGCTTCCATTATCTTTTTGGGACAGATAATTTGACGTTCTTCTAGAATTACTGCAAAACTGACTCTAGAGGATTCCAGTATTAGATATGAAGATATAACACCGCGCGACTCTTCGCTGGACCAGAGTACCATGAGAATCATGTCGCCATTGATGACTCGAACGACGCGTCTCTTCACTCTTCTCATTGTGCTGTCATCAGCTTATTCTGTTCAAGGTAAGCTCAAGTACTCCGAGGTGTTAAAGAAAATTGTTGACACTTGAAGTCAAGGGATGTAAATTTGTTTAGGTACAGATTTTGTGATATTTCATCAATTACTTTTTTTTTTTTAAATCCTTAAAATATCGAATGACTTTTTTGACTAATTTGGACCTCAAAATGTGTGTGTATGAAATAATTAATTCAGAACACAAGAATGAACATTGAGTATCACACATGTTAATCAACTAGCAACTGCCATCACAGTGTCATTAATAATGCATGATGCTTCTGGCAGAAAGGAAATTGCGGGTTAACATGTGTGATGCACAATGACTATTGTTGTAATCTGAATTAATTATCTGATACACACACATTTTCAGATCCAAATTTGTCCAAAGGTGAACAAGAAAAGTAATCGATGAAAACTTGTCTTGTTGATGTGTCAATTGCAGCTTGACGTGAGTTGAAACTGATTTTTAATCATTTTTCAAAAGTGTCAAAAGTTTTTATCAACACCTAGTATCATGTCTTTAATGATAGTTAGTTTAATTGATTAATTCATTTGAAATTAAAAACTGGTACATAAACTAAAAAAAAAATTAGTAGTAAAACATTACCAACGTTACTCTAAAGCAAATATTATAATGTATACAGTGCAAATTTTGTTATTTATAAAATGATATATGATATAATACAATATCTATAATATGAATAATATGAATAAGCACACAGTCAATTTTGTAATATAGAAAAAAAATAATATCCCCGTGTACTCAAGGAAGAATTTACCAGGAAGAGAGGGAGAGAAGGAGAGATGGATAGGTTAAAAAAGAAATTTGAGTGAGCTAGAAGGATAGGGAGAGAAATGGGTGGGGGTAGAGAATAGGGAAAACGAAGTAGGATATTGAATGGGAGAGAGACAACAATGAGAAAGACCACAGGGAGGATAAACTTTCAGAGGCACAACTCATCATTAGAGATACAACAACAGAATAATGGTATGTATAGGAAACATAGCGAAAAAAGAGAGACAGAGGGAAAGAGAGAATTAGAGAGGATAAATACTGATTGGGTGGGGAAGAAAAGAAAAACAAGATAAAAATAATCCACCACTCACTCTACCCATGGAGTTCCGATATTGGTTTATAAAATATGTGAAAAAATGAAGGGTGTACGGAAAGGAGAAAAGGAATGAGAAAGAAAAAGAGAAAAAGACAATGAAGGAAACAAAAAGTGAGTGTGGATGACGGATTTTAAGAAGAATGCAAATAAGATAAAAGATATAAACACAGGCACAAAGAGTATTATTAAACGTTGTACCCAGTCATCATCCACATCAGCACTGGAATATTGTCTAAACAGGAATTTAAGAAAAGAGAAAGAGAGAGGGAAAAGAAAGGAAATAATTGAAACAGAATGCATGGGGTATTAGAAAAAGAGGATGAGGAAACAGGAAAATAAGAAAAAGGGGAAGGAGGTCGAAAGGGAGAGAGAAAGAGAGAGAGAGTATGGGAATGTGAAGGAAAAAGAGGAGGTCGAAAGGGAGAGGGAGAGAATGGGAGACAGAGAGGAGGGAGAGATAGAAGGAGAGAGAGTATGGGGATATGAAAGAGAGATATTGTATGGGGATATGAAGAAGAGGGAGAAGGTTAAAAGGGAGAGAAAGTGAGAGAGAGAGAGAGAGAGAGAGAGAGAGAGAATTTGGATATTAAAGGAGAGGGAGGAGGTCGAACGTGAGAGGGAGAGAGTGTGTGGGGATATAAAGAAGAGGGAGGAAGTCAAGCGAGAGAGAGAGGGGGAAGAAGATAAAGACAATGGGGATATTAAAGAGAGGGAGGAGATTGAAAGGGGAAGAGAAAGAGAGCAGGGGTATGAAAGGAGAGGGAGGAGGTCGAAAGGGAGAGGGGGAAGAAGATACAGACTATGGGGATATGAAGAAGAGGGAGATAGTCAAGAGAGAGAGGGGGAAGAAGATAAAGGCAATGGGGATATTAAAGAGAGGGAGGAGATTAAAAGGGGAAGAGAGAGAGAATATGGGTATGAACGGAGAGGGAGGAGGTCGAAAGGGAGAGGGGGAAGAAGACAGAGACAATGGGGAAATTAAAGAGAGGGAGGAGATTGAAAGGGAAAGAGAAAGAGAACAGGGGTATGAAAGGAGAGGGAGGAGGTCGAAAGTGAGAGGGAGAGAGTGTGTGGGGATATAAAGAAGAGGGAGGAAGTCAAGAGAGAGAGGGGGAAGAAGATAAACACTATGGGAATATAACGAAGAGGGAGGAAGTCAAGAGAGAGAGAGGGAAGAAGTTTAAAATTATGGGGATATTTAAGAGAGGGAGGAGATTGAAAGGGAAAGAGAAAGAGAACAGGGGTATGAAAGGAGAGGGAGGAGGTCGAAAGGGAGAGGGGGAAGAACATAAAGACTATGAGGATATAAAAAAGAGGGAGGAAGTCAAGAGAGAGAGGGGGGAGAAGGTAGAGACTATTAGGATATTAAAGAGAGGGATGAAATTGAAAGGGGAAGAGAGAGAGAATAGGGGTATGAAAGGAGGGGGAGGAGGTCGAAAGGGAGAGGGGGAAGAAGATAAAGACTATGGGGATATAAAGAGAGGGAGGAGATTGAAAGGGGAAGAGAGAGAGAATAGGGGTATGAAAGGAGAGGGAGGAGGTCGAAAGGGAGAGGGGGAAGAAGATAAAGACTATGGGGATATAAAGAAGAGGGAGGAAGTCAAGAGAGAGAGGGGGAAGAAGATAAAGACTATGGGGATATAAAGAAGAGGGAGGAAGTCAAGAGAGAGAGGGGGAAGAACATAAAGAGTATGGGGATACTAAAGAGAGGGAGGAGATTGAAAGGGAAAGAGAGAGAGAATAGGGGTATGAAAGGAGAGGGGGGAGGTCGAAAGGGAGAGGGGGAGGAAGATAGAGACTATGTGGATATATAGAAGAGGGAGGAAGTCAAGAGAGAGAGGGGGAAGAAGATAAAGACTATGGGGATATAAAGAGAGGGAGGAGATTGAAAGGGGAAGAGAGAGAGAATAGGGGTATGAAAGGAGAGGGAGGAGGTCGAAAGGGAGAGGGGGAAGAAGATAAAGACTATGGGGATATAAAGAAGAGGGAGGAAGTCAAGAGAGAGAGGGGGAAGAAGATAAAGACTATGGGGATATAAAGAAGAGGGAGGAAGTCAAGAGAGAGAGGGGGAAGAACATAAAGAGTATGGGGATACTAAAGAGAGGGAGGAGATTGAAAGGGAAAGAGAGAGAGAATAGGGGTATGAAAGGAGAGGGGGAGGTCGAAAGGGAGAGGGGGAGGAAGATAGAGACTATGTGGACATATAGAAGAGGGAGGAAGTCAAGAGAGGGGGGGGGAGAGAAGATAAAGACTATATGGATATAAAGAAGAGGGATGAAGTCAAGAGGGAGAGGGGGAGAAAATAAAGACTATAGGGATATTAAAGAGAGGGAGGAGGTCGAAAGGGAGAGAATAAGAGAGAAGGAGAGAGAGAGAGAGAGAGAGAGAGAGAGAGAGAAGAGGAGGAGGAGAGAGTGCATTAAGGAGAGGGGGGAGGTCGAAAGAGAGAGAAAGAGAGATAGAAGAACAGAGAGAGAGAGAGAGAGCAAGGAGGTGCATTGTGATTTCATGTGAGAGGAGGAGATCACAGGGAGTGAGAAGGGGGATATCAAGGATTGAGGAGGAAGTCGAAGGCGAGTAGAGAGACGACATTGGCATATTAAGGAGACAAGAGGAAGTCAAAGTGGGGAGAAAAGGGGTGCGTTGGGATGTTAAGGACATAGGGGTGGTTGAAAGTTAGAGCGGGAAAAATATGGTAAAGATAATCCACCACTCATTCCAAGAGTTCTAATTTTGATTTATAATAATATGAAAGAAGAATCTATGTGTGTATCTAAGTGTGTATGGGAGGGTAAACATGAGAGAGGGAAAAGAGAAAAAGACAACGAAGGAAATAAAAAGTAAGTATAGATGACAGAATTAAAGAAGAATGCGACTGGATAAAAGAAACAAAACATACACGAAGTGCATTACTTATCATTATACCCCATCATCATCCACATCACGACCTGAATATTGTTTAGAGAAACATTTATGGGAAAGCCAGAGGGGAAGTGAAAAAGAAGTGATTGGTGCAGGAACAGAAAAAAGGAGAGACAAGAGAAGTGAAGCAAAGACAAAACAGCAAAAGATAGAGAAAGAATGACAGAGCATGCGATAAGAGATGTTAGTAGACAAGACGCATAAACGATGCGTGGGTGTCCACTAAAGCCGCCCCCCCCCCCCCCTACACCCTCAGCTTTGCATCTGTAAAAATCATTACAATTTGTCTATAAAATCAATGCAGCAACAAGAAGGAAATAAATCAGAACTCAGAAAATAGAAATAGAGAGGGAAAAGAAAGGGAATAATAGACATAGAGTAAGAGTGCATGGGGTATTAAACAGAGAGGATGAGGTCACAGGAAAAGAAAAAAAGAGAGAAAGAAGGGAGCCAGAGAGTATTGCGACATTAAGAAGATGAAGGAGGTCCAAAGGGAGAGAGAAAGAGATGGAAGGAGAGAGCAAAAAGGAGAGGGGTATGGGGATATGAAGGAGAGGGAGGAGGTCGAAAGGGAGAGAAACAGAAGGAGAGAGAGAGAGAGAGAGAGAGAGCGAGAGAGGGGGGAGTATGGGGATGTGAAGGACGGGGAAGAGGTCGAAATGGAGAGAGAGAAAGAGAGTTTGGGGATATGATGGAGAAAAAGGAAACGGAAGAGAGAGAGGGTGAGAGAGAGAGTGTCATAGGTCGAAAGAAAGAAAGAGTGTGTTAGGTCGAAAGGAAGAAAGAGAGAAGGAGAGAGAGAGAGAGAGAGAGAGAGGAGGAGAGAGAGATTATGGGGATATTAAAGAGAGGGAGGAGGTCGAAAGTGAGGGAGAGAGAAAGAGAGAGAGAGAGAGAGAGAGAGAGAGAGAGAGTGTGGATACGAAAGGAAAGGGAGAGGTCGAAAGGGAGAGAAAGAGAATGGGGATATTAAAGAGAGGGAGAAGTTCGAAAGGGAGAGAGAAAGAGAGGAGTCGAAAAAGAAAGGGAGCGAGAGAGAGAATGTGCGTAAATTGGGATATTAAAGCGAGAGAGGATGTCAAAAGGGAGAGAGGAGAGGGGGAGGAATAGACAGAGAGAGACACGGAGAGAGAATTGGGCTATGAAAGGAGAGGGAGGAGATCGAAAAAGAGAGAGAGAGGGAGAGAGAGGATGAGAAAAGGAGAGAGAGAATGGGGATATTAAAGAGAGGGAGGAGGTCGAAAGGGAGAGAGAAAGAGAGAAAGAGAGGGGAGAGAGAGAGAGAGAGAGAGAGAGAGAGAGAGAATACATGGGGATATTAAAGAGAGAGGTGGAGTCATAGGGAGAGAGAGGAAAGGAGTGCATGGATAAAGTAAAGAGAGAGGAATCAAAATCAAACGTGAAGTGCTTTACATACCGCTCTATCATTCAACCACTGCACCAGTGAAATCTATAGAATTGTTCAGCTAAACATTTGTGGGAGAGAGAGGGAGAAGGAAGTGGGAATAAAAGGTAGGTACAGAAAAAGAACAAAACAAAGTAGAGAGAACTATGAGAAAGACACACAAGGAAAATAAAAGCAATACGCATGGTGTTATCCGTAAACACCCCTCCGCTCCCCCCCCCCCCCCCCCCCCCCCACCTTCCCAACTCCTTGGTATCCAGAAATTCAGACAAGAGAAAGAGAGGAGAAAAGAAAGGGGGTAACATTAAAGAGAACGTGCGCGAGGAGTCTAGAGAGAGGAGGTCAAAGGGACAGAGAGAGAGAGAGAGAGAGATAATATGAGAGAGGGGAAACCATGTGTGGACATGCTGTATGATTAAATCGACAAATCATGGATGATAGAGCTTATTCAAAATGTAACTTCCATTTGAAGAAAAAAGTAAGCTTGAGTGACAAATTTCTACGTATTTTGTTTTTTTCACAAATTAGAATTCATCACAAAGTAGACCTTTAATATAATTTGTGTGGTTTGTATTGAACCTATTTGCATAATGTCTGCAAGAAGGATATTTCCCTTCAAACATGATGTACGTACATTGCGTTAAGACGTGTGATCGTTCGTATGCCAGACAAACGCATGCTGTATGGGATTCCTGTGCAATACTGATCAATCATAGAGGCATGGCATATTAACCCTTTGTATGCCAAGCCAAATAGCGCTCTGTTGGTTTTGTGCTTAGTTCATGCACAGAAATGTCTCAAAGCCGCATGGGGAGTTAAGGTGCTTTACTGTCAAGTTTTTAAAGTGTCCATCACTTGACAATATGACAAATTGGGCGGAAATCTAGCTCAAGTGCTTTATTTTTCTTCCACTCGCTCTGCTAAATATATTCCATTGGTAAATTGCACCACAAATACAATACACATCTGGAAATTAACCACAACCGCACAAAGGTACTTATTCCAAACCCAATTAATTGCTGTTATTGTTTCTATCAATACATAAGGCAGCTAATCCCGTTTATGTCATGTTTAAAAGAAGGTATGTGCTAGTACCTCTAAGATTAGGAATCGCTCTTTGTAGTGTCCAGTGGTGAATAAATGGGGGGAGGGGTGTTAACCCCTTTTAAACTGCAAATATTATGAGAAGATATTAAACTCATCGCGTAACTCAACCAAATACATGTACACTCTGGAAATTATTGTGAATTAAACTCTTACTGACGGTAGATGTTAGGAAAACACCATTTACGGAAGGTGCGCGGGTTCAAAATAACAACAGATCGCCACGCCGCTACGCAGCTCGTGGACGATGCTCCGTCAATTGGTTACGTTCCCTCTCCCATCTACCCCGACCCGGCCCCTCCCCCCACCCACCCCCCCCCCCCCCCCTTTCCACGCCCTTTCAGACAAAAAGCTAGATCCGCCAATGATGTTTGTGAATTCCATGCGGCTAAAACCTAGACTACGCGGCTCATACCATGCTCCGTCATTGAGTCAACTCATGTATAGCTACTTTAGTCATTAGGCCGTGCGTGCATACATTTGTTGGCCATTCTAACTTCCTTCTAATGAATACCCGACAATTTTTCCGTTCTTTCTCAGGTTGTAGTACCGTTGCCTTCTCAATTGTAGGCATGCTATTTGCGATGCTTTGTTGCATGGGATTTCTGTAGCTCATTTTAATATAGATCTTGCTCATGTTGAGGTACGTCTTCTCCATAAAGACATGTTCTTTTTAAAATCTTGTCGCTTGAAATTTTCAGGTTCGAACAAAGCTATCAAATGCATTTTACACCTGTGTATTACATGTATTATTTATAATAAATTGCAACGGTGGGTATTTGCGTTGGAAATTGTATCACTGGGATTACTATGTCGTAAACAACAGACTGATCTTGTGGACAATGTATTGCGCTTTTTCAAGTTCCATATGGGAATTCCAGAAAGAGAACGAAATTTCTAAGAGATTAACGTAGGGAGTAGAGTCATATGGCTCTTCAAAGTTAAGCCAGTGACGAACATCCAACTATTAGAGACAATGCTTTATCTACAAACAATATGATATGACCGTATGTGAATACAGAAATAGAGTAACATTCATCCAAACCATCGTCCTTGCATAAGTCATACAATAATAATCAGTTGCGGTGCTTTGATTATTAGCATATTGGAGGACTCATTGTATTTTATGTGTTATCATGCGCTGTATTGATTGAATTATATTCCTTTTTTCATTAACATTTATTGAACTTTCTGTTTGGTTTCATAATTGTCTCTACTTTCTTGCTTGGCAAGTGTGTGAAATTAACATTTGAAAATTATGAGATGAAACGAACTACCATATATCTTTCTCTTTGTTGAATAAACTTTACTTGTTGGCAGGTTAAACCCAGAAATTCCCTCTTTTTCTTCAATCGTACGAATCACAGGAGATCTTCTGGACCTGACGCTGGTGACGGCATATCCTCGCCTTGACCCGCCCACCACCGATGACCAGTCCATCGTCGCCTACCTAGGAGCAAAGGATGTCGAGGCACGGGATGACATCGTCTTCGGCCGAACGCTGAAGACGGTGAACTCGACCGACCTTCCCTATTTCGCCTATACAGAGGAGGACGGTCCCGGTGTCACCAAGCTGCTGTTTAATCAGTCAGATTCCCTTGATGGTATCGGGGTGTACCATGCGTCTGTCACGGTAGGAGATATGGAAAGAAGAGCTACAACTATCATCCAACTACAGGATGGTATGTACTTGTATGTCTTACGACCATTCCTGAGGCCACACTTTGTGTTCATGCACATGACACAAACCACTTAAGACACACTTGATTTGGAAAATAAGACGATGAAGATGTTCCTGTCGTACAATCAAGAGGTTTACCTAAGCTTTTGCTTACTGACTCTGTTAGCTTATTAGGATTAGGTCCTCTGCCGAAGTGACATACATATACTTTTCGTCGCAGATGGAGCTTTTGCGGTATGTCGGTAAGCCTCCTGATTATTTAAAAGGAACACTTTATTAGGACAAAATTATTGTTCAATTTAATTTCGAACCCTAAAATTGATTTCCTGATCCATGCTTATAAAAAATATTGAAACAATATTGCATGCAATTAAATACAGGCTAATCATGCTAATTACTGGACCAAACCGTGAAAAATGCAACAACAACTTATTACTAAACCATCGTCCCATGGTTTCGATTCTATTTGTTTAAAGCATGATCATTCTAATACCAGTAACCTCGATTGACTTAATATTTTTAAGTCTTAGCATCTCCACAGTCCAAAGTGTCACGAGAGCATCTCGCACGTGACGTCACAAAATCAAAACTTTAAAATCAAATAACTGTCTTTTTTCCTTTAACTGATTTTCGTCAGATCTTCACTGATGTGTTTCTGTCTCGTGTCTCCTTTTATTGAAACCATTGTAATTTCAAGTTGAACTATTCCTTTAACTTAACGCCTTCTTTATAATATTTATGATATATATTTATTTATTACATCTTTATAATATTCTCAATTATAATACCTTTATAATGTACTGACTGAAATGTTTTTCATTGTCAATTGCATTAAAGTGTAATTCTATGTGATTATATTAATGTAATTTATACTTCGTTTGTATAAACATAAGATTTTCCGTTTTTAGATGAATGGGCGCCGTACAGCGAAATCTCAATATTAGTATTCAAGCACGCGAGAATGTCAAGTTTCTATGACATTATCATTCAAACACGCATTGTTTTGTATTTCATTTTCGAATTATCATTAATCATGAAGTACATGTAACTCTGAGCACCCACGCTTGTTCTCCATACATTACAGCAAGCATCATCTTTGAGCACACCACGATCACAGCGTACGTAGATGATGACGTGACCCTTCGTGCAACGACCAGCCTTGATAATACTGACAACATCCGATGGACGAAAATGACGAATGGAATCAGACAGGCGAAAAGACTCCTGGAATGGACCATTCATGTGAACGTAGGAGATGCCGGTGTTTATCAGTGCCTTGATGAATCAATGAAATATAGTGGCGAGCAAGGCATAGTGATCCTTCATGTTATTAGTAAGTACTTTCACATGGTTTCGTTCTAAATTCATCATTCAGTGTCAAAGTTTCAGATTCATGTCACGGAGAACCATATCACATCAACACATGTTTTTAGAAATATCAACATTACACCACGGTAGTAAAACAAAGAGAAATACTTACAAGAACTAGTATAATTCTCTACCGGCTTACTTCTTAAATCATTCTCCATGTTCGCGGAGTGTTTATAAGGTAATGACGGGTTAGGCCATTTCCTGACCTACTTTTATCTGACCTAGTCTTTCTGACCCAGTTTTTTTGCCATTCACTCAGTACGGCCTCTGTTATTGGCTACTGTGCTAATGAATATTCAAGACTATGGTATGGCTTGTCGAACATTCGCGCCGGCGCGGCCAAAGAGGCGGCCAGGAGGCGCAATTTTTTTTACACGCTAGCTCAAAGACGCCAGAGCTTTTCACAGCTGAGAGAGAAATCCTTGCTCTCTGCAATCGGCCACAGCTTGCGAGAGCACGCTCATGCCGATATCAGCTGTTCCTTTGTACCATTTTATGTGGGTAATGAGTTGATATAAGGACACTAGAAAACCTATTACTGTGCACAAATGCCATGTTGTGATAAAAAGTTGAGTAAATAGATATGTGTTTGTGTTATAATTATTTCATGTTTGCTAGGTTTTATCAGACTATTTATTATTTTTTTATCTGTCCCTCCCGACATGATGCTCTAAATCCCCTAGAACAAAATGGAATCTCCCGTCTCTTTTTCCCCAAATCTCGCTAGAGAAAAAAATATTGGAGTCATCGACTGTTTGATAGGGTGCATAATAAATATTCCTTATTCAATCATTCAATAACATTTTCATGAGATGATGTATTCTTCAATAATACAACAAGGATAAACAAACTCACTTTTATCTTACTGTCCCACAAAAATCCAGTGTTTTTTACATTATATTTTCTTTCTGAGAGCACCGTCCCCTTTTTCTGTAGTGGAGCAGTCCGGCGCCGGCAATTCCCGCGTGGACTAAGCCACGTGACTCCGAGAGTGTAATCAGAGAGCGGTTGCGAATGGGATGTCAATGAGAACGCGCTTTAGAGCGCTTGCTGATATTAGAAACAACTGATAGTCTTACGTTCCTAGGCACAATGAATATTTATACTCCGAGAATTTTGAAAAGGCACGATCCAAAAGAAGCGCAAGTATCACAATAAGATTTTATCACGGAAGCAAGATTTTGTTAGCATTGGTAGCATTGGTAGTCAAGAGATAAGAGCATGTTTATAACAAGAGGAGAACAAAAAGTTTTAGAGGGTAGACTATCAACGTCCTACGAGTGACCTTCGTAGTCTGGACGCTACACTATGCATCAACACATTCTTTTGCAAAATGTAAACATTGCAGGCTTGTCTTGGTTTTAGAACATGCATCATGGAGGGAAAAAAAGGTCCATAGACACAGATGTGTTGGAAGTGAAAAAGAAAAAAGCGTGATTATTTTTGTTTGTTTCTTTCTTTACATAGTTATTGTGGATTTTTTTGTTCATCATTTGGGGTTCAGAGAACTAGAGAGATGAAGAAAGGAAGAATGAAACACCTGCTGAGCAGGCTCTCTTTATCATACAAGATATACATATATACATATCATCAAAAGGGGGTAAACTGTGACAAGTTGCTTGCAGAACCTGTGGAAGAAAGCAACTAGAGAATAATAGAGGACAGCAGCCATTCTCTCTGCACAATTACAGCCACAACACAATCACAGCAAAACGAGTGTTTGGGACTGGGTCTGCGATGAAATTTGAAGTGTTGAGAACACACCTGATTTAAACTGCAAAAAAAAAAGAAACTGTTTAGAGGTATACTGATGAAAGCTACACGATAACTAAAACAGTGCTGGTCAGGATTGTGAACCAAATTAGAACTGAAATGCGACTGAAAAGGATGCAAAGCAAAAAACCTCGGATCTATGTCTACCTATACAGTGTATTATCGTATTGTTCGCGCTACAGCCCAGTCTTACACACACGTAATGCGTTCACGGCGAGCAAAAACAAACGGCAGTCACACCTCAGTCATCACACAACAGTCATATACCAAGCATTCTAAACCAGCCCGAAACTCACCAAAAACTCAACAAAATGCCACATCCAGCCGTCAGAAACGTCAAAATATATCCACACACGGAAAAAATTGCAGTCAAAGGAAAAGGTGACACAAAAGAGGGCTAAAAACAGGAAAGCAAAGGAGAGGAAAATAATCCCTACAGCTTCACTCAGCTAACCTATACTAGGAAAGTGAATGAGCGAGCAGCTAGCTCGCTAACTGGACGTGCATGCAGTGAATGAGAACGCACCCGGGTGTAGAATTTCGACAAGCCATAGTCTTAAATATTCATTAGTACAGTAGCCAATAACAGAGGCCGTCTCATGAAAACTGCCTCGTGTACAAAATGAATGGCAAAAAAACTGGGTCAGAAAGACTAGGTCAGATTAAAAGTAGGTCAGGAAATGGCCTAACCCGGTAATGACCGAAGTATTGTTATTGTTAAGCGCCTAGAGATAAGTGCTGTTTCATATTAAAGACAGCCAGTCCCTTTTTCAGATTACCACAAAACCATCGAAACATTAGCAAAACACATAGAGAAGTGTTGGCAAGCTCTATATTCACAATTTGAAACTGATACGTAGTGTAGAATTCAAATAATGCACGTAAACAACGTCTGATTAATAGTCTTTACCTCAGGCTCATAGCAGTTTGTGTTGAAATATCTGCTTTATTGATTAATCTGTTTATTAAATTATAAAACGCATTATGAAAAAAAATGTTCTATGGAAGGAATCATCTCCAAAGTTTGGTAGTTACTCATAAAATTAGGATTTCACACACGCATAATAACCACATAGATACTGTAACAAAGACTAATACTTTTTTCGTAGTACGAAAAAAGTCGGTTTGAAATTTAACGGCTGAAATTTGTTACATATACAGAAAGCTTCAACATTCTATATTCTTAGAAATGTCTTGAATCACACTTTCTTCATT
Source organism: Arbacia lixula (assembly GCA_963669155.1). Classification (NCBI taxonomy): domain Eukaryota; kingdom Metazoa; phylum Echinodermata; class Echinoidea; order Arbacioida; family Arbaciidae; genus Arbacia; species Arbacia lixula. Next base: position 866,251 of record OZ022580.1, on the reverse strand, counting down.
TTACGATCGTGATAGACGATTTCAAATTTTAAGCTTGCAAAAGGGACGGACAATCTTTAAGTGTTATATGAAACATGCGTATTCTAATAATTATGGCATACAGTTAACCCAAACGTCCAACATGAAATTAAAGTCCGTACGTATTCTCGATAGAGTACTACACTGCATTGGTGATATTGTGATGCAATGAAGGATTCATACGAATAAATAAGTATTATGAAAATCGATAGGGTCTAATACTCAAACTTAACCTCGTTTCCTAGAATGGTAATGAATTGTTTTGAATTTAGTAACGCTATATTGTTTCTTTTATCTGTTATTGACACTTGTGCACAGGGTGCCCTAGAGGTACTTGGGGCCCATCATGTGACCAGCCGTGCCTATTCTGCCTTAACGGGGGCACGTGTGATCCAGATTCAGGTCAGTGCGCATGTCCACCGGGTTTCAACGGGACCAACTGTGAACAAGGTCGGTAAATCATGGTTCCAGGTTTAATATAACTTTCGTTTACATGTGCTAATATAAAACACATCGCTTTTGTTCTGCATGTATAAAACAAACATGATAATTTTGTATGAAGGTGTTTAGCAGTTTGGCCTCCTATTCATTGTTGTTCCTCTCGTTGTATGTTTTCCCATTCTTGACAACTTTTCACCATATTGTAAAGAAGAAAATGGTATAATTCTACCTTATGTTAGTGTTCCGAGCATATTCTTACTTATATTTGGATGCAGTCCTTGGACGGAACCAATTCGGCCAGGATGGCAGCCATTCCTGTGATGCTACGAGAGACCCTCATTCACCAGGATGTCGTGGGAAGCTCTTCTGTCTTCCAGACCCGTTTGGTTGCTCCTGTGCTGCAGGCTACATGGGATTCAATTGCACAGATGGTGAGACTTTGTTGTCATCACTTGCTTTTGTTTGAAATGAACTCATCTTGAAAAAATCTATTTTGATTCCTTGATACATTTGAGAAACTTAGCCGCGTAACAGCGCACTAAGGTAATCTTGAGGTAGTCACGTGACTATCAAACAATACGTTACTATTTCATCTACAAATTAAATACAATTCTCTTACTCAGGTGGCCTTTTTTGTAATTGGAATAAACAGATAAATGTATATCAATTCACCATACTACTAAATGCTATCGCTATTGCCGTATAGCTAACTACAGGAGACGACACAACGCAACTTCCCAAAATTTGACGAAAGCATTTTATCAACCAATCAAAACAAGCATTTTCATTGTGACGTATTACTGGCATAAAATATGAAGGGTTGCCCGACACGATTTAGAGTCAGAAACTTTGATTGGTTGTGCAAAGGTTCCTAAATAGAACAAAATGACTGTATGAAGTTGGCCTCTGGATCGTAAACAATCTAATATTGTAATATTTTTGGGTAGACTGCTGTTTAATGGATCACACCTCAACGGAAACCGGCCGACAGCATCATTAGTGACACATTGAGAAAGTTAAAAGTGCAAATGTAGGGACATTTCACTATATCTTAACCTGTATGTATGTGTGGTTGACGTTACTGCAGAATGTCCACCTGGGAAGTACGGGGCCAACTGTGAGCAGACTTGCCATTGTTCTGACGGTAACTGCAGGATGGATACAGGAGAGTGCACGGATGGGGCTGCGTGTCAGGAGGGATGGGCCGGTGTCAACTGCCAAGGTAAAAACACGACAGTTTTTTCATTAGTGGATACAATGGCTTATGAAGAACAACAATTTGCAAACTATCGACTCAAGTGAGTATATGAGATCGTTGCGTTGCCAAAGAATACGCACGTACTGTGAAAACCGTATCGAATATGTGACGTACACGGATGCAGACGCAACAGGAATATATTTTTATCTTTCTTTAGAGCCTTTAGTGCCGACCACCGTTAGCCTGACCTATAGCCAAGCCAACGCCGGGTATCCCACCTTCCTGATTTGCATGGTGACGAGCAAGCCCGCTACTCCCAGTGACAACATCACGGTCATTTCAACATCCATGGATATCCACGCTGTTCCAATTAATACCTCACTGGTCGGTCTAAATCGCACCGCCACTTTCCAGGCGAATGTCTCCTTAGTGCAGGCGCCGCAAGATTTCCGGTGTGTCGCCCACTTACCTCATGGAGATATCAGCTCTGAATCTATCACTGTGCAGGTCGCAGGTAGGATTATCATTATTATATCCTTTGATACTACCTTAGCTACCAAAATAAACAAAAAAAAACTGAAACATATCTTCTTTTCCCGTGGGTACATTTGGCACGAATATTTGGTCGACTCGTTATGGCATCTGTTGCGCCTATAGCAATATCTTTAGAGTACATGTACAATATTCCGATGTAACTTTCAAGCATGAACAGTAAGGTTAAAAGGATGTTTATTACATGGCTTGCATAACGCTATGCCTTAACGACAAAAGACGCTTGTCATATTTAGCAAAAGTCAATTAATTAGAACAAAAGAAATTTGAGCTATTTTACACCTGCATTTGATGTTTAAGGTACAATAAATTATGTATGAACTACGTCGTCTGATTTCCTTGACATTGGAGTTTAGTTGTCATACCGCCATAAAGCATTTCCTTTTGATTTTGGTAGAACCCACAACTTTAGCGTTGGCCCCCAGGATTCAATGTGTTACATCGAACTCTCTTAATATCACCTGGTCGGAGTGGGATTGTGAATCAGATGGCGGAGACGGGCCTGTGATAGGTTACAAGGTCTATCACAAGATGCAAGGAGAGGAAGACTTCACTCTGTCGTTTCCTGACCTGATCGCTGATACCTCCGCCACCATCAGTGATCTGACGAGGGACACCGATTATATGATCGCAGTAGCGCCAGCGAGACCTGGATTAGGAGGCGAAGGAGAAGTGAGCCCATACCTACACACGAGAACTTATTGCGATGGTAATTGCTCTAACATTCAATGTAGATGGAAATTCAACAACAAGTAGTGTGAAACTAGAAAAGGGGGTACAATTGTATCAAAAGACATACGTATGTCGCTGTATTCACATTCAAATATGAAAGCTCTTCAATAAAAACACAGAAAGGGATAATTTTGGGGCAACAAGCATACTTGTTTTATCGGACTTGAAAGATGAAAACCGAAAATATGGTAGGCCTATATATCTAAATCTGTGTACCGAACATTCACGTTCACTCGAAGGTTTGAAAAGCTGTGGCTATTATGAAGTGCAAAGTATGCTCACAGTAGTAGATCTTCAACGATTTCGGTAATTGTTGTGTTTTGTGCGTGTATTCTTGCATGATAATGATTTTCATAAAATGAAAAGAAATGATTACTTCAACAACAAGAAACATCTCGGTGGATAAGGTTTTTCAGATCCATGTAAATACGTATATTTGAGTATAGGGGCACTAATATTAACGCTTCTGCTTGTACTTGCGGTATCAATGGTTGTATTTCAATTAAAAGTCAACATACAAATATTACTATCATGGAAATAACATAATCTCAGTATTTGTTTCATGATAAATGTCATCACGCATAGCGATAAGGACTTCAGAGCAATGAACATGTGTAAAAAAAAAAAATACGCACTTATCAATGGGCAGAGGTTTTATCGCACTCTCATTGGTTTATTCCTCATAGCACCTTCTGAGGTACCCGTCCTGGCGTTCCGAGAGATTGGACTAACAAGTATTACTGTCTCCTGGCAGGTGTGGTGGTAATCGCATTACTATTCAATGACTTAATTTTGCTATATAAGTAAATGTGCGAAGACGAAGGATATTAAGGTTTGAAATAACGTAGCTCTTGTTGCTCTCTTTCTCTTCCAGCTCTATTGTATCGAGGTATTGTAGTGAAATGTGAAATGTGCAGTGCATAGTGAATATTACATTTGAGGAATAGTCTACCCTGACATCATGTTAATTGTAATAAAAATCAAAACGAGTCACATAGGTGGCGATTTGATGAAATTCCGTCGAAGGATAGGAAAGTTACGATTGTTTGAAGTTTTGATCTTGTGACGTCAAGTTCGACACGCTATTCCATATGTTGTGAACTAATAGTTTTAAAAATGTCCATTTTCTCAAAAAGGATTTACTTGTACATAACCTTACCTGTGCATTTGATACATCATTACAAACACGTTTTTACACACATTCTCTATCAACGAAAATCCTTCTTTAAAAAAAAAAAAGAAAAAGAGTAATTTTTGGAATCATACAGCACACAAGATATTGGAAAGCACTTCGCACGTGATTTCACAAAATTGAAAACTTTCTTATTCTTTTATGATATGATATGACAGTGCTTGTAAGTGCACGATATGCATTGACTATAAACTGAATTAAGTAATAACCATTGATGACAAGGTTATACGTATATTCCTAGCCACGTATGTGCACATGCAGTTATAACACTTGATCGATTTTTTTTTTTCACTCTCCGTTTCGACATCTTGAAGCTTCCAGCAGAGGAAACGTGGGGCTGCAGACCTGGCAGCACGGCTGAAATACGTATCATGTACGGAGCAGAAGGGAACACTAAGACCGTGGTCTCCTTCCCTACTTCTGCCGAGACGGGAACACTCTCTTCTCTCTTGGAGTGCACCATCTACGAGATCACCGGTTTCATATCGAACAAGGATCAACTAGTTGGTCCATTACCTGCAGCCACTTCGGTTCGAACTGCACCAATAAGTGAGATATTGTCTTCCTCGGTAATCATGCAAAGCTCTGAAAATATTATCAGTGGGGTAATTTTTTTCGTTTTGTTTTGCTTTTTTTTTCTCTGTTTGTTGTTGCTTTGTTGTTATTTTTTTTTGAGGGGGGCGAAAATACTATCATTTACGAAGAATATTGATAACCTAGTTTTATTTGGTTATCAAGAATATCTTTTTAAGGATTAGTAATGTTTTGGGAGTTAACCATAATTCCAAGAAATCACTGTCGGGAACCCAGTTCCCACTCCTTGTGATCTGATGAATACTAGCAATCAAATCAATTGGGGGATCTAAATTCAGCAGCCACTTTGGTAACCACTGGATTAAGATATACATTTCGTTTGATAGATATGCATAGATTCTATGAAGATGATCTGATTGCAATCTCTAAATTTTCCGGTAAAATGTATTTTGAGTTTGATCAATCGCGTGTTCAGGAGTTGTTTTTTTACAACTCAGAATTATCTTACGTGTGACTTTATTTAGCGTTATGATTCAAGGAAGGTCATAACTTGTGAGTTGAAAATTCGAAGGTACTGTATGGCACTAAGTTAGATAGTTAGATTTAAGGAGATAAAAAGGACGACTGAAGAGTTAAAAGAACAGTCTATATGCCACTTGTGTGTATATTTTTCTCAGTGGAACAATGGATGAGCTAAGTTTATTGGAAAACCCTCAATTTCCCTTATATATATCTGTCCCTCACCTCTATTTATCACTTGAAAGGTGGCTGTATTCATTTGCTGTGTTTTTGTGTAACCCTTCTCCAAACCAGTACCTGACACTGTCTCCAACTTCCGGTACTCTCCATCTTCCTCTCAAATCTTCTTCAACTGGAGTGTGTCTACCACGTCTTGCCCACCAGACTATTACATCATTCGTTACAACTTGCTACAGAAACGTGCCTGCCCAAGTCCTGAATCAAATGTCATTCAACATGAAACCATTACTAATACCACGAACAATGAATTTAACCTCATGGGTTTGGAGGCATATTCTACTTACCGCATAACCTTTGTTGCTGTGAATGACGCTGGCGAGGGCGAGGCTGTTGAGAGGACAATCTTTACTCTACATGGAAGTAAGTGACTATTACGCAAAAGAGCATTTCCGTTTGGGAAGGCACAACTTGATAATAAGTTACATAATACAACTTTTTTGTTAACTTTTAAATTATTTTTGTCCATTTTGGAGATCTTAAAGAACTGATAGGTAATGTGATGAAAAATAGATTGTATTTTGATAATCGATATTAATTTCAAAGTTATTATCGACACCCGAGATGGTATCGCTTCAAGTCCATTTAGTTTGTTAAATGAAAAAAATCTCAAGATGTTAAATGTAAGTCAGTCATTTTCCACATGCATAATCAAGCTTTCATATCAGATAGAAAATAATACACCATATAAATGAAATAATGACTAAGAGCATCTCGAATGACTTTTAGAATGGTCCTAAGAAGAATTGCAAAGAGCTCATAAAAGTATATCAAAATAAATGTTTTCCCATATGCAACAATGCTGAAGCAAAGAGTTGTGACTTCTTACAATAAACGATACTATAAAAGTGAAGTACACGAAATCCATTTCCCGCTTAAAATAATTTATCTTTTGTCAAAGCTCAAACTTGAAAACCAGTTTACTTTCAAAGTTTACTTTTATTAGAGACGCTTAAACGCGCGCTGTCAACGTTCAAAACCAGTTACTCTGTCCTGCATTCTAGAGGTTAGTCTGCGTCTGCGATCGTGCTTCATTACATACAGCGATGTAAAGTTATTTCCATAACAATATAGATAGCTGTGATGCAGCGCAATACCCTAGAGTAAGAAAATTAATGATAAGACAATTGATTTCAAAGAATAAAAATGCGCGCGTACGCGTACGTTAGGGGAATAAGGCGCGCGCAAAATTTTAAAATGCTCCAAATCAGCTAGAAATTGTTTTGCATATGTTTCAGGCTATTTTGAGCATTTCGAAAATTTCCGCGCGTACGCGCGCGTTCGCGCGTTTTTTCCGTGCGTAACGCGTACGCAGCCTCAAAATTCCGTTTTCCACTAGTTTGATGTTTCTGACACTATAAACATCACACCCTGCAATTTTGAGCCATTTCCATGCAATAACATGGTCGTGCGGGTACGTCGAAGTTGAAAGTCTGCTCGTGCGTCAATAAGCTTTTGTTTGCAAATATTGCAAAAAACGTGACTGTCTTCAATCGGCCATAGCTCCTTAGGATGGCTGGTGAGCCCCCATTTTTTTAAAATTCAAAAAGAGTATGAAATATAGATGTGATTTCATGTGTCTTTTTACTGCTAAGTACATCGTGACGTCATCATATTGCAATATGAATAAAAAATGAATTTTCATGTATGACGTCACGAACTTTTTTTACTCGTTTTTGCGTATCTCAGTAATTCTTGATCAATTTTCTCCCAAATTTCAGTACGTTGTTCCTAAGACATTGCTCTATGGTAGGGTTCCGTTTTAATTTCCACACGCATTCAAGGTGTAAATTTGAGTATAGGCATTAATGTCAAAACGGGAACTATGTACGTGTAATGTCAATGGGAGCAAGAAGCTTAATCGTGGCGATGACTCAGACGGGTAGCAGGATAACACTTTGGAACTGTTATCGTATCTGTCTTACAGTTGGCATGAATTGAGTGAGCGGAGGTTCTCCTACCTTGCTTGTGTAGTGCATTGAATCGAATGTAAAAGATATTAACACTTTACAAGCCATCAGCTCTCTGGTGATATTCCATTGATTCATTTTCTTGTTTGATGATAAATAAATGATTTAAATACTTTGAATGGATGCCATCAAAAAATAATCAAATCGCATTCCTTTACAACGCCATACATCCTCTCTATTCCTCTGCCATGTTTATATACAACATTATTCCGATGTTTTACTCTCTTCCTCTCGTTCAATCCTCATTCCACAGCTCCCCCGGCCGTTACTGCACTCAGAGTCGATCCTTCCATTACTGATCCAACAAGTATCGGCTTCATCTGGGATACTTTGACGTGCAGAAACACCGGTGGCTTGTTTGGGTACTACTATGCTAGAATCTACGAGCATGGACATGCTCAGGGATCAACACCTCTCAGGAAGTACATCGACTACATAGATCAGCCATCAGTGTCATTTGATGACCTTAGGCCCTGCACTATGTATGAACTCCTTCTCACTGCCTCCATCAATACAGCGTCTCCTGGTGCTACACACCCAGTGTATGTAGCTGGTGACAGTTCTCGAGCATCTGGGTTGACATGTACGTATGATTCAAAAAACATACCCTGTAAGGTATTTCGCTGACATTAGATTACATATTTTAGTTGTACCATTTTACCCCAGAAAATGTTTATGTGATGCCTTACTTATATCCAGTTAATGACACAAAAAACTTGTCGTGAGTGATTATTTTAAGCCTAATGTTTTGGATAATTTCTACGTCGGATAGCAAAGTCACATAATTATATAAGATGACCTGAATTGTTTGATGTTGTTGGTTATGAAAGTATCTTTGCCTAATTCATATCGACATTGTTCATGCTTAATATTCTCTACATTGTGAGCTGTACTGTTTCTGATGTGGTTATCTTCATAGAAAAAATGGACATTATGCATTGATTAATCAATTCGCAACCGGAATAACACGCGAAATACAAGAGAAATTATGTAGCAATACACATGTGATACCCAAGCGACGAATTAAAGAATAGGTGCGGAGTCAGATATATCTGCATAAGTTATGATACACTATGACAAAGAAATCAGACAATATATTACATATCATAACATACGATATCCCGTTTATTTTCGGTTTTTTTTTTTATACTTTAGCGTCAAATGTGCGTGTGGACGCCAGTTCTACAAGAGACGGCAGCATGGTCGTTCGTTGGTCAGTGCCATCCCGCTGCGGTGTCAGCTACTACTCTCTGGAGTACCAGCTAATCGAGTACCTGGCCTGCCAAGGGGACCCCATCCCTGAAGCTCCTGTCTCAACATTGAATGTCACTGGTTCCTACAACATCCTGTCTGGATTGGAGCCCTTCTCCTCATACAGGGTTTCTGTCACCGGCATTATCAACGGAGCGAGGAATACACCAGTGGTAGTGATTGGGCCATCGTCTGAGTCTGGTGAGTTGATCGGTGGAGTCAATCTCGTTTTTTGTCTATGCATGTAAAATCCAACATACAAAACACTTGTATGGATTCATTAGTACATGGTAATGGACACATTTTAAATGGAATGAAAGAGAAATAGGTCTAACACTGCTTCCAAGGTTAAAGCGTTTGATTTTGTTGTATACACCCAACAGCACCTTCTGCACTGTCGTCAGTGTCATACACAGCCGAGGCAAACACCTTACATTTTGCCTGGGAAGCGTTGCCCTGTGAAGACCTGCATGGTGAGCTGTATGGCTATGAGTACAACCTTTATAACACCCTTACCAGGAGCTACGTGGGATCATCAAGTAAGATGACACAGGCGACTCGTTTGACCATCGATGGATTAAATGCTTGCTCAGATTATCGCTTTCGAGTACGAGTTGTGCTGCAGAGCGGACACATGAGTGACTGGACAACGCGCAGAGCGAGAACAAATATATCAGGTAGACTGGGCTGTAGCACTTAATTTTCTTCTTTACATCAGTAGCAAACTTTAATACAATTGTTGTAAATCACAAAATGGTGAGACAATAAGTTACTTTTGCAAGGCTCGAGGTACATGTACTCAATCATGACTGTATATTCAAAACGTTTAAGATAAATAACTGGTTAGTAACGTTGTTGGGTTATGTTAAGACGTAGCCTTCTGCACTATTGTGTAGACTTTGGTGGTTACTTTGGTGGTTACCGGAGTAACACCGACGATCATTTTTTAATGGTTTGTCTATATGGATGTGCTTTTTCTCGCTTAACATGACGTTCGAGTGTTCTAATTCTGTACGAACATTCGTTAAATGAGCAAAATGTTAAAATGTACAGCAATCTTTTTCAATGTATATTAGATTTCATTTCATAATGTGGTATGTATGATATGATTAACCAGCTTTTCAATAAATTTAATCTTAAATATCGCTCTTGGTTCACAATGTATTCGCCTGTGTAACACCCGTTACGTCATCAGCTCCCGATCAGCCACAAATCAATGACCTTGAACCACACCGTGACGAAGCCGGAACCACCGGTCTGACGGTGAGCTGGGCCGCCCCCAACGCCAACTCCAACCTTTGCCAGCCGACTGCCTACGAGATCAAGTACCGTCTCCTGCAGCTTGACATGTGTGAAGATGCCTCAGATGCTCCCAAGAAGCGTGCAGGAGTCGTGCCTGGCTCCATCCTGACCTTTGACCTACCCAATCTCATTCCTTACTCTGAGTACTCCGTGTTCGTTCGAGGTAGTTCTTCGGCTGGGTATGGACCGGAAAATTTCATCCAGCAGACTACAAGCTATGCAGGTAAGTTTGGATTTAAAGTGCAAGGAAAAACTAGTTTTAGTGTCATGACCTCAATGGATTTGTTATTGTATTTAAAAAGAAGTATCATTTTAAATCCCTGTTTTCTGACTCACGTTTATTCGTGATTCGGAAATAAATATGTCATGACCTCAATGGTTTTTTTTTATTGTATTAACAAAATGGTACCATTTCAAATAGGTTATTATTGACTTATGTTTATTCATGATTCGGAAAGAGATGAATAATTGATCATGTCATAAAAATTATGTTTTTCATTTTGATCATGTGTCGAAGTTTTTCCATTCTAAGGCAACTTTAACCTTGAGAATAAAGATGAATGAGGGTGGGAGTGAAGAGAAGATTATGCGGTATTACCTGAAACACTATCTTTGCAGCTCCGACTGGGGTACCAACCAACATTCAAGCATTCACTGTGAACAGGCGCAGTTTGACCTTTACCTGGGAGGAGCCACCATGTGGCCAGCGGCATGGACCAATCACAGGCTATGATCTAGTCTTGTACGATGCTACATCAGGTACTGGAAATTACATATTTTTTAAGCTAGATTTTAATGAAAGGGCTTTCTGGGGTAATTTCAATTGACAAAGAAATTGTAGGCATACACCCAGTAGTAAGGATAGCGTGCTCCATCCTGTAAATGAACGAAAAACAAGTGAGACAAAAATCTTGGAACCAGGCGGGATTTGAACCTGCAATCTACTGCTTACCGGGCAGCGACTTAACCACGCAAGCTATTTCTAGTTCACGGGTCAAGACACGACAACGTGGAAACAAATACCGAAAGAGTCTCATTTCATCTGATTCAATAATATTCATCAGTAGTCCGCCGTAGGGACAATTCGGCTAGATTTTAGTGAAGGGCTTCCTGGGGTAACTTAAATTTACAAAGAAATTTTAGTCATACGCCCCGTATTTGTTTCCATGTTGTCGTGTCTTTACTCGTGAACTGGAAATAGATTGCGTGGTTAGGTCGCTGCCCGGTAAGCAGCAGATTGCAGGTTCAAATCCCGTCTGTTTCCAATATTTTTTTGTCTGACTTGTTTTTTGTTCATTTACTGGATGGAGCTATCCTTTCTACTGGGTGTATGCCTAAAATTTATTTGTTTATTATTTATTTATTTTTTTTTAATGTGTAAACACACAATTAGTACAAATGCATATACAACCTTATTTAAGTTAAGCTAGTAAATCCCTTGTCTGCAACTAATCTCTTTTTAGCGATAGCTTTCCAATGTTCCATATTATACTGACTTACGGTTTATAGGCAAACATTGGCCATTATATTTCCTAAACTGTCAGAGGCGACGGAATGTTACATCTAAGGAGGGCTAGCCAAATTTAAATGGAACAAGTTGGGGCAAAACGAAACTTAAATGTTGCATCTCAAACACTGACACAAATGCTAATCGCAATATATGAGCCATGAACCATGGCATAAATAACATACACGAAACAAAATAAAGCAGACTGTTACCAATGTAATGTTATTCGTTTAATTGGCTTGAAAAGATGAGGATCTTCACCCCAACAAACAAAAAACATGCATACATTAAATGAACTAGTGTTCATTGAGAAGATTTAGCATCATATCACCTGAACAACATCTGATTGGTACAACACTTAGCTGCCAGGACAGGCCGTCTGCAAGTAGACGGTTCAAATCTCTAAAAGTCAGTATTCTTTTCATATATTCCATCCAAACTAGTCCATAATTACTTAAGTTTTATTTAGTGTCTAAATCAATTTGTCCATCTTTAAATCTAATCCATCAGACGCAGAAGTTGAAAGAAGCAATGTTTCATCAACATCAGCACTAGAGGCGTCGTTTCAAGATCTTGTCCCGTACTACGACTACAGTGTCATCATAAGAGCAAGGAATTATGAATTATTGGGACCGTATAGCCCAAGAGTAACGCAACAGACGAGTGAAGCAAGTGAGCTATTTGTTATCAATTTTATCTTGATCTTCGATAAACATTGATTTTTAGCAATCCCTTTCTCATTATTTAAAGTGGGTTTTGTGGTTTACTTTTTAAGCACTGACTAACGATCTAAAGTTGTTGGCATCGGGCTTTCAGCAAGACATCACATTCACAATTATAATGTCCACGCAGGCATCCAATGACCGGAGTAATCATATCGTAAAGCGCTATACAAATAAATAATGTTTGATATTATTTTAGCGACTATTGTCTATCATGCTCAGTCAAATAACAACAGGTTGTGGACAAGCACCAAGAATACCTGTCTCAAATTATACAATTATGATGTTATTGTGATTCTATGCATGGTATTCTACCTTCTTTCTTAAATACCACATTCGGAAGTAAAAAGGAGGGGATTCACAACTGAAACTTTGGGAATTATTTTTGTTTTTCATCTCCACTATGGCATGGATTAATTTTCAATTACAAGGAAAGATTAAACATCGTCTGAATAATCTATGTTTCATTTAGTTTCAGCCCAAACCATCAACATGTTTTACCAATATCAGGATTTTAGAAGTCGTTTCTTAATTTTAAATATACATCTATCTCACATCTTGTATTCAGAACAACCAGCCGCACCTATCAGAGTCACTATTCCTTCATCCGATGTAGAGGGCTTGACTATTGAATGGCAATCTCCGAACCCCCCAGAAGCTCACATAATCGGCTACTATATCGTCTACTGGGAAACGATGCTGCAGGATGCTGACAGTGGTGACAGAATGAATGTCAGCATCCCATGCACGAGTAGCCTATGCAGAGACATCGATGAGAGACTATCACACACGATCACAGGCCTGAGCTCAGAAACTAACTATTCCATCCAGGTAGAAACAAACACAAAAGAAATGGCCGCTAAGCATTCGGACATCGCACCATAATGGTGTTCACACACTAGTTATTTTCTTTTTATGCGGTAGTGCCCAAATCTGCTCTAATATCATAATGCGTCATATAATGCTTTCAGATGTGCATATGACCTTTGTTACTTAAACACTGATGAGTAATAATTATATTCGCTACCATGAACTCGTGAGTGATACAACACAATACAGTGGAAGCTTGAAATGAACATTGTTAATTACCTCTACTATAAAACTTTCCGCTCTCATGATGATTTTATGACTGAATTGCGATTCTACAATCACATCCTTCCTTCCTTTCTGGATTTAGGTTCATGCTGAGTCTCGGGTAGGCATCAGCCCGCCAAGCAGCCCGACAGTCACAGAGATCACGAGAGAAGGACGTAAGTGTATGCTTCAGGTCACTTTCTATAGCTGTACATCATTTAATTTGATTTGATCCCAAGGCTTCAACATATGATCTTGTAGCTAGAAAATTTATTTCACTATGTAAATGTATCAAACGGTAAAATATAAATATATATATATATATATATATATATATATATATATATATATATATATTGGAGCTTCCCTGCAATTTAATTCGCTTCTATTCCAAGTGACTGTTATTAAATTATACTATAATCCTGGACAACTGAGTAGAGATGGGTTTTCATCGCTTATTTCTTAAGGGGATCATAATCTAATACTAATACTTACAAACCGTTAGTAAAAGCAGTGCTGTAAATTCCCTCCATTCCGACTACCGCCGGGAGAAACACTTGAATGACGTGTAAATGTAAAGTGTTCAATTTAAATTTGATGCTGTCTCCGTGAGAACGTAAACTATAGACATATCTCGACTAACCCTAACTCTGCCAACCTAGTGCAATGGATACTGCATTTCTGAGACTTATACACCGAGTCCCTCCAAAAACCTTTCATGTGATGTCAAAAGTCGTGTTATTTGAATTACCATACTGCATACATATACATGTGTTTAGCCTGTTTACATTACTCATAACAATTGTTTTGCCTCACTGCGTGTGGACACATCCACGACTTGTGTATAGGCTTCAGACACAGTAAGACCTTTAACATAATACATTCAACTCTCGTATTCGGATTTTCTTTGAAATGGATGCAGTTATTAGATGCACAAGCTGTTTCATGTTAAACAATTGACCAAATACCACCAAATTTGCTAACAATTTTATATATGACAGGCCTTTCTCAATTAAGTTGATGATACGGAAGTTCTTCAGGCATTAAGCAATATAACTGCAGTGAACAAATAAGTGGTTGCAAAATATGTGTAGCCTCCTCTCATCACTGGTAAATAAAAACATTGACTGAAGACAAAGAAAAATTGTTACGCAGAACAAAAAGTTATCGGTGCATTAAAAAAACAAGATTTTATTATTTTACGCAGCAGCTTCAACGGATTCACCAGTGCAGGAGTTTGTTAATAACCTCAAGAAGGTGAGTATGAACATTATACATTTTTTGTTGTACATCCTAGTGTGTTCTTTCGGTTATTTCCTATTTCAACATTTCAAGTAAAGGACAGCCTAGTATCATATTGCATTAATCATTATGTTTTCCCGCTTAATTTTTGATAATTGCTCAGAATTAATGACACCCTATGTACCGTGTTTGTATTTTTTTTCACCAGTAATGCCCCCCAAAAAATCACAAAGGGCGGAATAGTATCTCGCAAAGTGTTTTAATGAGCCATTTTTGCAATGTATTTACATTTTTTAATTAAAGATGGTAGTGCTTTCATGCATAGAGAAATTACGTTGCTTCTTAATGAGCAATTGGGCAACTTTGCTACATTAAGCTCCTTACTTTTAAATAATATCATTTTTTTAATCGTCGATGAGTGATATACAACAGCTAAGCTATGGGATGCTGGTACTTGGCAAATATACCTACCGCAATGAAGTTAAAATACCAATACCCTTGGTTAAAGCCTCCGCTAATGGTAATTTTGATTTCACTTCGTTAATTGATTTTACAGGTCACAGCAGCCCATAGCCTAGTCATTATTTCAGAAATATCATTATCGAGTCGAGGGTTTGGAATGTTCATGTACTTGCTGACCCGTGTTACGTTGATATTAACAGGAGAATGTCAGGCTTGATACGGTTGAACATCTTTCATCCGGCCTTGCCAACGTAACCAAGGAGACGGACCAGATAAACGAGGAGGTCTTGGAATCAGTCTCAGGCATCTTAAACGGCATCGTGGATCTAACAGCCGATTCTGCACAAAACTTAACTGACGATCAATTGGAAGAGGTACTGTTCACATGTGTCAGTAATCCTTCATTCAAATAAAAACATTTAAACACATTTCAAATGAATACGAGAACCAGTTTCGTTTAGTTGAAAAGGTTCCCCATCCTTCCAAAAAAGAATTGAGAACACAAATATAAAGATGAATAATTCAAGGAAAAAAAATGAAAACTCAATGTCAGATGTTGGCAAAAGCAAAGTCCCTCTGAAGGGCGGGTTCCACGGCACATAAGGAGTCATCCGTGTTGCTTTATGCATACAATTTACAAACATAAAGTAAGTATGTGATCATGTTGCTGTGTAGCTGTCATCAAACTTACGGATACGATGCGTCAATAACTGTGTGTTTGAGCGACTTATGATGCTGCTTGATCTACGGCTGTGTGTATTTGTTTGCTCTACGCACCACTGTATCATATAGGTGACGCAAAAGGTGTTCGAGACGGTGGATAATGTGCTAGAGCTGCCGGGGGAGGAATTCTCTGATAACGAGGACGTCTCCAGCAGCCTCCTGGCCTCCCTAGAGACCATCACCACGGCCGTTCAGGAGAATGTCAAAGACAATGTCACCTACAGGTATTGATTTCATCATCACCATTATCACCATCTCCATGGTCCAGGTATTGATTTCCATTGAATTGATTTCATCAACAGTATCGGGATCAGCATCATCACCACGGCCATCCAGGAGTCCACAGAAGACAACGTCACCTTCATGTAGTGTTTTCTATTCGATTGATTTCCTCGTCGGCAGTATCATTATCATCACCATCGTCATCATCATTATTATTATCACTATCGTTATCATTTCCATCATCACCATCACAATCACCATCTTCACCAGGATCATCAAATTGGCCGTCCAGGAGAACACGGAAGACAACGTCACCTTCAAGTATTTGTTTCCATTCAATTGACTTCTTCATCAACATTATCATCATTATCGCTATCATCATCTCCATTATTACCATTATCACCATCACCATCACCATCATCATCATCATCATTATCATTAGCATCACCATCATTATCGTCACCATTTACATCGTCATCGCCATCATCATCACCACCAACATCATCACCATAAACATAATCGCCACTATCATCACCACTAACATCATTACCATGAACATAATCACCACCATCATCACAATGGCCGTTAAGGAGAACACGGAAGACAACGTCACCTTTAGGAAATTGGTTTCTATTGGATTGTTTTCAGCATCGACCTTATGATTAATATTGTCGCCATCATCATCATACTGATACCAAAGGCCTCCACCGTCTGTTTTTTAAATCATATATTTTCAAACACTAAAATGCTTAACAAAAATATGTTATATAATAATTATGTACCCCAGGCCTGTAGTGTAGGATGGCCCGTCATATGAAATCAAAATTAAATGTGAAAGTCAATATAAGCAAATTAAGTAACCGTTAAAACCCTACCTTATAAGGGAAGTTCCCAAACCACAGGCTCTTCTTTGTGGTTTGGACTTTATAGCTTAGGCAACATTAAAAGTTATGGGTAGAAGTGGTGAATATTTTGATCACAGCAGATAAGATCCGTTCTCTCCCCTGCATCTCTTTTGAGTTCAACCAAAAAATAAATAATTTTGAGGAAATTTCTTCATGACAAATAAAACACATGACAATAATGGGACCTGTGGTCAGGTAGTCGTGGCAAAATAACTCATGATTACGGGTACCGTGATCCTATACCACTAACCTCTATCAGAGGGGGGGGGGGGGGTAATCATGTAATAATAAGAAATTCTTGGAATTTGTTCATCCATTATACTTAACCTAAATATTACATAAAACGCTTAGAGAGTGTTGAAAAGTGTCTATGAAAAAAATATCAATATTTATAGTATTATTTGATCATCATCATCATCATCATCATCATCATCATCAGTATTTTCGTTATATCCACTAACCTCTGAACAGCGGCGAGAACCTGAAAGTGGCGGCTGTGAAAGTAGAACCGAAGAAGTTCCCCATCGTAGCTGGAGTTACGAACGCAGAGGGCAGCGGCTTTGCCTTCGAGTCAAACAAAGACAGTCCAAGTCCAGAGAGCTCCGCGACTAACGTGGTGTCAGTGTCCCTTCCTAAAGCCATACTTGATTTCTTACCAGGTGGGTATTATCTTTTCATGTGCATTACTGGTTATTTTTTAACCAGTAATGCACATGAGTTCCATAGGGAATAAGTTTGTCTGGAACACAAAGGAAGAACAATGAATACTCTTTGCAATGAACATGATGAAAAGTGCGATGGTGACAAACTCTCAACATTTTCTCATTAACATACACAGGATACACGCGTTTTAAACATAGTATACACATAATTATTTCATGATCATGCGGGATCTTTGCAATCTATTGAGCTGAAATGGAAGGCATAAGTTGCTATTTCCCGAACCAAAAAGTCGAGAGAAAATTTTAATCCACGCTTTTCAGTTTACCAACACCAAGGAGCCCAATAGATTCCACAAAGATTCCGAATAAGATGATGAAAAATTTAATTTGATATTCTTCATTGATGTATGATTTCTTCATTAATCGTTTAATATCACTCTCTTCATTGACCATGTAGTAGTGTCCATGCCCAAACCTCTTTAACGTTAGGTCTTGATACAGAATAGCCATTCGTGTGTGTTAATCTCCTGCGACTTGAGAAATTCAAGTTGCGCCTTGGCCGCAACACTTGTCCGGGCGCACCACATGTCTTTTAACTAAAACGAAAAATAAAACAACTGGAGGCCATGAAATGAGTCGCATACATTTTGCCTGTCGCGCATTATACCATGGATTAACCGATATTGAGACAGAGGGAAACGGGCAACTATTTCTTTAATGACGTCACGAATTATTTATTTCCCTGTGCCGTATCGAAACGGTCTTATTCCCCCTCTTATCTTCTCTTGCTCTCTTTCCCGCAAATATTACAACTATTCTTGGTCATTTAACACACTTTTAACCAATTAACGAACTGAAATATATATCATTTAGGGATGTAAAATACTATACATATATATTGCTCATTTTTTCGCAATATGGCATTTGCCTTTTTGTGCTCGTTTGACTTTGTTGATCAGATGACGAGAAGGAAGGTGAGCCGGTATCAATCAGTTTGATTCTCGTGGATGCTAAGCTGTTCCAAAGCAATGAATCGTCCTCCGCGGGCAACGGGGCACGCACTGACGAACTCGTCAAGGTGGTAGCGTCACCTGTCCTGTATTTGACTTTTGAGGGCGCCAACGTCAGTGGCCTTCTTCCCAATAATTCAATCGAGTTCCTCTTCCAAATAAATCAGGTGAGAATGAATGGGAAAAAGTGGTCTTTTTTGAAGGAATATTTCAATTAGGAGCTTCATTTTTGTTCCTGGTTCTGCTCTCCATCATACACCTATTGAAGCCCTGTGATCAGAATATATCAGCTTGGTAAGTGCAACGGGCACTATGATTTTACATTCATTAATTTACTTAAAATGAAAGACATTAAAGGTTTAACCTACAAAAAATAAATGTGATAGCCTAAGATAAAAAAAAAAATGAATCAGCATACTTTAGATCTTAATCATTAGCGATGTTGAGTAAAAGGACATTATCATGTAAAGCAAGCGCAAGCACAAAGCAAGCGGCTTTCAAATAATACGTGCAGGAACGATATGGATGTACGGTAATGCAATGTCGCATGCAAAACAACTTTATCAAACACGATTAAGGTTATTACTTTGATAGTGACAATGAAAAAACACCATGTAGGTCGATTCCACAGACTGTAATTAATTTTTATTCAAACCAATTCTTTGTGCATTTTTCTTCACAACAATGATAGAGTGATTGAATATGAATGCTTGTTAAACCTCGTTTGAATTACCCATCTCTAGGGAGTCATGATATCGGGTGATCATAATCCTCGTAGGGACATTACTTAAATTGACCAGATCTTTTTGTTTTATCGATTTTATTTGGGATATTTTTCATAACGTACCATACCCTTTATGGAGATAAGGCACATTTTGACCTGTGATTGTTTGACCCTTTTTTGCGGAAAACAAACCATTGTTGTTGTTTTGTCGGTGTAGAAGGTTTGTCTCATATCACAGACTGAAGACTGAATTGAGAGGGATGTTGCAAGTAAGGCCCTGGATGCTAGATAAAGGAACGTGTCATGCACATATACGCTATATGTATACCACTTCCACTTACTTGGGAATATTCCTTGCATGTTGCACGATATCAGCATTCGGTCAAGGTTCAAAATCTTTCACGCTAATCATCCACCTTCTACCAGGATGGATGGAGAGTAGCAATGTGGATTAAGTATCTTGCTGAAAGGCTTAAACCTCGATATATAGCTTGTATATGTGATCTGTGTGTAGTTCTTAAGCAATTTGCATCAATGACGCATTGAGAGTTTTTTTGACTAATACAGACTCTGATCGGAAAGGGAGACCTCACGTGCAGATACTGGAGCCCAGACTCGAGCGGCGGCGAGTGGCTGAGGGATGGATGCACAACAGTCTCCGTCAGCGACGCAGGAACCGTCGAGTGCAGCTGCAACCACCTGACTAGTTTTGCCGTCCTTTTGGTACGTTTTCGTGCAACTTCGAGCCAAAATGTTACAGATAAGAATCGAGCAATTGTCATGATTGTAGGTATAAATACCAGAATTGTGGAATTGTTCTTCCATAGGCTTATGTCATGTATATGACATAAGCGACAAACCACCCGCCTACAAAGTGGCCATCGACCATCCACAGTAAACTACAGTCCACCAACCCCTCCGACCTACCAACCATCCTGCCTGTCGAACTAACATGGGCTGATTAACTAATGGTTCAATGAACCAACCAACCAACAAACAAACAAACAAACCAACAAGTTTTCCAACTAATTAACCAATCTAACCAATCTATCCAACCGACCAAGCGACTAAGCATATAAATGATCGATAAAACAGCTAGTTAACACAAACAAGTAACCAACTAGCCCTCCAACCTAATCGACTAACCAACCACGTAAACCAACTACCACACGACACAACCAACAAATCCCGCAAGTAATATCTACCACTACAAATAGATTAATGAGCCAAAATTAAACTCATCCGCCATATAATGAATGAATTATTCAATCAATCAATGTATCTATTTATCTATCTATATATCTACCTTTTGAAGAAGAATTTGAAATGCTGCTTTTATAATCATGATAATAGCGATATGAATGTAGATGCAAAATTTATATATCATTTAATATTCTATTTACCTGTCTAACAAATATGTCTAATTTGTATTTGTTTCCAAACAGGACACATACGGAGGCATCAATTCGAGAGCGTTAGACATAATCAGCCGCATTGGTTGCGTCGCCTCCGCTATCTGCCTGACCATCACACTCTGCTTTATGCTCGGCATTCGGTAGGCCTTAGAGTTTATATTTAAACGGTACTCTCCTATCTACGCCACACCAGATGATGTTTGCATCTGAGATGTTACTATGTAGAAATCTGGTGTATGACTCGTGCAGAAGCGTTAAGACCTAAGGCACAGCAGGCACTCAATACAAACCCCCTGGCTTGAACAAATGAACAATCAAGAAGTGTTTCTTGTGTACTACGTTGACGCTTACATATTCGCAATGACGAAAATTGGAAAGATGGGGATGATAACTGTGAAGTGATTTTGCAGCAAAAAAGTGGGTAGTAACGATTTCTGATCATTCACTTTTACATTCATCCTGATCACATTTACGTGTACATGTTTATGTTGTAGTTGTGAAATGAGTGTGCTAAGCATATTAGCTAATGCTTAGCTCCCCTCACACATCCTCTCTTCCGCGATTTTCCGTTCTGTTTAAACTAATACTGCGGAAAGACTGGTAGAGCAGAAGGGCTTCCAGTATAATAAACTCTTGTCCTCTAATGCCTCAAGGATGTGTGGGACGGGAAACTTGTTGAGTGGTTTTGCCCTGAACTCTTTGAAGTTGTTCCCCATTTTCGTGCCCTCCCCTTACAGAAATCTCCGGCGCAAGGAGCCGCAACAGATTCTGATCAACCTGAGCCTGGCCCTCCTAGGTCTCTACCTTACCTTCCTGGGCGTAGACCGCCTGTCGCCCCAGGGGGGCTGCTACACCGTGGCCCTCCTGCTCCACTTCTTCTGCCTGAGTGCCATGGCGTGGATGAGCGTGGAGGCCTTCAGCATGTACCTCATGTTCGTCAAAGTGATGAACACCTACAGGCACAGAATGCTGCTCAAATGCAGCCTGGTGGGCTGGGGTGAGTGAATCTCCAACAAACCAGAGAAACAAGTCCACTTCGAACTCCGATATGAAAAAGGAAGGTGGAGAATAGTCATTGCATGATATGCAAATACATGTACACACTTATTATTTGTATCTGTCAGACAGCGTGTATCGCAAATACAAAATGTAGAAATGACTGGTCAATATGGTTGTGAAAATAAAAATAAAAAAATATAATATAAAAATTCTTGATGTGTAATATCGGTAGAGACTAAATCATAATTGCTTTGTACAACGGATATGCCGACTATCTATATCATTTTTTTTTTCTGATTTTACTAAGCCGCAAAATGTGACGTCATGTGCGATGAACATGATAATGATCGTATATCAAACATTCTTGTAACCAAGCTCCGATACAAAATATGTCCAACTATACTAAGGTTGTTACATTTTTTTCAACCACATCTCTTTTGTAAATGAGGAATCATTGAATATGTTATGTCCTCTCGTATCCGTGTGTTTACAGGTATTCCTGCTGGGGTCGTGGTGGTGACCGTAGCAGCCAATTGGAGGGCATACCTCAACCCCAAATAGTGAGTATTCTTGAGAATCCAACACACAAACGAGCCAACAAAATAACACCACTTCTTTACCTCGAGTATAAGGAGTCCAACACCTAGTTAGAATGTACGTATACATTGAATGTACTGTAAAATCATCAAAATAGGAACGAAACGTGACGCATATTCCAATCATTGTGTAACCACGTTTTGCTTGGTGGTGATGTTGTTGTTGTCTCGGAAAGGAGTATAAGTGTGATCGAGATGTGCGAATGCAATTTGCACTTCACCTAATATCGCAGATTTAACCTACCATATGTTTCATCATTTGTTTAAGGGGAGACGAAACGTGAACATGCCACATGCATGGTCCTTGTTTAAAAATGAAAGCGTACACATGTAACGGAGGAATGCAGTATATATGTTAAAAATATAACATCTGGTATTGTCACATTTTATTGCAGTTGTTTCATAATCCCCGGAGCATCTCTGAATTATGGAGTGGTGCTGCCGATCGGAGTTCTGCTCGTTTTCAACGCAGTCATCTTCGGACTGGTCACTTACAAACTGACATGTGGCAGGAGGAACGTGTACAAACACAGTACGAGCGGGGATGATAGCGCGCGTATGCGCGTAGAAATGACTAGGCGCGCGCAAAACGCCGTTGCGATCGGTACTCTGCTCGGTCTGACATGGGTCTTTGGTTTTATGGCGTTTGGAGAAGCGCGCCTCCTGCTTCACGTTCTGTTTGCTGTCTTCAACTCGCTGCAAGGCGTGTTCATCTTTCTTATGTTCGGCATCCGGCAGCCAGAGGTTCGAGACAAGCTAAGCTGGATGAAAAAACGATGCGTGGAAGGCGGCTCGGCCGGGCGGCGACGGAGCAGTGGTTTGGAGTTTACCTCATCAACTGGCACGACACGCAGTCCGTCTCATTTAACCACGGAATCGGCACTACCTGGCCCGTCGGTATGTTCGGAGTCGGCTTTATAGTGGCTTGATCGATTAGAAATAACTTGACATTTTAGTTTTCACGTCTACGTTTGTGACTGATATTTCGACCCTTAGTAGTTTTTCTTGTCTCTTCCTGAGTAAAATTTTCGTTAAAAACAGTCGTTTAATGATATGGGCTGAAATTATTTTATCACAGGTAGCTGATGTCATAACTGGCAATGTCACAGCGATATGTGTTGCAGACGTATTTCTTTGAAAGTGTAGCACGACAAGTTAGATATTAGATGTATTATGGGACCACGACGATGACATATGAAACATGAGGTATCGAAACCAATTGTTTTCTTCCTCCGAAAAATGAAAAATTAAAAAAATGGTGGCATATTACAACTTTTTAAAAAGTTGTTTTATGATGATGATGAGGGAAAACAAATTGAATTCTGGTAATGGTAAATAAAGACGTAGGAAATTGAAGAATTATTCCTTGAGGAACCAACAAATTATACAAAGATGTTTCAAGAACTTTAGCGATTATAAAGGCTGTACTGTTTCTCGTCAAATATAAACATCTGATCATTTAAAACATTCTTAAATTATGATAATTGGAAATCATTGTAAAAGGAATTGAAATAATAATTTCTCATAAACCACAAATTTTGATAAGATGGTTTTAGTACTTAATCATTATATATATAATGCACTGCATCTTTTCAAATATAAACATAATGAGAACGTAAAAGTAAAATGAATTATGATCATCGTAAATCATGTTCAAACAAGTCGAAAATGTCTTCCTAATGAAAACAAGACACAACAAGATGTCCTGCAAATCATTCTTACATTGTGATAATGGTAAATCATTGCGACGGAAATGAAATAACTATAACTGAAGCCAGAAACAACAATATGTTTCAAAAACTATAATCATCTTATATTGGATGTGCTGTATCTTGTCAAATAACGTAAATGATAAAAACTTAAAACAATCTTGAATTATCATAATCGCAAATCATACTTACAAAATGGATAATTCTTTCTAATGGAACAAAGATGTTACAAGATGTTCCGAGCACAGCGTATCATTTCAAGCACTTTTATTATCATAAAGGATGCACGGTATAAACGAATCGTAATGTATTTTCAGGTTATTAAACTAAATCACGTTGAAAGAAATTCAATAACTTTTCTTCATAAAAAGAAAATTATAACACGTTTTACTTCATAATAATGAATAATGAATCATAATAAAGGATCCATTGTACCTTGTCAGCCATAAACGGATAATCATGTAAAACGTTCTTGAGTTTTGTCAATGGTAGATTATTTTTGATTAAAGAAATCGAATTCTTATGAAACCAAGAAATGGTAACAAATAACGTTTTATGCACTTTAATAATTATAAACGATGCACTGTATACGCTGATGCAATTTGTAGTTGTCGATCATAAGCAGATGATCATGAAAAACATCCTTAAATCATTAAAATAGTCAATTTTCTTCAAAGAAATTGAACAATTGTTTCTTATGAAACATCAAAAAATTTTGATGAGCTAATATTTCAAGCATTTCAAAAATTTTAAAGGAAGCACTGTATAAACGGACGATGAAAAACTTTTTTTTAATTCTGATGATAAATAATGTTTAAAAATCGAATAATTCTTTCCTATGAAACCCCGAAATTGTAACAAGATCATCTTTCAAGCACTTTAATCGTTATAAACTATGCACTGTATCTGGTTAGTTATAAGCGGATGATCATTGAAAACAAATGTGAATTATGATGGAAGATCGTGTTTTTGAATGATTATTTCTTATGAAACCCAGAAATAATAAGATGTTTTAAACACTATAATCATAATAAAGGATGCACTATATATGTTGATGTAACTGTAGTTGTCAATCATAAAAGGGTAATCATAACACGATCTTTCAAGCGCTTTAATCATTATAAAGGATGCACTTTATAAACGAATAATGATGAATATAATGATGGTACATCATAATCGGAGAAATCGAATAATTCTTCCTTATAAAACCCAAAAATCATAACAAGCTGTTTCAAGCACTTTAAATATTATAAAGGATGCAATTCATAAACGGATGATGATTATTGTAATGGTAGATCATTATCGGAAACATCAAATAATTCTTATGAAACCCAGAAATCTTTACAAGATCTTTCAAGTACTTTAATCATTATAGAGGATGCACTTTATAAACGGATGATGATTATAATAATGGAAGATCTCAATCGGAGAACTTGACAAATTGTTTCTCGTGATACCAAGAAATAATAAAATCATGTTTCAAGCACTTCAATCATTAAAAAAATGGACTATGTCTTGTCACCTATAAAAGGATGATCACGTAACACATCTTTCAATTATGATAATGGTAAATCATGTTTTATGAAGTACAATTCTTCCTTATGAAGCCAGGAAATGTATAACAAGATAATGTTTGATGCACTTTAATCATTATAAAGGATGCACTGTGTATCCGGATGTAATTGTAGTTGTCAACTATAAACGGATGGTAATAATATGAACCAAATTCCGCAGTTAATGATATTTCACTCTTCAATTACTATGTCACATATGGTACATAATGTAAATTTACATAGACGAATTACAACCATGTTTTTTCTAACTCATTTTTTATTGTTTATATGTGTATATAGTATCGCTATTGTAACGAAATTTGAGTGAGGCACTCAACTTCCTCCAGATCTGAAGTTGTATGCTGCCCTCTAAGACCAGTTGTGGCCAGTAAACAAAACTGTTCTGTGCACATAGCCTTGACAGGGTATAAATAGAGCAGCATTGTAGTGAGTGGAGAGATTGTTTTCAGTGTTGGTGTTGGTCTTCACTTCAGCTAGGTCTCGGCTCTGCCAGTGATGTGTCGATAGTTGCATGTACTACCCATAATGTGCTAGTGGGTTATACGTTTTTCAACATTGTGCTGCTGATGCTGACTTTGTGTTGCCGTTCTGTGGACTGAATAAACCTCAATCGAGAACGGTAATTATGCTGTTACTGTGATGCTTTTTAGCTTCTCCTGCCTACTGATTGAATGATGCACTTGTGTGTGTAGTGATTATGAAGCCTGTTGGTGTGTTGCGTGTCAAAACCCCACCATATACTTTGGTACAGAACCCAGCTGGGAATAATAATTAAACTTGTATGCAATTTGCTACAAATGGTGGCAGCGACGGGATGTTTTGACATGCAATGTTCAACGTGGTTTTAATAATCATGCAATTACAAATAGCTTAGAAGTGATTAATAATAATTAACTGTAAGTCATGTTGCTCACATAGTGAAGCACTGCCTAGACATGGGCCTAACATTATTTTAAGACCTCAGCTCAGGAGTGAAGCATAAGAGGCAATTAAAGTACATCCATGAGTGTGGAGCCAATGAGCCACGAGCCGAGCCATGAGCCGAAACATTGCCGAGCCCTGAGCCGAAACATTATTGAGCCACGAGCCGAAACATTATCGAGCCGCATATTGCTAAATGAGCCGAACCAGTAATGAGCCATGAGCCGAATCAATAACGAGCCATGAGCCGACACGTTGAGCCCTGAGCCGACAAATTATCAAGCCACCTGCCGAAGAGTTATCGAGCCACATGTACATATGCTAACAATGGCATCTGAAATAAGGGATGGTACAGAGGGAATGCAGCTTGAAATGCATACTCTTAAAGAAGAGCTGAATCGTTCACGAATGGAGAGGGAACTCCTCAAGTGGGAGAATGATCGATACAAAAGGAAAGTTAATGAGCTGGAAGCTGCTGTTGATGAGCTCCAGCTAAATCCTTGCCCACCTGTAGGAGAGATGGGCAGTCCAGATAAGCAATCAGACCCTGAAATAAGATTCAAAATGCCAAATCCAACACCAGTGCACAATAGTGAGGCATGGTCAAATGAGGCAACAATGGCAATGTCCAGTGAGCCATCATTGTTGAAAACTGGAACTAGTGGAAAATACTATGATAGAATGTCAACCCCGGCAGCAAGTATGCCTGTAGAAATATCAATGAACCCTTTCAGTCCACCGAGAGAAACGCAGGCTATGAGAAATATTCAAGGCCTAAAGAAACAAAAGCCAAACATAATACCTGATAGGTACGAAGGCAGAACAGCTTGGATAGATTATCGCCAACATTTTGACGCGTTTTGCCAGATAAATGGTTGGAGCGAAGAAGAGGCAGCAACATATCTGGCTGCAAGCTTAAAGGGTAGTGCCCTTAGAACAATTAGTGACCTCACTTCAGCACAGAGGAGGTCGTACAGGGACCTGATTAGAATCTTAGACCGAAGGTTTGGGCCTGGTCAGCAGGCAGAAAGTTATCTGGCAGAATTACGCCATCGCAGACAAGAGGCTCGAGAATCTCTGCAAGAGCTGGGGCAGTCCATTCATGAATTAACGGTAAAAGCATACCCCGAAATACCCCCACAAGCAAGAGATCGGTTAGAAAAGAACCACTTTATTGACACAGTAGATAGCGCTACTGTGAGGGAGGGTATCTACCGTGCAAGGCCTAACACTCTAGAAGAGGCCATACAGGCTGCATTAGAGACAGAGAACTTCGAACGAATGGAAGCTCACAGGCGAAACGAAAGGAGGCCTTCAAAGTTCATTCGAACATTAGAAGAGGAGCGCCTCCAGAATCTTGAGGCTGCGATGGCAAACTGCTCACAAACTTTGCAGTCGATTGCCAAGGCCATGCAAAACAAAAGTGTACAAAGAGCGCCGAGCGAAAATAAACCACAAGAACCTCGTAAATGCTATAATTGTGGTGAAAGTGGGCACCTTATCAAGCAGTGCCCTAAACCGAAGAAACCACGCCAGGGAAACGGAAATTGGCCCTCCAGAGGACCCCTGGTGGGGCCCCAGGCGAAGGAAATGGGTCCACCTCAACCACAAAATCAAACGAATCAACAATAGAAGAGAAGAAGATAACCATCCCTCTCATACCAGCAAACCCAAGATTAGGATTATATGTTGAGGGCAAGTTAAGGTCCATAGCTTGCAGATTTTTGATTGATACAGGGTCAACTGACACTATAATTGACTCTAGTGTGTACCATTTAATACCACCCCAGCAGAGACCCAGGCTGGAGGATGAAATACCATGCATTCAGCAAGTAGATGGCACACCCTTAAAGGTCCTAGGGCTTGCATGGATAGAAATACAGATAGGTAAAACTACTCAAATGGTAAAGGCAATATTTGCTGACATAAAATGCTCAGGCATTCTGGGAATGGATTTTTTCTTGTACACAGGGAGTTGTCTTGACCTAAAGGCACTCACCCTCAATATTAATGGCGAGCAAATCAAGTGCCAAAGCCAGACTGGCAGGAGTTTTAACGCTCGAGTCCTTGTGTCAAAAACAATGGAAATTCCACCTGGACATGAAGCAATTGTCCCGGGCCATGTACTCAGAAAAGATGAGGTAATGGAAGGCCCAGCCTTAGTGGAAGGTTTAGAGGGGGGTGGTGAGATTGCAGAAAAAGGACTAGTAATAGGCAGGGTGCTAGTAAATGCTGAGACAGAGGTGATCCCTGTCCGAGTGTTAAACCCGGAGAATCAAAAGTTAAGTTTGAAAGAGGGTACCACAGTGGGTAGGCTTGCCCCTGTGAGTGTACAAGAGAGTGACACTACAAACTTGCAGAACTCACAACTACCACAACACTTGGAGGAATTATATGTGGCAAGTACGAAAAACTTGGAACCTCAGTTCCATAATGACATCAAGCAGTGTCTGATTGAATACCAAGATGTATTCTCAACTTCAGGTCAAGACCTGGGGCAAACAAATGTTGTCAAACATAGCATCAACACAGGTGCTGCCAAACCGATCAAAGAAAGACCTCGTCGCCATCCTCTGTGTAATCAGGAGGAAATAAGTCGACAAGTAGAGGACCTAAAGCAGAGGGGAGTAATAGAACAATCCAACAGCCCATGGGCTGCCAACGTGGTATTAGTTGGAAAGAAAGATGGAACAAAGAGGCTATGCATTGATTATCGACGATTGAACGAGGTAACCATCAAGGATGCGTACCCTGTCCCCCGTATAGACGAAACCTTAGATGCCCTAGGGAAGGCAAAATGGTTCTCTACACTTGACTTATCTTCGGGTTATTGGCAGGTTGCATTAGATGAAGATGCCCAAGAGAAGTCGACATTTGTTGTCAGAAACGGGCTGTATAAATGGAAAGTCATGCCATTTGGGCTAGCTAATGCACCAGCAACATTTGAACGACTTATGGAAAAAGTCATGAAAGGCCTACAGTGGGACATACTACTCATATACTTGGACGATATCATTGTTTTTGGAGGTACGGTAGAGGAGGAGATGCAACGCCTGAAAACCACTTTTTCCAGACTAAGAAGTGCAGGCCTGAAACTTAAGCCAAGCAAATGTCACCTGTTTCAAACGGAAGTGACTTATCTTGGACATATTGTTTCTCGAGATGGCGTAGCCACCGACCCCCAGAAAATTCAGGACATAAGGAACTGGCCAGTTCCAAAGTGCAAAAAGGAAGTTAGAAGTTTCCTTGGGCTGGCGTCCTACTACCGGCGGTTCATTCGAAATTTTGCAGAAATAGCAAGTCCACTCCATGCCTTTACTGCAAAAGACAAGCCATACAAGTGGAACCTTGATTGTCAGAGGGCTTTCGAAGAATTGAAAAGCCGCCTACAAAGTTCACCTGTTCTAGCATATCCCCAGGCCGAGGGCGATTTTGTACTAGATACAGACGCCAGTGCAAATGCAATCAGTGGCATTCTCTCCCAAGTTCAAGACGGGCAGGAGAAAGTAATTGCTTACTACAGTCGTAAGCATACAAAGCCCGAACAAAATTACTGCGTCACACGGCAAGAGTTGCTGGCGGTGGTAGCTTCCTTGAGACAGTACCGGCAGTATTTATACGGTCGCCAAGTAACTGTGAGGACTGATCACGCGGCACTCAAGTGGCTAGTGAATTTCAAAAACCCAGAGGGCCAGACAGCCCGATGGCTGGAACAAATATCAGAGTATGACATTTCCATTCAGCACAGGGAAGGGAGGAAGCATGCAAATGCTGATGGCCTCTCAAGAATTAAGTGCAAGCAGTGTGGTAGGTTAGATGAGGAATCTGAAGAAAGTGCTGAAACTGGTACTCCCACTATCCCTAAGATCCTGGGCAGTGAGGAGAAGAAAGCCAGGAGCATAGCTTCTACTCAACCTGTCACCTCGATGGAAAAAGTAAGAACAGCCCAGTCTCAGGATGAGACGATGAATTGGCTTTTCACCAGCAAAACAAATGGGAATGAGAGACCTAAATGGGAGACACTGTCTCATAAATCAGCGATAGCCAAGACGTATTGGTCGAACTGGGACCAAATAGAGGTATACCATGGTGTGTTGTGCAAGAGGTGGGAGTCAGAGGATGGAAAACATCTGAAGAGGCAAGTGATATTGCCAAAGGAACTCCAGAAAGAAACTCTTGAGGAAATCCATGGTGGTCCACTGGGTGGACATTTAGGGTTAAGTAAAACCCTTGCTAAAGTAAGGGCCAGGTTTTATTGGCCCGGGATGGCTGCTGATGTTAGATCTTTCATCCGCAAGTGTGACCTGTGTGAACGTCGGAAATCACCCCCCAAAACTAGAAGAGCCCCATTACAGCAGTACAGAGTGAGTAGGCCCATGGAAAGGGTAGCCATTGACTTGGTAGGCCCCTTTCCCAAGAGTAAAAATGGAAATCAGTGGGTCATGGTAGTCGGGGACTATGCAACAAAGTGGATGGAAGCATACCCACTGCCTGATGCAACGGCACAAACTGTCGCAAAAACTCTGGTTGAACAATTCATTTGTCGATTTGGAGTCCCGCAAGAACTGCACTCCGACCAAGGGACTAATTTCGAATCGCAGCTATTTGCTGCACAATCCTTGTGCTGATTTCACTTGTCTGGCAATAGGTTTGATTCTGTTGTATGTGATACTGACATGAAATACACCATATACACCATAATCATACGACTTTAGAACATCGAAGTAAATTTGAAGTCATTTCTTTAATTATAGCGACCCGCTCTTAATTCGGGTGAGGGGTACAGAAACAAACAATGCGTCTACATTTATGTCTTCCATAACAATGGTATACATCACAATTTAAGGATATTATATTGCAACACAAATACACATGTCCAGGTCCTGTACACCTTGGTGTAGCATCGAAATTATCCTATCGTTACATTACAAAACAATAGGGCGTGGGGTAAATGTCACCTTAATAGTGTCGCGAAGGGAAAAAACGTGGTTGACCCCCGAACAGTCTCGCTCTCGCTCTCGCGCTCGTCGTGAATGACGCGGCCAAGGTGTGGGGTACGCTGGTATCCTTTGTGAGGACTGCGAGGCTCCACGCTCCGCGGTTGGACGTGCTACGCTATCGAGAGGTCTTGTCGGCGATCCAGTTGTACAGAGGGTCATCATGCGCGTCGGCGCGTAGGGAAGTCACTGCCGCCTGGATGCGTCATAGGTGATGGGGTGGACAGGCCTATAAGTGAGCCCAGCTCGTCCCTATGGGAGAATTTAAGTTTAAACATTGCAAATAATATTGTCTCCTGCCACACACAGTTATTACCGTTACCTGCTATCATATATACTATGTGCAATGAATATCAGAAACAAAACATTGTTAAAACAATTTCATCTGCAATCATTTCTACATACTCCAGAAAAAGAGTTACTGTTATCATGTATAACTGATGTTATACACTGTACTCACATTTCCACCACATCAAGAACCTGTCAGAATACTGGTATTGAGAGGTTATACATTCATACCTTCATACATGTAATTATTTCCTTTAGAAGCATTACCTTATACACATTATCTTTATTTCTTGAACTGCAAATATGCAAATATTTTGCTTTCTGCACATGATCATATAAAATCTTATAAGGCTGTTTGCTGTTACCTTCTTGAAATAATTAATTCTCATTCCTTACATCATATTATCCCACTGTCACAAAATTAATCATAACACTTGTATCTTCCATGTTTGACTTAAAACCTTGCTGAATAATTATCTCCAGCCTCATTTTCTCATACCACATAATGGATAAATGTTAGGCATCCACATTGATACTAAAGGATGTAATAATGGATAACATGCCATTGCCATAGTTCTTTTTGGTTGTCAAAATTTCAAAATCAATAATGATAATCTCTCCATGTTCTAATTGTTACACATGCATCTATACAATACTTGAGTGCCTTTTCTCCTGCCTAAAAGCAAATCACACCATAGTACCTGTGCATTCTAATACTTGAATATAAATAAAATGTAACTTACGGTTCTGGTGACAAAATGACAGTTGCTACAGAGGTGTGGTGCGTCGGGAGGCTTCTCCGGGCCGGGAGGTGTGCGGAGAATTCGGCGTTGAAACTAGCCTGCACGATGCCCGTCGCTGCATGGTTTTTAAACCAGCCGTGAATCTGTGCCTCCACGCCCTAGCACTCTCTCTCTCTCTCGTCCTGCTCTTAGCACAGCCTACTGTCATCTGCACACTTTTCCACTTTTCCACACACTGCCTCACCTAATGCCACTCTTACCCACACCTGGCTATGGAACTCTGAGTATCTTAATTACTCGTAAAATTGGCGCCAGAGCCTTTATTGTGTTTACCCGCTCTTACCCACACCTGGCTATGGAACTCTGAGTATCTTAATTATTCGTAAAGTTGGCTCCAGAGCCTCTATTGTGTTTACCCGCTATGAGGGGGGGGGGGGGGGGGTGTTAGACTCACATTGTGACATATCTCCCCTTCCTTCAAGAAATTTTTATAATTTCAAAATTTGAAAATATATAAAATCTATATATGGTTGGGAGTGATTTTCACCCAGATAACAATATCAAGTCTAAAAACTGGTACAAGAAGAACAAAAGAACCATATATGTATATTCCTGTAAACAATCATCCTGCTTGGTCCACACTGGGACAGCTTACAGCTTATTCTTCAGATATCCTGCTCAAGTAGTCTGCACCTACATTCTCTTTCCCCTTGATTGCCGTGATGGTAAACTGGTATGGCTGTAGGGCAAGTGCCCACCTCAGAATTCGTGCATTAGCCACTTTTGACTTTGCAATGCACTTCAGGGGCTGGTGATCGGTTTCCAGCTGGAACAGCTTACCGAACAGGTAGGGTTCAAATTTCTGGATACCCCAGACTACTGCCAAGCATTCCCGCTCCATGACTGAGTAGCGTTGCTCTCTCGGGAGGAGTTTCCTGCTTGCGTAGGCGATTGGAAACTTCTTTCCATCTCTGTCCTGGAGGAGGATAGCTCCCAATCCAGTATCTGAGGCGTCAGTCCTCAGGATGAAAGGGAGAGTCACGTCTGGGAGATGAAGAATGGGCTCCTTAGCTAGCTTCTGCTTTAGCGTGGTGAAGGCTATTTCTTCAGCTTCTCCCCATCTCACTTGAGTAGGCTCTCCTTTCTTCGTCCGATCTGTCAGAGGTGCGGCTATCGCGGCAAAGTTAGGAACAAAGCGCCTGTAGTAACCTACCAGACCTAAGAAGGAGCGGAGTTGCTTCTTAGTCTTCGGTCTTGGAGCTCCCTGCACCGCGTTGACTTTGTCTTGCACAGGTCGCAGCTCTCCCTGTCCTACACAGTGACCAAGAAATTCGATACTCACGTATCCTACAAGGCACTTGGTTGGTCTTGCTTTCAGATTCGCCCTCCTCAGTCTCTCCAACACCTCTTTGAGTATGACCATATGCTCCTCAAAGGTTGGGGTATGAATCAGGATATCATCAATGAAGTTATCCACACAATCCAAACCACGGAGTAGGTCTCTCATGATGCGACTGAAACTCGCTGGAGCGTTGACTAGCCCAAATGGCATGGTCCGAAATTGGAATAAGCCATCTGGCGTCACAAACGCTGTTCGCTCCTTTGCTTCATCTGTCAGCGGCACCTGCCAATAACCTTTGGTTAAGTCAATCTTGGTAAAGTACTTATCCCTAGATAGTTTAGCAAATATCTCCTCTTGATCAGGAATGGGTTCAGCATCAGTAACAGTTACCTGATTCAACTTGCGATAATCGCAACAGAATCTAATTGACCCATCCTTCTTTTTCACCATCACCACTGGTGATGCATAAGGCGAAGTGGATGGTTCAATGATGTCTAGATCCATCATTTTCTTAACCTCCTTCTTCACCTCATCACGTAGTGCATGTGGGAGTGGGTAGGGCTTACTCTTGATGGGTTCCTTCTCTAAGAGCTTGATGTCATGTTTACCCAGCGTGGTCAATCCCGGCATGTCCGTCAAGACTTCCTCATACTCTTGAAGCAGAAAGTTGACAGCCTGGCTTTGACCTTCGTCTAAGTGCGGACTTATCTGCACGTCATGCAGTGTCTCGGTTGGGGCGAGAGCTGGTGTCTGGAGAAGATCCCTCCTCGGTGCAAACTGCACGCTCTCGTCCTCTTCTTCACTATCTCCATCAGTAGTGCCATCATCTACCCCTGAAACACACGCGACATCAAACACTCCAGCGCTCACTTCCCTTCTGAAAAATCTTTTCAGAAGATTCGCATGAAAGGTCTTCACCTTTCCATCCATGTCTATCTTGTAGTCTAAGTGTCCGACCTTCCCAACTACCTTGAATGGCCCTTTCCAATGCATCAGCAATTTATTGCTGTCAGTGGGGAGTAGAAGTAGGACCTCATCACCAACTTCAAACTTCCTCTCCTTTGCTTTCCGATCGTACTGCCTCTCGAGATCCATGGCCACTCGCCTGAAAGGCTCATCGATGAGGGGTGTCGAACCAGGGGGCACCTTGGTCACTCTCCCCTTCGGCGAAGTACGCTGGCATGGCCCACATGACCTACAATACCGAACTACATCTCCGTGCATACCTGGCCAGAAGAAATGAGCCAGTATCTTCTCACTGGTTTTCTTGTTACCCAAGTGTCCTCCAAGTATTGACTCATGTGCCAGCTTCAGAACTTGATTCCTGAATTTAGTGGGTACCACTACCTGCAACACTATATCTGAACCAGGGGTTGCATCTACAAACTCTCTATAGAGTACTCCTTTCTTTAAGACAAAGCCGGAAGTATTTCCCTTCTCACTTGTCTTCTTGTCTCCACTGTCGGCTAACTTCCGACATGATTCAAGTGAATCATCCTCCTTCTGGGCCTGGGTGAGATCATCCACAGTGACAATGCCATTCAGTGGTTTGGGTACCAAGAGGGGTGGACGAGCCCGTGCTGCCTGCCTCACTTGTCCTCTGGTCTCCACTGCATTGGCCTGATGATGCTCCGGCTCCCAGTCCACACCTGGATTGGTTGGTTCCCGGACGCCAGTCACATTACCTATTATGAGATCATACACTGGTGATAACATACATAAGGCTTCTACCTTACCCGTGAGGAAGGGAGTGTCGATCTCGATGTTGGCCACTAGGAAAGTCTTAGCCGTCCCATCTATGAGAACGCATGTTCTCCTCTCCCCAGTGAGTTGCTCCTCCAGTACAAGGTCCTGTCGTACGACGACTGTCGAACAACCTGTATCTCGAAGTGCGTCTACAAGGTGTCCATTCACCATTCCCTTGCAGACTGGCATCCTGTCTCTGCGTGTACCACACGCAGCTGCTGACAAGATTGGTAGGGTGCCACCCGATGCTAACTTCACTGCGCTTCCATCCTCAGTGAGGTTCTCCTCGACGATAGGCGATTTCTCAACGATCAGACACATGCCCTTCTGGTCCTGCTGTTGAGCTGTCTCCTTTGAGTCAGGTGACCCAGCTCCATGTGCATCACGACCAGCTTGTGTAGGGTTGTCCTCAGACCTGCCTTCGTTGAGACTTGCGCCCTTCTCCCGTCGACTCTTCTTATCTGGACAATTCCAAGAAAGGTGACCAAATTTACTACAGTTATAACATTTCCCCGACATTTTTGACGGTAACTGACCCGCCTTAGCTTTGAAAGGTACTTGACCTTTGGAAACAGTCGTACTGTTCGGGCTACTAGAACTAGACTGCTGGGCTCCACTAGAATAACTCGGCTTATCTTTCATCCTCCTAATCCTAGGGTCTGTATGTGCATCACGATGCTGATCAGCAAGAGTTAATACATCCGTGAGTGTTGTAGGCTGACGTTCCTTTATGAACACCAGCAAATCCTTACTGCATGTATCAAAGACTTGCTCCTGGATAGTGAGACTCTTAAGTCCCTCCAAAGTCGCGCTATAAGGGCTAAGTTCAACCCACCTATCAAGATACTTCTCTATTCTGGAAGCAAACTGTGTGTAGCTTTCACCCTGACGGAGTTTAGACTGCCTAAACTTTAGCCTATAACCTTCCTCTGTTAAGTCATATCCTTTTAACAGGGATGTTTTCACCACTTGATAATCATTCGCCTGTTCAGCTGTTAGCTTTGAGATGATATCAAGTGCTTTACCGGACAACAGTGCGGACAATGAAATAGCCCAATCTGCCTCATCCCAACCCACACTAGTGGCGTGTCTCTCAAACCTACAAAGGTAACTATCAATATCATCTTTTCCTTCTTGAAAGACAGGAAGAGAGGGGATCCTGGGCCTATGTACAGTCTGTGAACTAAATTCTCCACTATTTTCCTTCCGAAGTTCCTCTAATCTGATCTGCTGAGCAACTAAGTCAGCTTCTAGCCTTTTTGCTTCCACTCGTTCATTCCTAGCTTCTCGCACACATTCATCAACATAGTCTTTCAACTCCTTCCCACTCAGCTCAAACTTTTCCCCTTGTGCAATGAATTTGTCTCTATCCATACTGTAGGGCCCCCCGGAGTAACACAGTTCACACTTACCAAAATATTGGCTGCGCAACGGTCCTGAAATAACCACTGGCACACTTCACCCGGCGTTCGGAGAAACCTCCTTGCCTCACAGCTCTCCACCAGAAGTTCCTACAGTACTTTACATGGAGAAAAGAATCAAGATTCGTTTCAGACTCAGATAGGAGTACAATAAAATCTTTACCCTGTCATCACAAGTATTCACTATACATTATAACCTAACCTATCATAAGGAAAAAGTCCCTTCGTGGTCGCCAATTTGTCAGATCCTTGTGCTGATTTCACTTGTCTGGCAATAGGTTTGATTCTGTTGTATGTGATACTGACATGAAATACACCATATACACCATAATCATACGACTTTAGAACATCGAAGTAAATTTGAAGTCATTTCTTTAATTATAGCGACCCGCTCTTAATTCGGGTGAGGGGTACAGAAACAAACAATGCGTCTACATTTATGTCTTCCATAACAATGGTATACATCACAATTTAAGGATATTATATTGCAACACAAATACACATGTCCAGGTCCTGTACACCTTGGTGTAGCATCGAAATTATCCTATCGTTACATTACAAAACAATAGGGCGTGGGGTAAATGTCACCTTAATAGTGTCGCGAAGGGAAAACGTGGTTGACCCCCGAACAGTCTCGCTCTCGCTCTCGCGCTCGTCGTGAATGACGCGGCCAAGGGGAGGGGTACGCTGGTATCCTTTGTGAGGACTGCGAGGCTCCACGCTCCGCGGTTGGACGTGCTACGCTATCGAGAGGTCTGGTCGGCGATCCAGTTGTACGGGCGGTCATCATGCGCGTCGGCGCGTAGGGATGTCACTGCCGCCTGGATGCGTCATAGGTGATAGGGTGGACAGGCCTATAAGTGAGCCCAGCTCGTCCGGTTCTGGTGACAAAATGACAGTTGCTACAGAGGTGTGGTGCGTCGGGAGGCTTCTCCGGGCCGGGAGGTGTGCGGAGAATTCGGCGTTGAAACTAGCCTGCACGATGCCCGTCGCTGCATGGTTTTTAAACCAGCCGTGAATCTGTGCCTCCACGCCCTAGCACTCTCTCTCTCTCTCGTCCTGCTCTTAGCACAGCCTACTGTCATCTGCACACTTTTCCACTTTTCCACACACTGCCTCACCTAATGCCACTCTTACCCACACCTGGCTATGGAACTCTGAGTATCTTAATTACTCGTAAAATTGGCGCCAGAGCCTTTATTGTGTTTACCCGCTCTTACCCACACCTGGCTATGGAACTCTGAGTATCTTAATTATTCGTAAAGTTGGCTCCAGAGCCTCTATTGTGTTTACCCGCTATGAGGGGGGGGGGGGGGGGGGGTGTTAGACTCACATTGTGACATGGGACCAAATAGAGGTATACCATGGTGTGTTGTGAAAGAGGTGGGAGTCAGAGGATGGAAAACATCTGAAGAGGCAAGTGATATTGCCAAAGGAACTCCAGAAAGAAACTCTTGAGGAAATCCATGGTGGTCCACTGGGTGGACATTTAGGGTTAAGTAAAACCCTTGCTAAAGTAAGGGCCAGGTTTTATTGGCCCGGGATGGCTGCTGATGTTAGATCTTTCATCCGCAAGTGTGACCTGTGTGAACGTCGGAAATCACCCCCCAAAACTAGAAGAGCCCCATTACAGCAGTACAGAGTGAGTAGGCCCATGGAAAGGGTAGCCATTGACTTGGTAGGCCCCTTTCCCAAGAGTAAAAATGGAAATCAGTGGGTCATGGTAGTCGGGGACTATGCAACAAAGTGGATGGAAGCATACCCACTGCCTGATGCAACGGCACAAACTGTCGCAAAAACTCTGGTTGAACAATTCATTTGTCGATTTGGAGTCCCGCAAGAACTGCACTCCGACCAAGGGACTAATTTCGAATCGCAGCTATTTGCAGAGATGTGCAGACTATTGGGCATTGAAAAAACACGCACTACTACTTACAACCCCAAATCGGATGGCCTTGTTGAGAGGTTTAACAGAACCTTAGTTAACATAGTAGCCATGCTATGTGAAGAAAATAAGCATGGAGAGTGGGATGATTATCTCCCATATGCTACGAGTGCATACAGAGCCACCCCCCAAGAATCAACTGGAGAGAGTCCCAACATGCTTATGTTTGGGAGGGAAACTTATATCCCAGTTGACCTAACTATGCCTTCACTCCCTGCAGAGGAAGACGAGTTTGGAGACTTTGCAGAAAACCTGCGTGAAAGGTTGCAAGAGGCTTATGGAAGGGCAGAAAAGTGTCTAAAGAAAAGTGCTGCTAGACAGAAAAGGCAGTACGATAGACACACACAGCCACCAAAACTCCAACAAGGCATGTTTGTCTGGCTCTATGACTCTACTAAGAAAAAGGGTATGTCCCCTAAGCTCAAACTTAGATGGACTGGTCCCTATCTAATTGTAACCAAACTATCGGATGTGACATATAGAATCCAGGCGTCAGAACGGTCGAAGCCAAAAGTTGTCCACTGTGACCGGCTAAAACCCTACCGAGGGGAAGAAAGAAAGACGTGGATATGGCACAAAAACCCCACTGAAGTGGAGGAACCCTTAAATGTCCACCTGAATCCTGAGGGTGATAATAATGCAGATACTGAAGAACCCCTAAGTAACTCCCACAGTAATACTGACGATGATAATGAGAGGGAGGAAACGGAATGTGATATCGGGCAACAAGTCACTGTAACTGACGATGAGGAGATAGAAACCCCTCAAGGTCAGACCGAAATTGTACAAACCATGAGAAGGTACCCATCAAGGCAACGCAGGCCGCCCAAAATATTTGATTTGTGAACAAAAAGTGTGCGGCTTATCACATGAAGTCAATGAAGTGAAAAGAGAAAAAAAAAGGAATGAGTAAATGAAGAGATAAATTCATAAACACTCCATGAAATAGAGGCTAAGGGCCGAGATAGATTAACAACTATAAGAAGGGGAAGGTCCAAATAACTACTCAACCTCATCTATTCACTCTACAGATGGCGACCCGGAGGAACTACCGAAGCCATGACTGCAGGATCTGTGGGAGGGAATTTACTGAGGCGAGGACACTCGATTTCCATCTCTTGAAACAGCATAATGTCCACAGGGGGAGGGTCTACAGGTGCGATTTCTGTACGTATAAGGCCAGCAAGCCATATAATTTGCAGAGACACAAGAAGTTCCAACACCCAGTTTCCCCTCTCCGCCTGCCCCGTCCACAAGCTGCCCCCCGGCCTAACACAGACATCACGCCCTTGGAAGCTCCAACTATCTCTCTGCACCCAACCCCAGAGAGAGGATTTGTCAGCCCACCCTCAGGGAAACCCCGTGCGATGCAGGCAATGAGGCCCCCCACACCTGGTTCAGAGACAGAGGAAGAAGACGACGAGGCCTCACTATCAGCACGCCCGTCATCTCCGCTACCACAGCCAGCCCCTCCAGCACCCCCATCGCCATCGACCCCACCACTAGCGATGCCCACCCCACCGGAGTCCGACGACCCCGCATTGGCCCTCCATCCCCTAGCACTACCAACCCTCACTGGGACAACGGTACCAGCGAGAGTAGAACGGAGACAGATCGTTAGGTATTTTGTGGATAATAAACTAGTTAGGGCAAGAGATTTCACTGACACCTACCTTGAAAACATCCCTGCATCTTGGAACATTCCCCTCTCTCACGATTAAGTGTAAGCCATCCCCTTTTCCTGTATACCTTGCCTACTATCTATCTGTTTCGCATCTTTCTCGTACTCTCTATCCCTTTCTTTCACCTGCATTCCACGTTTCTCTACTGCATATTGGCTTGACTTAAATGTTTGTGTTGCATGCGTAGTGAAGAAGATGTTAACCACATACTTGTCTTATATCTGTGTGCTATTTTAAGGTTGTGCCAAGAAGCAGGCTTGCCATTATAACAAAGTATTGTGAACTATGTGTATAGTCATTTTCTGCAGAGACAGAAAGTATTAAGGAGAACTATTTGTGATCTTCGAAGAGTCGAAGTTGATATAATGTTGTATATAAGTACTGTAGGAAGACAGTAACCAGTGATGCTTCCAGCTTTAATAACTTAGTAGTTAATAGTTTTTATACTTTGCAAATATACAAAGATAAGTCCTACATTAAAGAGTGTGTGAACTCCACGTATTTTCATGTTCTACCTTGACATTTGTATACCTCAAGCCAAAGTTTATACTTCACACAGCTCGAGCCAAATTTTTATATGCAACTCAAAAGTACTATTGGTATTATTATTTACTGGTGCTTCGTGGATTTATATGCCGACTGGAGATTTTTGTCTCAGTACACTCTACATACACATTTTTAGTGGAAGGTCTTGTACAGATTATTTGCATGAATATGTCATCCTATAAATTGATTGTTTTGCCTGTACCAATACAAAAGCTAGCATAGTTGTGCAAGATGTGAAGATTTAAATGTTTGGGTCAAGGTGAAACTACATTCTTGTTGGGATAATGAGCACTTGTTTTAACTCATGAACTTTCATCTTTTACTGCTGAAAAACGTTCTTGCCAGAAAAGGGCAACATCTCATTAGGACCAGGGAGAGACCAACCATTCTTCCTGCTCCAAGATAGTGGTCTAAAAGTATATCTCTTTTCACTTGAATACATATCTCTTCTGTAATACTTACCCTATACTTCATTGGTGCTTTATATTTTATGTGTAATTATCAAGTATATTCTGTTCAGTATGGAATCGAATATATGTACAAGGTTTTCAAAAGAAGGGAAAAGAATAGGGATATTTTATACCGATATGTGTTACACTATTATGACTTGTGTTATATTTACTCTATGAGATTACAGGATGTTTAAGAATATGTGCCAAAGTAGACACACCTTGAACTGAGAAGTGAATTCAGTGTATTCAGTCTTGTAGTATTCATATTTTGTATCCAAAGTTTATTAGTTACAGGGAATAATATACCATGTATTAAGTGTGTAATCACAAACTGTTTCAAGAGGCTCAAAAGGTAGTCGTATACTTGTTGCATTTGAACTTATTTTATTATCGCTTACATTCTATGTTTACTTACCTTGTCTAGTTACCGAACATAAATTGATTATTTGTGTCCAGAACCTTTGAGTTACCATTGTGTAAGGTTTACCTTAACATGTTGAAGAACTCGGGTATACATTGTAAATAGCATACTCATTTATCTTTTTGTTGTTACGTTGGGAATGACCTAGAAGAAGTCAGAGCTTCGGAAAGAAGAAAAAAGGATCGTTGTTTTGCTGCAAATTTCGTTTTGAATTATCAGTTTGAAGGAAACGGGGTCGTTTCCGACTTAGTGGGGGATAATGTAACGAAATTTGAGTGAGGCACTCAACTTCCTCCAGATCTGAAGTTGTATGCTGCCCTCTAAGACCAGTTGTGGCCAGTAAACAAAACTGTTCTGTGCACATAGCCTTGACAGGGTATAAATAGAGCAGCATTGTAGTGAGTGGAGAGATTGTTTTCAGTGTTGGTGTAGGTCTTCACTTCAGCTAGGTCTCGGCTCTGCCAGTGATGTGTCGATAGTTGCATGTACTACCCATAATGTGCTAGTGGGTTATACGTTTTTCAACATTGTGCTGCTGATGCTGACTTTGTGTTCCCGTTCTGTGGACTGAATAAACCTCAATCGAGAACGGTAATTATGCTGTTACTGTGATGCTTTTTAGCTTCTCCTGCCTACTGATTGAATGATGCACTTGTGTGTGTAGTGATTATGAAGCCTGTTGGTGTGTTGCGTGTCAAAACCCCACCATATACTTTGGTACAGAACCCAGCTGAGAATAATAATTAAACTTGTATGCAATTTGCTACACTATATTATTGTTGTGTTATTGTGCTGGTGGAACGCAAATTTCCATGATTTTGGACTGAATAAAATATCTTGTATCTTGTATTTGATACGCTCGGAAGGAATTGAGAAATATATCTTAACTTGAAATCATGCTACTTTTCATTGTATTTATATGGTTATCGGATTGAAAGTGTTACTCGAGGCTGTAAAAAAATAACACTTCTTTTAAAAATACTGTAAGTACATTAGTTAATCTAAAGTCGCCTTAATTCATGGATAAGTAGAGGATGGTATGAACGCATTTTTCACTAAGATATTTCAAAGCTATGCTAGACATCCTAGGTAGTCGACATAACTGAGCTCGGTGGTAAGGAAACTCATAGAAACTAGTAAGTGGTAAGGGAACTCATAGTAAGATAACGTGAATGTGTAATTGTCATCGGACTAGCCGCCCTATGTTCCATTTCTTGCCTCCATGCAGATTTAGTAGTACGAAGAAAGGTGGAGATAACTTTTGAGCGTATAACACTTGAGCATAAAGGATTCCCCTGATGTAGACAAACCTCAATGGTGTTGATTTCTAAACAAAAACAAAAAACATGTGTCGAGACGATCACAGGGTTATGAACTGTGGATCGCTTGCAAAAATGTATGATTATATAAACCCAAATCAAGTTTGCAAAGCTTTGGATAATCCTTGTTTGCAATGTATAACGCGTTTTATTTGTATAAGACCTTATTTTGTACCTATGTTAATCTGGAATGTACAATACCACTTTCAGCTGCATATTATTGATTAAAGATTACTTTTTTCACGACGCACCTTTTTTCCCGACTCATTCAAGTTTGACCAAGGAAATCAGAAGTGTGTTGTTTTGTATAAAAATATTGCTCTACATGGGATTATGGTAGCGACGATAATGTTGATTATGTTGGATAGCGGTATAACAATTTTCTAGATGGATATAAGCTGCGCTTGGTGCGTGGGGTGTGAAAGTTTTAGTGTCGAAGATGTTCGGTCTTTTCTTTTACCAAAACCTGAAGCTGAACAGTTGTGTGTAAGTGTTGTAATATAGAACTTGAAGTCATCTTTTATTTTGTTTTCTCTCATTCAAGTTTTACACCCTACCTTCTGGTTTGGCTGGTCAAACATTCTGAAAGAATACAACTAAATGGTGCTTTAAAAAAAACTAAATGGTGCTTTACTATTCATAAAACATGCAGTATTTATTCGAATTCATTTACCACGCAAACCTACCAGGATTCTCTAGTGTATTTTTTTCTGTTTAGAAGGTTA
The DNA here is from genome assembly GCA_963669155.1 of Arbacia lixula. Taxonomy (NCBI): domain Eukaryota; kingdom Metazoa; phylum Echinodermata; class Echinoidea; order Arbacioida; family Arbaciidae; genus Arbacia; species Arbacia lixula. The sequence goes on along the minus strand of OZ022580.1, from coordinate 822,211 downwards.
TAACTATGAATGTTAGAAAGAATACATTCCACATAGTACTCGTTAAACAAACAAGACATATACCTGGCAACACAGACTCCCAATGTCGCAATCTCATCCTCGCAAGCCAGAGGAGCTGTGACGTAATTAGGACGTAGTCTGTTTTGCCAGACCTACTTGTTAACAGACTGGGTTTTGTCCATGCAACTCGCAGCCTAGTATCTAGGCTAACAAAACACTGCATCGCGACTCCCACAAACAAAAAAAATGCGCTCTGTGGGATTTGTGTGCATAACTTTAGCCAAAATGTCTCGATCTTCTGGATAACATTTTAGGTATGTTTGAAATGTGAAAAACTAAAACGATTCAATTCAAAAGACAATATTAACTTTAGATCAACTTTGAACACAAGATCACAAGACCCAATACGCTCGGACAGTCGTAAAGACACAGCCCCATCTACGGCGAGTTGGCAGTTTTAGATGAATCCCGATGAAGCAACGACCTAAGATGCGATTGTACGAATAAGTCAAAATACAGTCATGACAGTGGTGTCATGCTTTTGGCATTTCATACAGAGCCATCTATAGACAGAAATTGCCCAAGTCGTTCTCAATAGGTAACAACACCGCACATTTGTTTTTTTTGTTTTTGTTTTTTAAGGGGGGGGGGGGGGTCAAAACAACACGTGCCGTGTTCTTATCTCTTGAAACCGAGTTTGCCAAACCCTGTGTATAGATCTGGCTCTGGTGATATAATATGGTATTGTAGGTAAAAGACCAAATAAGGTATTGTGATGACATTCTACATACTTCGACAGGTTTTATTTCAAGTAGAGATGCGGGTGTAAACAGCTAGACGATTTTTAAAGATATGTGCTTCTGTTTTCTTCCACAGCCATCAAAAGGGGTATAATTTTTTATGGTTTTTTTTTGTATAATCCAATGTGTTCTACGAAATTTATATGTAGTTCTGATTTGGTGAATAAAATTAGACAATAAATCAATCAAATGAAATATTTCATCTGCACAATTTATACACTTACTTTTAAAAGCACGATTCGTAACACAACATAAAATATTAAAGACTAAAATATATTTTTCTTATTGAAACACTATTGTTTTAAACTTAATCATCTAAAAATTGTTGAAAAAAACAAACACATTTGAAGTAAGTGCATGATAATTTATGCAAATGAATCCTCGCATTGGGTATATTGTCCCACAGGCCAACGCCTTTACGGATAAGGAAGTATCGTGATTTACATTAAACCATGCACAAGTGAATACAATAATCACGCGTTGTGTCTGCTCAAAGTTGACTTGAGGCAAGTTCCTTTGATAAAGACAGCTTCCATTATCTTTTTGGGACAGATAATTTGACGTTCTTCTAGAATTGCTGCAAAACTGACTCCAGAGGATTCCAGTATTAGATATGAAGATATAACACTGCGCGACTCTTCGCTGGACAAGAGTACCATGAGAATCATGTCGCCATTGATGACTCGAACGACACGTCTCTTCACTCTTCTCATTGTGCTATCATCAGCTTTTTCTGTTCAAGGTAAGCTCAAGTACTCCGAGGTGTTAAAGAAAATTGTTGACACTTGAAGTCAAGGGATGTCAGTTTGTTTAGGTACAGATTTTGTGATATTTCATCAATTACTTTTTTTTAATAATCCTTAAAATATTTAATGAGATTTAAAATTTTTGACAAATTTGGACCTAAAAATGTGTGTGTATGAAATAATTAATTCAGAACACAAAAATGAACATTGAGTATCACACATGTTAATCAACTAGCAACTGCCATCACAGTGTCATTAATAATGCATGATGCTTCTGGCAGAAAGGAAGTTGCGGGTTGACATGTGTGATGCACAATGACCATTGTTGTAATCTGAATTAATTATCTGATACACACACATTTACAGATCCAAATTTGTCCAAAGGTGAACAAGAAAAGTAATCGATGAAAACTTGTCTTGTTGATGTGTCAATTGCAGCTTGATGTGAGTTGAAACTGATTTTTAATAATTTTTCAAAAGTGTCAAAAGTTTTTTATTAACACCTAGTATCATGTCTTTAATGATAGTTAGTTTAATTGATTAATTCATTTGAAATTAAAAACTGGTACATAGATTAAAACAAAATATGGTAGATAAGCATTACCAACGTTACACTAAAGCAAATATTATAATGTATACCGTGCAAATTTTGTTATTTATAAAATGATATATAATATAATACAATATTTATAATATGAATGATATGAATAAGCACACAGTCAATTTTGTAATATAGAAAAAAATAATATCCCCGTGTACTCAAGGAAGAATTTACCAAGAAGAGAGGGAGAGAAGGAGAGATGGATAGGTTAAAAGAGACATTTGAGTGAGCTCGAAGGATAGGCAAAGAGAAATGGGTGGGGGTAGAGAATAGGGAAAACGAAGTAGGATATTGAATGGGAGAGAGACAACAATGAGAAAGACCACAGGGAGGATAAACTTTCAGAGGCACAACTCATCATTAGAGATACAACAACAGAATAATGGTATGTATCGGAAACATAGCGAAAAAAGAGAGACAGAGGGAAAGAGAGAATTAGAGAGGATAAATACTTACTGACTGGGTGGGGAAGAAAAGAAAAAAAAGATAAAAATAATCCACCACTCACTCTACCCATGGAGTTCCGATATTGGTTTATAAAATATGTGAAAAAATGAAGGGTGTACAGAAAGGAGAAAAGGAATGAGAAAGAAAAAGAGAAAAAGACAATGAAGGAAACAAAAAGTGAGTGTGGATGACGGATTTTAAGAAGAATGCAAATAAGATAAAAGATATAAACACAGGCACAAAGAGTATTATTAAACGTTATACCCAGTCATCATCCACATCAGCACTGGAATATTGTCTAAACAGGAAATTAAGAAAAGAGAAAGAGAGAGGGAAAAGAAAGGAAATAATTAAAAAAGAATGCATGGGGTATTAGAAAAAGAGGATGAGGAAACAGGAAAATAAGAAAAAGGGGAAGGAGGTCGAAAGGGAGAGAGAAAGAGAGAGAGAGAGAGTATGGGAATGTGAAGGAAAAAGAGGAGGTCGAAAGGGAGAGGGAGAGAATGGGAGACAGAGAGGAGGGAGAGATAGAAGGAGAGAGAGTATGGGGATATGAAAGAGAGATATTGTATGGGGATATGAAGAAGAGGGAGAAGGTTAAAAGGGAGAGAGAGAGAGAGAGAGAGAGAGAGAGAGAGAGAGAATTTGGATATTAAAGGAGAGGGAGGAGGTCGAACGTGAGAGGGAGAGTGTGTGGGGATATAAAGAAGAGGGAGGAGGTCAAGAGAGAGAGAGGGGGAAGAAGATAAAGACAATGGGGATATTAAAGAGAGGGAGGAGATTAAAAGGGGAAGAGAGAGAGAATATGGGTATGAACGGAGAGGGAGGAGGTCGAAAGGGAGAGGGGGAAGAAGACAGAGACAATGGGGATATTAAAGAGAGGGAGGAGATTAAAAGGGAAAGAGAAAGAGAACAGGGGTATGAAAGGAGAGGGAGGAGGTCGAAAGTGAGAGGGAGAGAGTGTGTGGGGATATAAAGAAGAGGGAGGAGGTCAAGAGAGAGAGGGGGAAGAAGATAAACACTATGGGAATATAAAGAAGAGGGAGGAAGTCAAGAGAGAGAGAGGGAAGAAGATAAAGATTATGGGGATATTTAAGAGAGGGAGGAGATTGAAAGGGAAAGAGAAAGAGAACAGGGGTATGAAAGGAGAGGGAGGAGGTCGAAAGGGAGAGGGGGAAGAACATAAAGACTATGGGGATATAAAAAAGAGGGAGGAAGTCAAGAGAGAGAGGGGAAGAAGATAAAGACAATGGGGATATTAAAGAGAGGGAGGAGATTGAAAGGGGAAGAGAGAGGGAATAGGGGCATGAAAGGAGAGGGAGGAGGTCGAAAGGGAGAGGGGGAGGAAGATAGAGACTATGGGGATATAAAGAAGAGGGAGGAAGTCAAGAGAGAAAGGGGGAGAAGATAGAGACTATTGGGATATTAAAGAGAGGGATGAAATTGAAAGGGGAAGAGAGAGAGAATAGGGGTATGAAAGGAGGGGGAGGAGGTCGAAAGGGAGAGGGGGAGGAAGATAAAGACTATTGGGATATAAAGAAGAGGGAGGAAGTCAAGAGAGAGAGGGGGAAGAAGATAAAGACTATGGGAATATAAAAAAAGAGGGAGGAAGTCAAGAGAGAGAGGGGAAGAAGATAAAGACTATGGGGATACTAAAGAGAGGGAGGAGATTAAAAGGGAAAGAGAGAGAGAAGAGGAGTATGAAAGGAGATTGGGGAGGTCGAAAGGGAGAGGGGGAGGAAGATAGAGACTATGTGGATATATAGAAGAGGGAGGAAGTCAAGAGAGAGGGGGGGAGAAGATAGAGACTATATGGATATAAAGAAGAGGGATGAAGTCAAGAGGGAGAGGGAGGAGAAAATAAAGACTATAGGGATATTAACGAGAGGGAGGAGGTCGAAAGGGAGAGAATAAGAGAGAACAAGAGAGAGAGAGAGAGAGAAGAGGAGGAGGAGAGAGTGCATCAAGGATAGGGGGGAGGTCGAAAGAGAGAGATAGAGAGATAGAAGAACAGAGAGAGAGAGAGAGAGCAAGGAGGTGCATTGTGATTTCATGTGAGAGGAGGAGATCACAGGGAGTGAGAAGGGATATATCAAGGATTGAGGAGGAAGTCGAAGGCGAGTAGAGAGACAGAGATAGGGAGAGAGAGTACATTGGCATATTAAGGAGACAAGAGGAAGTCAAAGTGGGGAGAAAAGGGGTGCGTTGGGATATTAAGGACATAGGGGTGGTTGAAAGTTAGAGCGGGAAAAATATGGTAAAGATAATCCACCACTCATTCCAAGAGTTCTAATTTTGATTCATAATAATATGAAAGAAGAATCTTTGTGTGTATCTAAGTGTGTATGGGAGGGTAAACATGAGAGAGGGAAAAGAGAAAAAGACAACGAAGGAAATAAAAAGTAAGTATAGATGACAGAATTAAAGAAGAATGCGACTGGATAAAAGAAACAAAACATACACGAAGTGCATTACTTATCATTATACCCCATCATCATCCACATCACGACCTGAATATTGTTTAGAGAAACATTTATGGGAAAGCCAGAGGGGAAGTGAAAAAGGAGTGATTGGTGCAGGAACAGAAAAAAGGAGAGACAAGAGAAGTGAAGCAAAGACAAGACAGCAAAAGATAGATAAAGAATGACAGAGTATGCGATAAGAGATGTTAGTACACAAGACGCATAAACGATGCGTGGGTGTCCACTAAAGCCGCCCCCCCCCCCCCCCCTACACCCTCAGCTTTGCATCTGTAAAAATCATTACAATTTGTCTATAAAATCAATGCAGCAACAAGAAGGAAATAAATCAGAACTCAGAAAATAGAAATAGAGAGGGAAAAGAAAGGGAATAATAGACATAGAGTAAGAGTGCATGGGGTATTAAACAGAGAGGATGAGGTCACAGGAAAAGAAAAAAAGAGAGAAAGAAGGGAGCCAGAGAGTATTGCGATATTAAGAAGATGAAGGAGGTCCAAAGGGAGAGAGAAAGAGATGGAAGGAGAGAGCAAAAAGGAGAGGGGTATGGGGATATGAAGGAGAGGGAGGAGGTCGAAAGGGAGAGAAAGAGAAGGAGAGAGAGAGAGAGAGAGCGAGAGAGGGGGGAGTATGGGGATGTGAAGGACGGGGAAGAGGTCGAAATGGAGAGAGAGAAAGAGAGTTTGGGGATATGATGGAGAAAAAGGAAACGGAAGAGAGAGAGGGTGAGAGAGAGAGAGTGTCATAGGTCGAAAGAAAGAAAGAGTGTGTTAGGTCGAAAGGAAGAAAGAGAGAAGGAGAGAGAGAGAGAGAGGAGGAGAGAGAGATTATGGGGATATTAAAGAGAGGGAGGAGGTCGAAAGTGAGGGAGAGAGAGAGAGAGAGAGAGAGAGAGAGAGAGAGTGTGTGGATACGAAAGGAAAGGGAGAGGTCGAAAGGGAGAGAAAGAGAATGGGGATATTAAAGAGAGGGAGGAGTTCGAAGGGAGAGAGAAAAAGAGGAGTCGAAAAAGAAAGGGAGCGAGAGAGAGAATGTGCGTAAATTGGGATATTAAAGCGAGAAAGGATGTCAAAAGGGAGAGAGGAGAGGGGAGGAATAGACAGAGAGAGACACAGAGAGAGAATTGGGCTATGAAAGGAGAGGGAGGAGATCGAAAAAGAGAGAGAGAGAGAGAGAGAGGATGAGAAAAGGAGAGAGAGAATGGGGATATTAAAGAGAGGGAGGAGGTCGAAAGGGAGAGAGAAAGAGAGAAAGAGAGGGGAGAGAGAGAGAGAGAGAGAGAGAGAGAGAGAGAGAATACATGGGGATATTAAAGAAAGAGGTGAAGTCATAGGGAGAGAGAGGAAAGGAGTGCATGGATAAAGTAAAGAGAGAGGAATCAAAAACAAACGTGAAGTGTTTCACATAGCGCTCTATCATTCAACCACTGCACCAGTGAAATATAAAGAATTGTTTAGCTAAACATTTGTGGGAGAGAGAGGGAGAAGGAAGTGGGAATAAAAGGTAGGTACAGAAAAAGAACAACAACAAAGTAGAGAGAACTATGAGAAAGACACACAAGGAAAATAAAAGCAATACGCATGGTGTTATCCGTAAACACCCCTCCCCTCCCCTCCCCCCCCCCCCCACCTTCCCACCTCCTTTGTATCCCGAAGTTCAGACAAGAGATAGAGAGGAGAAAAGAAAGGGGGTAACATTAAACAGAACGTGCGCGAGGAGTCTAGAGAGAGGAGGTCAAAGGGACAGAGAGAGAGAAAGAGAGAGATAATATGAGAGAGGGGAAACCTTGTGTGGACATGCTGTATGATTAAATCGACAAATCATGGATGATAGAGCTTCTTCACAATGTAACTTCCATTTGAAGAAAAAAGTAAGCTTGAGTGGCAAATTTCTACGTATTTTGTTTTTTCACATATTCGAATTCATCACAAACTAGACCTTTAATATAATTTGTGTGGTTTGTAACGAACCTATTTGCATAATGTCTGTAAGAGGGATATTTCCCTTTAAACATGTACGTACATTGCGTTAAGACGTGTGATCGTTCGTATGCCAGACAAACGCGTGCTGTATGGGATTCCTGTGCAATACTGATCAAACATAGAGACATGGCACATTACCACTTTGTATGCCAAGCCAAAGAGCGCTCTGTTGGTTTTGTGCTTAGTTCATGCACAGAAATGTCTCAAAGCCGCATGGGGAGTTAAGGTGCTTTACTGTCAAGTTTTTAAAGTGTCCATCACTTGACAATATGACAAATTGGGCGGAAATCTAGCTCAAGTGCTTTATTTTTCTTCCACTCGCTCTGCTTAATATATTCCATTGGTAAATTGCACCACAAATACAATACACATTTGGAAATTAACCACAACCGCACAAAGGTACTTATTCCAAACCCAATTAATTGCTGCTATTGTTTCTATCAATACATAAGGCAGCTAATCCCGTTTATGTCATGTTTAAAAGAAGGTATGTGCTAGTACCCCTAAGATTAGGAATCGCTCTTTGTAGTGTCCAGTGGTGAATAAATGGGGGGAGGGGTGTTAACCCCTTTTAAACTGCAAATATTATGAGAAGATATTAAACTCATCGCGTAACTCAACCAAATACATGTACACTCTGGAAATTATTGTGAATTAAACTCTTACTGTCGGTAGATGTTAGGAAAACACCACTTACGGAAGGTGCGCGGGTTCAAAATAACAACAGATCGCCACGCCGCTACGCAGCTCCTGGACGATGCTCCGTCAACTGGTTACGTTCCCTCTCCCATCTACCCCGACCCGGCCCCTCACCCCACCCCCCCACCCCCCCCCCCCCCCCCTTTCCACGCCCTTTCAGACAAAAAGCTAGATCCGCCAATGATGTTTGTGAATTCCATGCGGCTAAAACCTAGACTACGCGGCTCATACCATGCTCCGTCATTGAGTCAACTCATGTATAGCTAGTTTAGTCATGAGGCCGTGCGTGCATACATTTGTTGGCCATTCTAACTTCCTTCTAATGAATTCCCGACAATTGTTCCGTTCTTTCTCAGGTTGTAGTACCGGTGCCTTCTCAATTGTAGGCATGCTTTTTGCGATGCTTTGTTGCATGGGATTTTTGTAGCTCATTTTGATATAGATCTTGCTCATGTTGAGGTACGTCTTCTCCATAAAGACATGTTTTTTTTACAATCTTGTCGCTTGAAATTTTCAGGTTCTAACAAAGCTATCAAATGCATTTTACACCTGTGTATTACATGTATTATTTATAATAAATTGCAACGGTGGGTATTTGCGTTGGAAATTGTATCATTGGGATTACGATGTCGTAAGCAACAGACTGATCTTGTGGACAATGTATTGCGCTTTTTCAAGTTCCATATGGGAATTCCAGAAAGAGAACGAAATTGCTAAGAGATTAACGTAGGGAGTAGAGTCATGGGGCTCTTCAAAGTTAAGCCAGTGACGAACATCCAACTATTAGAGACAATGCTTTATCTACAAACAATATGATATGACCGTATATGAATACAGAAATAGAGTAACATTCATCCAAACCATCGTCCTTGCATAAGTCATACAATAATAATCAGTTGCAGTGCATTGATTATTAGCATATTGGAGGACTCATTGTATTTTATGTGTTATCATGCGCTGTATTGATTGAATTATATTCCTTTTCATTAACATTTATTGAACTTTCCGTTTGGTTTCATAATTGTCTCTACTTTCTTGCTTGGTAAGTGTGTGAAATTAACACTTGAAAATTATGAGATGAAACGAACTACCATTTATCTTTCTCTTTGTTGAATAAACTTTACTTGTTGGCAGGTTAAACCCAGAAATTCCCTCTCTTTCATCAATCGTACGAATCACAGGAGATCTTCTGGACCTGACGCTGGTGACGGCGCATCCTCGCCTTGACCCGCCCACCACCGATGACCAGTCCATCGTCGCCTACCTAGGAGCAAAGGATGTCGATGCACGGGATGACATCGTCTTCGGCCGAACGCTGAAGACTGTGAACTCGACCGACCTTCCCTATTTCGCCTATACAGAGGAGGACGGTCCCGGAGTCACCAAGCTGCTGTTTAATCAGTCAGATTCCGTTGATGGTATCGGGGTGTACCAAGCGTCTGTCACGATAGGAGGTGTAGAAAGAAGAGCTACAACTATCATCCAACTACAGGATGGTATGTACTTGCATGTCTTACGACCATTCCTGAGGCCACACTTTGTGTTCATGCACATGTAAAGAATAAGACACAAACCACTTAAGACACAGTTGATTTGGAAAATAAGACGGTGAAGATGTTCCTGTCGTACAATCAAGAGGTTTACCTAAGCTTTTGCTTACTGACTCTGTTAGGTTATTAGGATTAGGACCTCTGCCGAAGTGACATACATGTACTTGTCGTCGCAGATGGAGCTTTTGCGGTATGTCGGTAAGCCTCCTGATTATTTAAAAGGAACTCTTTATTAGGACAAAATTATTGTTCAATTCAATTTCGAACCCTAAAATTGATTTCCTGATCCATGCTTATAAAAAAATATTGAAACAATATTGCATACTATTAAATACAGGGTAATCATGCTAATTACTGGACCAAACCGTGAAAAATGCAACAACAACTTATTACTAAACCATCATCCCATGGTCTCGATTCTATTTGTTTAAAGCATGATCATTCTAATACCAGTAACCTCGAATGACTTAATATTTTTAAGTCTTGACATCTCCACAGTCCAAAGTGTCACGAGAGCACCTCGCACGTGACGTCACAAAATCAAAACTTTAAAATCAAATAACTTTTTTTTTCCTTTGACTGATTTTCGTCAGATCTTTACTGATGTGTTTCTGTCACGTGTCTCCTTTCATTGAAACCAATGTAATTTCAAGTTGAACTATTCCTTTAACTTAACGCCTTCTTTATAATATTTATGACATATATTTATTTATTACATCTTTATAATATTCTCAATTATAATACTTTTATAATATACTGACTGAAATGTTTTTCATTGTCAATTGCATTAAAGTGCATTATATTAATGTAATTTATATTTCGTTTATATAAACATAAGATTTTCCGTTTTACATGAATGGGCGCCGTACAGCGAAATCTCTATATTAGTATTCAAGCACGCGAGAATGTCAAGTTTCTATGACATTATCATTCAAACACGCATTGTTTTGTATTTCATTTTCGAATTATCATTAATCATGAAGTACATGTAACTCTGAGCTCCCACGCTTGTTCTCCATACATTACAGCAAGCATCATCTTTGAGCACACCACGATCACAGCGTACGTAGATGATGACGTGACCCTTCGTGCAACGACCAGCCTTGATAATACTGACAACATCCGATGGAAGAAAATGACGAATGGAATCAGACAGGCGAAAAGACTCCTGGAATGGACCATTCATGTGAACGTAGGAGATGCCGATGTTTATCAGTGCTTTGATAAATCAATGAAAGATAGTGGCGAGCAAGGCATAGTGATCCTTCATGTTATTAGTAAGTACTTTCACATGGTTTCGTTCTAAATTCATCATTCAGTGTCAAAGTTTCAGATTCATGTTACGGAGAACCATATCACATCAACACATGTTTTTAGAAATATCAACATTACACCACGGTAGTAAAACAAAGAGAAATACTTACAAGAAATAGTATAATTCTCCACCGGCTTACTTCTTAAATCATTCACCATGTTCACGGAGTGTTTATAAGGTAATGACCGAAGTATTGTTATTGTTAAGCGCCTAGAGATAAGTAGCTGTTTCATATTAAGTGTTATATGAAACATGCGTATTCTAATAATTATGGCATACAGTTAACCCAAACGTCCAACGTGGAATTAAAGTCCGTACGTATTCTCGAAAGAGTACTACACTGCATTGGTGATATTGTGATGCAATGAAGGATTCATACGAATAAATAAGTATTGTGAAAATCGATAGGGTCTAATACTCAAACTTAACCTCGTTTCCTAGAATGGTAATGAATTGTTTTGAATTTATTAACGCTATATTGTTTCCTTTATCTGTTATTGACACTTGTGCACAGGGTGCCCTAGAGGTACTTGGGGCCCATCATGTGACCAGCCGTGCCCAGTCTGCCTTAACGGGGGCACGTGTGATCCAGATTCAGGTCAGTGCGCATGTCCACCGGGTTTCAACGGGGCCAACTGTGAACAAGGTCGGTAAATCATGGTTCCAGGTTTAATATAACGTTCGTTTACATGTGCTAATATAACACACATCGCTTTTGTTCTGCATGTATAAAACAAACATGATAATTTTGTATGAAGGTGTTTAGCAGTTTGGCCTCCTATTCATTTGTGTTCCTCTCGTCGTATGTTCTCCCATTCTTTTCATTGTTGACAAAATTGTTGACAACTTTTCACCATATTGTAAAGAAGAAAATGGTGTAATTCTGCCTTATGTTAGTGTTCCGAGCATATTCTTATTTATATTTGGATGCAGTCCTTGGACGGAACCGATTTGGCCAGGATGGCAGCCATTCCTGTGATGCTACGGGGGACCCTCATTCACCAGGATGTCGTGGGAAGCTCTTCTGTCTTCCAGACCCGTTTGGTTGCTCCTTTGCTGCAGGCTACATGGGATTCAATTGCACAGATGGTGAGACTTTGTTGTCATCACTTGCCTTTGTTTGAAATGAACTCATCGTGAGAAAAATATATTTTGATTCCTTGATACATTAGAGAAAGTTTGCCGCGGAACAGCACACTAAGTTAATCTTGAAGTAGTCATGTGACTATCAAACAATACGTTACTATTTCATTATCTACAAATGAAATACAATTCTCTTACTTAGGTGGCCTTTTTTGTAATTGGAATAAACAGATAAATGTATATCAATTCACCATACTAGCAAATGCTGTATGAATTTGGCCTCTGGATCGTAAACAATCTAATATTGTAATATTTTCGGGCTAGACTGCTGTTCAATTGATCACACCTCAACCAAAACCGGCCGACAGCATCATTAGTGACACATTGAGCATGTTGAGAGAGTTTAAAGTGCAAATGCAGGGACATTTCACTATATCTTAACCTGTATGTATGTGTGGTTGACTGCAGAATGTCCATCTGGAAAGTACGGGGCCAACTGCGAGCAGAGTTGCCATTGTTCTGATGGTAACTGCAGTAAGGATACAGGAGAGTGCATGGATGGGGCTGTCTGTCAGGAGGGATGGGCCGGTGTCAACTGCCAAGGTAAAAACACGACAGTTTTTTCATTAGTGGATACAATGGCTTATGAAGAACAACAATTTGCAAACTATCGACTTAAGTGAGCATATGAGATCGTTGCGTTGCCAAAGAAAACGCACGTACTGTGAGAAACGTATCGCATATGTGACATAAACGGATGTAGACGCAACAGGAATATAATTTTCTCTTTCTTTTAGAGCCTTTAGTGCCGAGCATCGTTAGCCTGACCTACAGCCAAGCCAACGCCGGGTATCCAACCTTCCTGACGTGCATAGTGACGAGTGACCCCGCTACATCCAGTGGCAACATCACGGTCATTGCAACATCCATGAATATCCAAGCAGTTCCTGTGAATACCTCACTGGACGGTCTGCTTCACACATCCACGTTCCAGACGGAGGTCTCGTTAGTGCAGGCGCCGCAAGATTTCCGGTGTGTCGCCCACTTACCTCACGGAGATATCAGCTCTGAATCTGTCACTGTTCAGGTGGCAGGTGAGACGCACATGAATGTTTCGTTTGATGCTGTCTGCTCATTTTGCTCTTTAAAGCTTAGAGAACCCACTTAAAACATGTCTAATTTTCTCCGCGGATACATTCGACAAGCATGCACGATCCACTCGTTATGGCATGTGTTACGCCTTTAGCATTTTCTATATAGTAGATGCACAATATTCCGTATTACTTTCAAGCTTTAACAGTAAGGTCACTATTGACAAATATAATGCATAGCAAAAACAAGACGTTTTTTAACCATAAGCAAAAGTCAATGAATTATACAAAAATGAGTGATCACAAACAAGAGTGTTATCATGGAATCATCAAACACCTGCATTCGATGTGCAAAGTACCATGCTATACTTATGAATTTCATAGTCTGAATTCCTTGACATGTTAGAGCTTAATTGAATTATCTTTAGATATATTTACCACATTTGCATCATTTCCTTTGGATTTTGGCAGTACCCCCGGTTTTAGCTGACGCCCCAAGCATTCGAAGTGTCACATCGAACTCTCTAAGCATCACCTGGTTGGCATGGGATGGTGCATCAGATGGCGGAGACGGGCCTGTGATAGGTTACAATGTCTATCACAAGATGCAAGGAGAGGAAGACTTCACTCTGTCGTTTCCTCACCTGATCCATGATACCTCGGCCACCATCAGTAATCTGACGAGGGACACCGAGCATGAGATCGCAGTGGCGCCAGTAAGACCTGGATTAGGAGGCACAGGAGAAATGAGCCCATATCTACACACGAGAACTTATTGCGAGGGTAATTGCTCTAACATTCGATGTAGATGAGAATTGAAAGAGTAACCGGTGTGAAATTAGACATTCATTCGTAAATCAAAAAAGCATATGTGATCCTATATTCATATTCCAATATGAAAACCCTTCCATTAAAACAGAGAAAAGGGTTATTTTGGGGCAGCAAACATACTTGTTTTATCGGACTTGAACGATTACAGAACCGTAAACGTGGTCTGCCTATTATATCTATCATTCCCGAAGAATGTCGGAAACCTAGTTCCACTTGTTGTGGTTTTATCAAGATTCAGCAATCAACTAAGGGGATTAAATTCAGCAGCCACTTTCATAACTCTTAGGATATACATTTCGTTTGGTAGACATGCACAACTTTTCTACGGATGATGTTTTTTTTATACTATTAATCTAATTGTACTCTCTGATTTCCCAGTGAAATGTATGTTTTAAGTATGATCCATTGGGCGCGTTTTTGGGGGTGTTTTCATAACTCAGCTAAAGCTGTAGATATATGTTATAATGGATGTAGTCACTTTTGCACTTAAAACAAATAAAAGGTACCTTGTAAAACTAAACAAGACTGAGAAGTGGAAATGACTGTATTTACCCTTTGTGTGTTTTCTTTACTCAAACAGAGTGAAAGAGCTTTGAATATTGCTACACATAAATCCTCATACATGACTTTTGCCCATCTATATTGTTTACTGGGAAAGTGCTCTGTTATCATTGATACTTACGCAATATAAAACAATTATTTAAAACACATCCAACCGACTATTCATGTACGGAAACGCACAGACACATATATCATCAGATAATTTCTCATTATTTCTATTCTTATGTAACGCTTCTCCAACCTAGTACCTGCGGCTGTCTCCAACTTCCAGTACTCTCCATCTACCACTCAAATCTCCTTCACCTGGAGTGTGTCTACCACGTCTTGCCCACCAGACTACTACATCATTCGCTACAGCCTGCTACAGAAACGTGCCTGCCCAAGTCCTGAACCAAATGTCATTCAACATGAAACCACCACTAATACCACGAACAATGAATTTAATCTCGTGGGTTTGGAGGCATATTCTGCTTACCGCATAACCTTTGTTGCTGTGAATGACGCTGGCGAGGGTGAGGCTGTTGAGAGGACTGTCTTTACTCAATATGGAAGTAAGTGACTATGACATGAGAGAACTTGCTGTTTCGGAAAGGCAAAACTTAGATAATCTTGCCATGCCCATAATCCAACTCTTCATTTGTATACTTCCTCATTCTGTGTTGTTTCCATTCCGGAGATCTTAAAAAACGGATATGTAACGGATGAAAAAGGAATTGTATCATGGTCATTCACATTTACATAACCAATATCAACGTTAGTATTGAAACCTAGGTGATATCTTTTCAAATACATTTAGTTTGTTTAATGTAGAAATTTCGTGAGTTTGAATGAAAGTCAGTCATGTACCACATGTATAATCCAACTCAAATGTCAGATGGCAAATATTCGAGCATGAATACACGATATGCATTAAAAAAATACTTGGAGCATTTTGAATAATTTATAAAATCGTCCTAAGGAACACTGCAATGAAAGAAATGAAAGTGTATAAAAGTACGTGGTTTTCTCATTCATACATAACAATGATTAACCAAAGAGTTGCTACAATGAACAATATAGGTAAAGGGAAGTACACCGAATCCGTTTCCCTCTTATGAATGAAGTAGCTCATTTGTCGAGAATGCGTGAAAGCTCAAACTTGCCATTAACAAATTATCAAATCAGGTTACTATAAAAGGTTATACATCTTCTGTCATGTCTATATACAATATTATTCCGATTTTTTACTTTCTTCCTCTTCTTGAATCCCCATTCCACAGCTCCCCCAGCCGTTACTGGACTCAGGGTCGATACTTCCATTACTGATCCAACAAGTATCGGCTTCATCTGGGATGCTTTGACGTGCAGAAACACCGGTGGCGTTTTTAGTTACTACTATGCTAGAATCTACGAGGATGGACTGGCTCAGGGTTCCACACCTCTCAAGAAGTATATTGACTTCATAGACCAACCATCAGTGTTATTTGGTGACCTCCAGTCATGCACTAAGTATGAACTCGTTCTTACTGCCTCCATCAATATAGCGCCCTTTAGTGCTACACACCCATTGTATGTATCAGGTGACAATTCTCGAGCATCTGGATTGACTGGATTGACATGTACGTATGATCCACAAACCTACGCTGTAATGTTTTTCACTGACATTAGATTACATGTTTTGGTTGTCATGCCATTTTACCAAAAAAAGTTGTCACTGATGTCTCACTGATATCCAGTTAAATTACACAAAAAACTTCTCATACATCAATATCTTAAGCATACTGCTTCTGATAATTTCAACGTCGGTTAGCAAAGTCACATAATTATGTACATTGGCCGAATTGTCTGATATTGTAGGTTATGAAAGTATCTTGGACTATATTGGCATTTTTCATGCTTTATATTTTCGGCTACATCGGCGTTTCATTTAGTGGTGACCTGTATTGTTTCACTTGTGGTTAACATCACAGAAAAAGGGAACATTATGCATTGATTAATTAAGCAATTCGCAACAGGAATAACAGGCAAAATGCAATAGACACGAGGTAGCAATGAACGTGTTATACGTTAGCGACAAATCAATGAATCGGTACCCAGTATGGTATATTTGTATAAGTTATAATACACTAAGACAAAGAGATCAGAGAATATATCATATATTATAACATATCTTACATATCCTACCCCGTTTATTTTCGTTTTTTTGTATATACTTTAGTTTCAAATGTGCGTGTGGAGGCCAGTTCTACAAGAGACAGCAGCATGCTCGTTCGTTGGTCAGTGCCATCCCGCTGCAGTGTCAGCTACTACTCTCTGGATTACCAGATGATTGAGTACCTGGCCTGCCCAGGGGATCCCATCCCTGAAGCTCCTGTCTCAACATTGAATGTCACTGGTTCCTACAACATCCTGTCTGGACTGGAGCCTTTCTCCTCGTACAGGCTTTCCATCACCGGCATCATCAACGGAGCGGGGAATACACCAGTGATAGTGACTGGGCCAACATCGGAATCTGGTGAGTTGATCGGTGAAAAGTCAATATAGTTTCTTGTCTATACATGTCAAATATAACATACAAAATACCTGCATGCATTCACCAGTACATGGTAATAGACAAATTTTAAAGGGAATGAAAGAGAAATAGCTCTGACACTGCTTCAATGGTTAAAGCGTTTGATTTTGTTGTATACACCCAACAGCACCATCTGCACTGTCGTCAGTGTTATACACATCCGAGGCAAGCATCTTACATTTTACCTGGGATGCGTTGCCCTGTGAAGACCTACATGGTGAGCTGTATGGCTATGAGTACAACCTCTATAACACCCTTACCAGGAGCTACGTGGGATCATCAAGCAGAACGACACGGGCGACTCGTTTTACCATCGATGGATTAAATGCGTGCTCAGATTACCGCTTTCAAGTACGAGTTGTGCTGCAGAGCAGACAAATGAGTGACTGGACAACGCTCATGGCGAGAACAAATATATCAGGTACCCTGGGCTGCAGGTCTTAATTATATACTGTTAATACCTGAGTTAAGAAAAGTGTTGTAATCATTATGATTCATCCCGCGGTTTGTGAATGATTTGTGGTACAGGGTTGGTGGTTGACCCCCTACCTCCCTCCCTCCCCACCTTGCTCTCCTTGGATTTCAAAAAGAAGAGGGATAATTATTTCTCGAAAGGACCACTTTGGAAAAAGTAGAGGTGTTTTCTACTACTGAAGTACCTTCCTTTAAATGGATTGTTTAGGATTAACAATAATGGGGCTGCTTCTAAAAAAAAGGTGTAAGATACGAAGGCCTATACGTATGACATAAGTAGGACGAATAACACATCTACGTAGAACCCAGACATTTTATAGAAGCTTTTGTCCATTGATAGCACATGGAATTTATGGAAATGTGCACGGGAATGCTGAAGATCAGCCACTGGCTAAGGCATGTTTTTTTTAAGCCGTAGTTAGATAAAGTAAAGTAAATAAGATGTATATGCAACACGAAGAGGGAAGACACCGTCTCTACTCGGAGTTGGACCCGGGTATGTGGCTTAGAACCCGCTTGCCTAAACCCCTTGGTGCTAGTCGATTTTAATTCTGTTTTATTCCCCGGGCTCGATACCCTGTGGAGACTACTTTTTATTCCCCAGGTTTCATTTTAGTGGAAAGGTGCGTGTGTGGAAAAGGGAGAGGGTTACTTCATATATGGCTACGCCCTCAGGTTTCCTGACATTTCTTTCGTTCGTATGTATTTCCCACGGCGAAGGTTAAGCTTTTGGCTATATATTTCGTACACAGTATATACATGAATGGGACAAGTATCCACTAGTAAGACTTTAACGCACCATGTTATGTGCTATTGTGTAACCCTTATCCAAACTAGTACCTGAGGCTGTCTCCAACTTCCAGTACACTCCATCTACCACTCAAATCTCCTTCACCTGGAGTGTGTCTACCACGTCTTGCCCACCAGACTACTACATCATTCGTTACAGCCTGCTACAGAAACGTGCCTGCTCAAGTCCTGAACCGAAAGTCATTCATCATGATATGATTACTAATACCACGAACAATGAATTTAATCTCATGGGTTTGGAGGCATATTCTACTTATAGCATAGTTTTTGTTGCTGCGAATGAGGCTGGCGATGGTGGGGCTGTAGAACGGACAATTTCTACTCAACCTGGAGGTAAGTGAATATCACACGAAATAATATTTCGGTTTGGAAAAGAAAACTAAAAAAAAATCGCATTATGCATATTCCACTTCCTACATTGCTACACGTTCAACAACATTCCTGTGGAATAGGGGCTCCAACAATAATTTCTTTTGAGAATAGAATGTTTGATTCTGTCTATATTCACTCCACAGCACCTTCTGCATTATCGTCAGTGTCATACAACACTGAAGCTCACACTTATCCTACCCCGTTTATTTTCGTTTTTTTGTATATACTTTAGTTTCAAATGTGCGTGTGGAGGCCAGTTCTACAAGAGACAGCAGCATGGTAGTTCGTTGGTCAGTGCCATCCCGCTGCAGTGTCAGCTACTACTCTCTGGATTACCAGATGATTGAGTACCTGGCCTGCCCAGGGGATTCCATCCCTGAAGCTCCTTTCTCAACATTGAATGTCACTGGCTCCTACAACATCCTATCTGGACTGGAGCCCTTCTCGTCGTACAGGGTTGTCATCACAGGCATCATCAACGGAGCGAGGAATACACCAGTGGTAGTGACCGGGCCAACATCTGAATCTGGTGAGTTGATTAGTATTTATAATTTAAATTTCCTTGAATACGCTATAATGTCATGATCATATTTTGTACATTACTACCAGATCAACGGCATATCCCTCGAGAGGCTCGAACAATTAAAGCTTTAGACATTAGAGTGGTTGATTTTGTTCTACCCATTCCACAGCACCTTCTGCACTATCGTCGGTGTCGTATACAGCCGAGGCAAACACCTTACATTTTACCTGGGAAGCGTTACCCTGTGAAGACCTGCATGGTGAGCTGTATGGCTATGAGTACAACCTCTATGACACCCTTACCAGGAGCTATGTGGGATCATCAAGGGTGAAAACACGGGCGACTCGTTTGACCATCGATGGATTGTATGCTTGCTTAGATTACCGCTTTCAAGTACGAGTTGTGCTGCAGAGCGGACACAGGAGTGACTGGACAACGTTCAAGGCGAGAACAAATATATCAGGTAGACTGGGCTACAGCACGTATTGTTCCTGTTTACTTGAGTAATAAAGTGCAGTGTGATTATTGCAATTCAAACAATGGTTTGACAATAATGTGTTCTTGATATTTTTAAGATATCTGTTTAACACCGTGACTCGTCCGTAATTATGAATACAGAAAACCCCACACAAAACTAAAGAGAGTATTTCAGATTAATTACTACCTGTTAACGTTGTTGGTTTATGTAGGCTCCTAACCACCAAAATAGCACATACTAAAGATCATATGTCATCGCATATGTACATGGATGACAAAATCTCGCTAAATATGTTCAAATGTTTTTAGAATATTTCAGCATTAAAGGGCATATACTATACTGGGAAGGCAAAAAAGGCCTTCAAAATGTAATTGTTAGCTATCTTCTTGCCAATGGTCTCAAATTCATGTATTGACCATTTTAGAAGCTTGCTGAAAATTATTTGCCCTAAAATGATCCACATATGGAGTAATAACTGATTGATGATTAAATCCTCAAAATGTTCGGCCCGAACATTTTGAGGATTTGTGATTTAATCACTCATTACTCCAAATGTAGATCATTTGAGGCCAAATATCTTTCAGCAAGCATCTAAAATGGACAATACATACAAGACCATTGGCAAGAAGATTGCTAACAATTACATTTTGAAGGCTTTTTTTGCCTTCCTAGTACAGTTGATGCCCTTTAAGCACAATTTCAGAGATTTAGAATTCTTTTCTAATGATTATTTGATTTTATGTTACAATTTGATATGGTCTACAAGCGATAGCGTTGGTTATTGTCTTGAATATCGTTACTGATTCACACAGTCCTTATTCCATTTTGTAACACCCGGAACATCTTTAGCTCCTGGTCAGCCACAGATCACTAGCCTCGTGCCACATCGTGACGAAACCGGAATCACTGGTCTGACGGTGAGCTGGGACGCCCCCAACGCCAACTCCAACCTTTGCCAGCCGACGGCCTACGAGATCAAGTACCGACTCCTGCAGCTTGGCACGTGTGAAGATGCCCCAGATGCTTCCAAGAAGCGTGCAGGAGTCGTGCTTGGCTCCACCCTGACCTTTGACCTACTCGACCTCCACCCTTACTCTGAGTACTCTGTGTTTGTCCGAGGAAACACCTCATCTGGGTATGGACCAGAAGATTCCATGCAGCAGACTACAGGCTATGCGAGTGAGTCTGCATATAACTTCATGGTCATAACTTGCTTTGTAGTACTAGTATTAGATATATTCTTTCGTTTTAAACTGTTAAGACTTTAAATAATGTGTAATATCAGTGTGCAAGTACAGATTGTGTACCCCTAAATACCATTTACTGAGTCACAAATATTTATGATTACGGAACTTAATGTATAGTTCCGTCTTGCAAATATATTCATTTTGTTGTGATCATGGGTCGATGTTTTCCCACTGATAGAAGGCAGCTTCATATTTGAGCGGATATATGAATGGAAATGAGGCCAGGAAAAAACAATTAATGGAAAAAGGAGGGTTGCGTGCATGGTTCATAAGACAGATAAGTTTGAATGGATTGTAGAGACCGTGACCCATGCCATGATTAGGTTCTGCGAAAAAAATGATTGCACCATTAAGCTATTTACCTTGGGAACCAGGTAAGGTGAAATATACAAATCTCGTGTGACAATCTCTCTCAATACTATCTTTGCAGCTCCGACTGGGGTACCAACCAACGTCCAAGCATCCTCTGTGACAGAACGAAGTTTGACCTTTACCTGGGAGGAGCCACCATGTGGCGAGCGCCATGGACCAATCACAGGCTACGATCTAGTCTTGTACGATGCTACGTCCGGTACTGAAAATTATGCTCATATCAAGTACAAGATTGTTACAAAGACAGACAGAACACGATTAAACAATGCCTTTATAAAATAGCTGTCCGAATTCAAAATCTCTTTTGCCTTGTCTTTACTGTGTCTTCTTATCCAAACTTTTCCGATGTTTCTTTCTTACATGTATTTGAAAAGCTAATTGTTTATAGCGATTTGTTGGCCGTTAAGATCTCCACAAATACCAGAGGCGATATAATACATTGTAGTGTGTATGTTGGGGGGGGGGGGGGGGGCGCCAAATATAATTGAACAACAAACTAATAATTCAATTCCATCACCTCATCCTTCATTGCTTTTCGGCTTGATAGTTATGCGTTCTCTATAAGTATGTGACTTTATAGGCATGCATCTTCAACTCTCGTTCATTAGGAGTAGAAGTTGGAAGGACCACCGTTTCCTCAGCATCATCACTAGAGGCGTCGTTTCCAGACCTTACCCCGTACTACAACTACAGTGTCAGCATCAGGGCAAGGAACTATGAATTAGTTGGACCGTATGGCCCAAGAGTTACGCAACAGACACGGGGAGCAAGTGAGCTATTTCATTGTTTTCTTCTTGTCTCATCTGTCAGGAGTTTTTGTTTTGAGCAATCCCCCTCTACTCTTCTGTGCGTATTGTCGTTGTATCTTAAGCTCATACGTATTCCTAGAGCTTGTTGAACATGTATATTTCTTAAAATACTAAGTACTGACACATTATCTAGGACATTCTCTTTTACAACAATATTTTGAAAGTAACAAAAGATAAGAAGACTCTTATTTTGACATTTTTAACATACATGTAATAAATACTGCTTTGTAACATATGCTTCGCATTTAGAGCCATCCTAACATAGGAATATGAAAGGCGCTCATTTTTGACAGTGAAACACATTCCTCTCACATCTTGTACCCAGAACAACCAGCCGCACCAATTGGAGTCACCCTTCCGTCATCCGATCTAGGAAGTTTGACGGTTGAATGGGTTTCTCCAAACCCCCCAGAAGCTCACATAATCGGCTACTATATCGTCTACTGGGAAACGATGCTGCAGGACGTTGACAGTAGTGACAGAATGAATGTCAGCATCCCATGCACGAGTGGCCTATGCTCGGACATCAATGAGAGGCTATCCCACACAGTCATAGGCCTGAACTCTGCAACTAACTATTCTATACAGGTAGACACATGAACATAAAATGACCAAATCTTCTCGAAAATCATTAAAGGGTTATTATTACGAAAATACATGTTAGAGAAATTAATAACTGTTTCTTGAAAATATGCTTCCAATATTTTTGAGTAATTCTTCCGTTAGCTAAGAAACCCCCCTAAATATCCTCTAGATATATATAAGTAGTTTGTGATATCCCTTGTAACTCACAAGCAGGAAAAATCAAAATAACAAAGCATAGTATAATGCAACTCACGTAGTGAGCTGCTAATGATCACAATAGCAGGACAGATTACTTCACTACTTGGACATGCCAAACATAGCTAACGTTTGTTAGGTGGTGTCGAATAAAAACTCTGTAATGCTATTGTGAGCATTATAGAATAAATATTTCCGCTACCATTATCTCAATGGGGAACACAACAAAGAATAATGAAAGATTAAAGGAAATACACATTTTTCCGCATTTCCGCTCTATGCATGATCCCTTTATGACTGTATTGGGATTGTACAATCACATGTGCATCCTTCCTCTCCGGCTTCAGGTTCACGCCGAGTCTCAGTTAGGCATCAGCCGGCCAAGCACCCCGACAATCACGGAGATCACGAAAGAAGGACGTAAGTGTATGCATTCACGTAATTTTCTATAGCTGTACGTCATTTAATTTATTTGATTCAAGGCTTCAACATAAAATTGGAGGTAGAAAATTATTAAACTCTGAAATGTTTAATACTGTTTTTATGTTTTACCACACTTATTTAGTACCCAGCGCTCCAGGATCTTTGAATATTACTGGCAACTCAGAGACCTCGCTGATGTTCAGCTGGAACAAGCCGAGATATCCCCGAGGCAGGATCATTGAATATAAGGTACCGTGGACTTTAGAAATCTCACACCGGGCCTCATGTGAATAGCTCTTTTTCCTTTTGGGTACTTCCATATAATTCTGTAACTATTTGGTTGCAGATGTATGTCATATTATTTTAATGGGAAAAATACACTCACCTGAACCCCAAAACAGCCCGCCCAATGACCTCATGTCCTATCCAAAAGAGATGAAACTTTAATGATGATTCTGTATTTTGAAGAGTATAACTGTTTGTTAAAGATGTCGTCGGGAATAGTTCCATACTTCACTTATTAACAATTGGGATACGTTTCAATAAGAAAGTAAAATTCAAATTGATTGACAATATACGTCTGTTACAAATTATGCGATCTTTTTCTACCCTCATAATTAGGTAATCCAACTAATGATGAAAGAAATACGTAAACCAACATGATGACTACAAAATACATGATCCACTTGGGGATTGTTCATGTTAATTAAGATATTTCCATACACCAGCCCATCCATATGCCAAGTTATAATACAACAAAGGACTGCTACCTCCCAGAAAATTTTCATCTAGTCTCAACCCTGGTATATCATGTAAACATTTGGGTTGAAGCAATTCCGAAATATGTTTCCGAGCTAGATTGCAAAACATTGGAAAAATATTCCGTCTAATCATATGCAACGTTGTTTCCATCAAAGATTTGGTACAGGATTACCGACAAGCCATACGATGACTCTTTCCTGCCTGAGGGTACATTCAGTGACTGGACAACTGGAGGAGATGTAACAAGCTTAGTCCTGAACGACCTGCTTCCCACTACTCTGTATGAAGCTTATCTAGTGGCTTCTACCAAGGTTGGCCCGGGAGATCCAAGTGAACATGTCGAGGGATATACATCACCTCCTTCAGGTAAAACTGAAGCTTATTGCCTGTCATAGTCTATCAGGTGAAGTCATTACTTGCAATGGGACTCAAAGTGTTATTGAACATTGTTGCATTTTTAACCTCCACGAGAAATGAAAATGAATTTTGCTCTAAAGAAGGACAAGTAATCTGTGTATGTAGGATTTAATATTTAACTACCCTTTCGCATTTTGTACCTACACAGACTTTGACTACATTCTTTTAAGTACATAGTTCTTAGATCCGGTGTGTGATTCCAAATGACATTGATAGGAAGACTGACTCTTGTTGTTTATTCTGACACTTGGACTGGTATGCGTTTACATTTTAAGTACCCTTATGAAGAAGCTTTATAATGTTCCTTGTAAATTTCGCTTTGCAGTTGAAGATTTGCCGGTGCCATTCCCACCAGATATAGGTTTGTCGCCTGACAACTTAATGGTTATTTCGTTCAGCGACGATCTAGATTCACCATACATCACGTAAGTTTGAACAAATTAGGTTTGTTACATGTCCCTAGAATTATGCTCTTATTCCGATTCATAAATAAACGGAATTATCCCGTAGGCCTACCCGTTAAATCACTCCAAAGCAGCGAAAAACTAACGTGAATCGAGATTACTTGAGAAACACGCCGTCAATACTCTACAATTTATATTATGTGTAGAACAGATGTATTTGCAAATGTCACGGTGTTCTAGAAAATTCTAGGAATAACCGAAGGGTGCACTAGGTTCGCAATTAAAAACTGAAAGTTAGGTGTTAATAAACATTAACGATCTCGATAGCAGATTACTGAAATGACGGTGCGGAAAATTTCAAGTTCAATATATCTGCCTTTTAAATTACTTGGTTCTCTTCTATCCCGTGTGATTCAATCGTATGCAGGCATGTCCTTGTGTCAGTCAGCATTCGAGCTCCAATATCAAGACGGCGTCGGCGCCGAGAGACAAGCTGCGGCTGTAGCTCCAGGAGTAACCAGGATTCTTACATCGCTGGTAAAGTGAGCAGGCGCAGTCTGCCCATGGAGTTCACTGTCGGGGATAACACGACCATTGGTGGATGCTACAACGCACCCCTGCAAGTTGGAGCGACGTATGGCATCAGCATCGGACTTGAAAGTAACACCGGGGATGAGGTCAGTACAACTTTTCCACGGAATGTGTAATAAAAATGGCAAAAAGAGTTGCAGCCGCAACAGGTCAACATAGGACTGCATTATGAATTCAAAGTGTAAATAAAATATAGACATTACGACTTAAGTGCACATAATATAGATAGGTGCAGGTTGTATTGTTTATAGACAGCTCCTTGAGGTAGTAAATGTGTACTATATTTTCTTTTTGACCGGTGAAAGTATGTTTACCCAACATCTTGTTTTTAAAATTGACATACTCAGATTAAATGGTATTGAAGTATCATAATACCTATCAGTGAAAACGTAATATGTCGTACAGCTGAATGGCAGGTTCTAACTTTCTAAACAATCATTATTTCAACAGAGTACATGTGTTATTGGCGGTCCAACGGAAATCCAGTATGGCAAAGGTATGCGTTCGTGCAATCATTATCATTACCTTATCCTAAAAGGTGTAGAGGTAAACACAAACACAAATCTGGGACAGTTAGTTAGACATAGTGCTGCAAGAGCAGTAATTATGATCGTGTGAGGGCGATGTATGATGTCTATGTAAATTTGAATTGATGTAACAATGTGTTTATGGGATAAATGATTGTAATTTGTTAATGCAATGGATATGATGCCGGTCAACATAATTATATACATCAATTAGTATAAACATATACAGGTATACGTACAGTATGTATACATTCCGCAAGTCTTCATTATCTATTATTCACCTTTCCTTGTCGCTGCATATTCTTTTCCAGAATTCAGTCCATAGGCGATCTATAAAATGAATAAGTAAACAAAACATCAACTTTTCCATACTCGATTTGGAACTTTGCCGTACTCATTGCATGTCTCTTTGTTGCTATCCTGTTCACTTTGTAGATCCGTCTCCACGTGGCCTAGGTGGAAACACATTACCCACCGTAGGTGGAGTCTCATTTGCCGTCGTTCTCCTCATTATCGTCGTCATTGCTCTCCTGTACACCAGGTTAAAAACTTGACATTTTCATTGCATCATATCAGTATTTCAAATGTTTGTGTCTTATATTTCACATTACTTTCAATGTTTTGATTGCGTTTCGTTATCATAAAAAAGGAGATGTATACGGGCGTGTAGGTGTGTAAGTGGATATATATACAAAGAGAGAGACACACACACAATCAAGCTTTCTAGTGATTAAAATGATCAGCGGCCATCTAATCATTAATATTTACAGGCTAATTTTCATTCTTAAAACGCAACAAAATATAAGAGTCATATGTTAGAATACAAACAATATAAAAAAAATCAACCATTACATGTTGCTTCCCTTTTGTCAACAATATCATTGAGACCAGAAGGAGGAGGAACAGACACCATCCCTTTAAGAAGGAATTGGTTCAAAACCGGAGAACCCCAACAATCAAGGGACTAGATGACCATAATCAGTAAGTCAGCAAAATGTTCCCGTGCCTTCAACTGCTCTTTGATCGAAGCTGTAATTATTTCTTTATCTCAAATTAATCAGTGAAGCTTAAATCCATGTTTATACCAATCAACTACTTAATATGCGTCTTGAACCTTTGTTGAACATCGAAATGTTACATCGTTTATCTGTTTATTCCCAGTCAATGTGTCAAACCTTCATTTGAAATGTTCCTTGTTTTCATAGAAAAGATAAGAAATGTATTTAATCGATAAGAGTAAGCTCTGTATTTATCATAGTTATACATATGTATATCATATTCCTAATGATGTAAACATGTTTGTATTGTGTTGATATCTATACTGATTTTCTCCAGGCAGGGCAATCGCATCGAAATGGGGCATGTGTCTGCGCAAGGTGGGTATTTCTTTTGTGATTCTTATTATACCATATGATTTATTATTAGAGTAATTAGATATTACGGCCATGGCCCTCATTAATACACATTTTATATTTTGAAACTGGAGAATTTGAATACTTGATTTAAATCATATACAAAATAAAAATCTTCGTTGCAAAAGAATAATGACCAATCAATTATTGAAGCCATATTCGCATTGGGTGATTTCAACAGGTCTCTTGTGGTTATCGCGTGGAATTATATAACCATTGTATCGGCACAAACATGGGGAAGTCTGGTCCAATAAACGAATAGAAGCAGCAATTTGTCATATACCACCTCAAAAATATCACAAGCAAGTTAGTTTATAGATAATGCGTTCGAACCACGTTGATAGTATAGCATATGGTAGAGTTGTTGCAGCTACGCCATTAAGCGAGGAAACAAGGAAACTACGCAAACCTGGAGAACGAAGTAGCTCAGTTGTATAATTGGCGTACAGTGCCAAAATATCCGAGACAAACAAACTGGGGCTAGCTATCACCTTAACCAGAAAACCTCTTTTATCATCTCTACAAATACAGATTATGTGAATGCGCCCACTGCTGATGGCTCGTATTACGAGGAGGTCAACACTGGCGGTAATGATATCATCTACGAGATCGTGCAAGACGATGTCCCTGCAGGCATGGCAGGGGAACACCGACCCATCCCTATCAGTCAGCTGGTGCAGCACGTGGCTCAAAAGAAAGCCAGCACCACGGCAGGCTTCAAGCAGGATTATGATGTAAGCAATATTGCACTTAATGCAAAAATATTCTGTTCGAAAGGGAACACAGCTCTGTATGATATTATTGGGAAATCCTGGTATCCTCCCGCAATTGTGCAAGGAAAGTGTACATAGGAATGTACAATCGTGGAAATGTAAGGGGAATACCATATTAACCTAACCCCAGGCCTCCTTCCTCCATTGCCCTTACACACACACACACACACACACACACACACACACGCGCGCGCGCGCGCGCGCGCGCACACAAACATTCGGCCAGGAAAACACACTACATACGTTCCTTGTGTTTGATGCGGCCCTGTTGGATGAGGAAACATTATACACATAATATCGCACGATCAGCTGTTTGGGGACATTGTACTCATGTAAAACGGGCATTAGTAGGTAGAGGCGTGATTTAAGGGTAATCTTTCACACAAAATTGGAGGTAATAGATTGTGGGCGAACTTAAATCCTTACACAATTGCTTGATTCTCCCACCTGTTTCCAGCATTATTCCACATTCAACCTAAAGAGCTTTACAAAACTGTCAACCATTAAAACGGTTCGAAGAGCTGTATTCTTCATTATATCAAAACGCGCCCTAATCCCATCCGGGCTCCTCTGGCTCCTTCCTGACAGAGTGGGAATAGAGCATAGTCTGTGTTACCAGACATAGTTGTTAACAGACTGGGTTGTGTCCATACACCTCACGGTCTATACCCAGGCTACATTGATTACTGAAACATGTTTACGCACGTATCAAACGGGTGGTGAACAATCATTAATTTTGACGTAGACTTTTTTGCGCTATCAATATGAAAAAAATATGTAACATAAATATGTCAACATGGTCAATATGAAACATATTTGACGTGAGACACGCAGCGCCAAAAGTAAGGGTGCATCTTTCCATTATCAACCATTCTGACTTGTAACTCCAAACACAATACTTTATACTCTATTCTAAAGGTAACAGGAGTAGAGACGTACTCTTTTTTTGCTGCTCCTCCACTCTCATAACAGGAGAGTTTATATTCCGTATAATCTTAATGCTAAATATGTTACTCATTGCGGATAGATGGCTACTGATAATCGTTTGTCTCGCAATGTAAGGTAAACGGAATCGAAAAGGTCACGACGTTTCGTGCGCCGCTGCAACACTTCATCAGGTGTGATACAAAATTGTAGTAAGCAGGGGTTTAAATACCCTATGGTCAGTGCAGCGCACTAACTGAAAAGTGCTCATAAATGGTCCAATACTAATAGCCGGCGTATCCGGGTACTTGACCAACAATAGACCGTTGATGCGCCTCGCATTGACCGGCGGTAACAAGTTACCGACATAGGACAAAAAGGACAAAGCCACAGGCCGGTAATTACGGGCGACCAACAAGTCCAAGGGTCTCTAAAAACAGCACATTGTTCATGTTGTTGGGCGGTAATTACCGGGAAACCGGGAAACAATTTTGTATCACACCTGACGAGGTGTTGCAGCGGCACACGAAACGTCGTGATCTTTTCGATTCCGTTTACCTTACATTGCGAGACAAACGATTATCAGTAGCTATCAATAATCTTATTTCAAACTAATTATGCGCTCATGGTTTATGCCTGTTCTTGTGCAGACAATATTAAGAAGACTAAAAAATAAATGAATGTTGTATGAAAGAACATAAATTCTGAATACCGTGCAGGTGTGTGATATGTTTTACTTGATGAGTGTGTTTATCAAGTCAAGTATTATGTCTTGTCCTCACTAAGCCATAATGATAAAAGTAAAGAAATCTTCATATCCCCTGGTTATTTGCTGTTGAATTGTAGATTTTGAAATTATACGTTTCATGTCCATAGACGACTTATATTTAAACTATTTTCAGGAAGAAAAGTGTGAGAGAGAAACGTAGCACATAACAATATTGATCTGTCTCGTTCTCGTCAGATTGATATATTGCTGGCGTCATATGTTGATAGTTCACAATTCGTCTCTCATTCTACTTTCAAACCTTTTTGTTTGTTTGTTTGTTGTTTGTTTCTTTGTTCTTTGTTTCTTTGTTTGTTTCTTGTTGATGGTTTCTTCTTCTCGTCAGATAATTTCTATTCCTCAGCTCTACCCATGGAACGTTGCTAACAAACCGGAAAACAAGCAGAAAAACAGAGATATCAACATGTTGGCATGTAAGTATCTTACATATCTAATTACATGCTGTATTCACGGCTTATTTAAGTCTTGCACATGATTGAAGAAGTATTGCGTAATTTAAATGAGGTTAAAAGCTATTCAGATTTTTACCATTCACATTAAGTATGCTGTGTGTGTATATATATATATATATATATATATATATTGCTGACCTTCATGACGAGACACAGGCCTGCTCCTAAATTGTGTCGAATAAAATTCCCAAAATATGTAAATTCGACAGGAGCTCTTCAGGTATGCAATGAGACATATCTCTGCCTCTGGTGCATAGCAATTGATTAATGATATTAGTTTGACAATGTATAATGTACATGTTGGTGGAGCACGGAGAAAGTGGATGAACACTTATGAAGGTATTTTTAGACCAAAATTTAAAGAGAACCGACTAAAATATACATCTTTATAATGCTTATTTGTTTCATGTCCTCTTAGAACGATCAAAGTATGCCGTTTCATACAAGTTTTATTTAATTTGGATTCATATGATAGTATAGTTGAAAGTAATGTCGTTGCATAGTACACCATAAAGTTTAAAATGATACAAATTCCTAAAAAACTTTCTCGTGTTGCCTTATTGTCGACATTTACAGATGATCA
The DNA here is from genome assembly GCA_963669155.1 of Arbacia lixula. NCBI lineage: Eukaryota > Metazoa > Echinodermata > Echinoidea > Arbacioida > Arbaciidae > Arbacia > Arbacia lixula. The sequence goes on along the minus strand of OZ022580.1, from coordinate 791,557 downwards.
CTCTCGTGTTGTGCTGACTGCGCTCGGAAATGACCCACATTCGGATTACATCAACGCCAGCTTCATTGACGTACGTTCTTACTTTCTTCATGAATACGCCATTGCACATGTGAATCGAATAGTACAAATATATCACGTAGATTTATTTGCAGGCTGATGTGAATGTGGTGCAGCTGAAAAAGGTTACGATACAATCAGGAAAAATTGATATAACTATATATTGCACTTTGTTATTATTGTACGATCATTGTTGTCAGCCTAACTATACAATTTTGTTGATATAGCTTTGAATCGTTTAGAATAATTTATGAACATATTTCTCTAATTGTAATACACTTCCATATCATATTAAGAACGTGTTTTCCTGATTACCATATTCATGCAGAAGCGTAAGTAGAATTCGATATTCTAATTGGGCTGTTAATGTTTTGTGTTTGATGATAAATAGTAATAGAAGCGAGCCTCACTTTTTACATTGACAGCATTAGTGAAAGAGTTCAATGAAACTCAATCGTTATACGTCTTGTGTTTCGTGTTGACCGTAAGATGCTTGAGATTGGAATTAGCAATGTATTTTCGCTGTTTATCTTTTGCATTCAGGGATACAATCGGCCAAAGAAGTACATAGCTACACAGGGTAAGAGGCAAGATTGGTTCAATTCTAACTGAAAATGTTGTACATTTTACATTCATGTAAAGGAAGTCTGATATAAAGATGCAGCTGAAATTAACGTCCCAGTGATTGCAATCACTGAGGGCATCAATTGATTGCATTTAATACGATCAGCTCCTTGCGATTGTAAGCCCAAAGGGATACCAGTCTCTCATCCCTTTGGTATACCGCGTGTATTGATTGCAATAGCTCACTGTAATTAATTGTAGTTGATCTTCAGCCGAATTGTTTTCTCTACAGTCTAATCTTCATTAAGAAGATGTTGATTGAAGAAGAAATCACAAATACATGTCTACTTTTAGTTTCAAGACATAAAAATCTATCAATTAAGGGGAGTTTTTTCTTAAAATGTCAGCAGAAAAAGAAAGGATATGTTAAGGGTCCCCCATAATTTTCTCTTCAAAGAAGGCCTATATAATCAGAATGTAAAGTAGTAGCAGATCAATTTTAATAGTAAGGTAACTAAGTACGGAGTTATCAAACATGTTTTAAATTAATTAACGTTGATCTTAAACTTGTAGATAGATGTATTCTGTTGGTACGATTCGTAGGTCCAAACACGGCCTCTGTGAAGGATTTTTGGAGGATGGTGTGGGAGCATGATTGTGACATGATCGTCATGTTGACGAACTTAGTCGAGGGTGAGAAGGTGAGAAAAAATAATTTATGTTTTTTTCCCCTTTTATCTCTGCTTTTAGCAACTAAGAATGGTCAATGGCTAGCCATCAGTGCCATGGAAAATACACTTCTGTAAATCAGTTGAATGAAAGTTGTCCTTTGCAGGTAATTTTTAGAAAGATGAGAGTTTATGTGAATACATTAATCATCAACTAACGACCTAATCATGTCCTGTATGACTCATGCCTAATAGCTTTTTAACTTTGGATGCTATAATGTATTTGCCTGCCCTGGTCTTCACAATGTGGTGCTTTGCTTAATCTTTATCTTGCTAAATCAGTTCAGAAATTACGATAATCACTCCAGTTCTTCCTCTATGATGAATACTGTATGTAATTGTTATTCCTCTCGATTCTACAGAAAAAATGCGAGAAGTACTGGCCAGAAAAGAAGACACTTTACGGAAAGATAACCGTCACAATGACCAAAGAAGAGATCAACGTACACTACACAGTGCGCACGTTTGTCGTCAAGGTAACCACAAATTATGTCTGCTTGCTTTGTCAGTCTAAGTGGTGAACTTGTTTTCATGAAGTGTAAATGTACATCACATTTTAATATTTAATATTAGATATAATTTCATTAATTTTATTAATTTATTTTGATTAAATTGATTAATCTAATTAATTTAGTCGATTAATTTAATGAATTTAATTAATTAATTTCATTAATTTCATTAAAACAGGGGCGTCTTTCTGCAGATCAAAAAATACAATTTTGTAATAAACATGGAAAATGGAAGAAAATACAATAAATATCTTCCCTCCCAGTAATGAAGCTTGAAACCAACTTTAAGCAAAACTTTGGCGATCGCTAGGTTTTTAAGGAGGCTATTCGATGCGTCACTCAAATCCTCCGCCAATCTTGTAGGTTAGAGGCTGAGACTGCAATCAGCACGCATCCATGGTCCACCGCTCCACAACATCCGGGATATTGCGAATAGTACGTAGAATGGTAGAACCGCGCTTGTGACCGCTAACATTTTAGAACAATGTAGACAATGAGCCCTAGTGTGATAGTCCGTTTTTCTACCGGTAACAAGGATAGTTGTTCACTTTTCCTGCAAATGTTCGTGAAGCTATGACTGTGAGATTTCATACACGTCTCTGTTAGGGTACACTGCTAATTCCCGCTGTGGCTCATGACTATTGCAAATGGGCCATCTTTAAGAGGGAAATACGAACAATGAAGCCAATCGAAGAAATATTTTGAGAAAATGCAATAAAGTAATGAAATATTTTCCTTTCAATCTATTAGGTGTAGGCTGACAGTTGAAATAAACCTTTTTCTTTACATGCACAATGCTCTGTACTTACAGTAAGGTACCCAACAAGAATCACAATATCATCATACATGGTATCGTTACCTTGATAGCTAATTCCACCCTTATACTAAGCATCTTATTGTCGATTACTTATCCATGTGCGCAAATCAGATTGACAATGTAACATCTAAATACACTACTAGGACTCCTCCAAAAAGAGTGTATACTGCCATCACTTCTACCTTTATACTTGCGTGCTTACTGTCACTATTACTTATGCAAATTGCCTGTTTTTTAACGTATTTTAAATTTTGCCAGCTCCTTAAAGATACTCGTGAGGTGGTCCAGTTCCACTACACGTCATGGCCAGACATGGGCGTGCCCCAGTACACCACACCGCTAATGAACTTCATCAGGACGACCAAACAGCACAAGGCAAACAGCCAAGGCCACACCATTGTGCACTGCAGGTAAAGAGGGTGCATCAACATAACCAGTGTTTCCTGATTGGTAATGGGGGGCAAAGGCTAATGGGGCGACAAGCCATGATCTAGCCCATGGCTTCTTACGCACAACCACACATACACAAACACAGACACACACACACGTACACACACATACACACATACAAAAATACAAATACCAATTACAATATTTGAAATAAAGGTTTTCCTCTTATGTCCCTTGTGCTTATTACCGTGTATTGCGATCTGTTTACAGTTCCTATCAATAAATATACATATGGTTTGAACATTGGCAGAATTGGATTTGCAGCTAGAGGGGATATTGGGAGAGCGTTCCTTTGTGCTGCATTTGTTTGAGAAGGACTAGTTAGTGAGAATGATTGGTGATTTTGGAATTTAACTGCAGCACTCATAGAATTTAAATGGTTGAAAATAAGGGGCCAAGGAAGCCAACCTTTGTCCGAATGTTTATCTCTCACAATTTCTTCTCATATATATTCTTCATTTTTTAACATTCTCTGATGTGGTATGTTATCTTTGGACTGTTGAAATACTATTTCTTGTGTGTTCTCTTCCTCGAAGTGCTGGAGTCGGCCGTACAGAGACCTTCATAACTCTTGACTCAATGTTGGACCAGGCCGAAGCAGAAGGTCTCATCGATGTCTTCAATTTTGTCAGCGCCATGAGAAAGAACATCGTCAAGATGTTCCAAGGCTATGTAAGTCGTTGTCGTCCTTACCCGTGACCCCCTTTCACCATGTCTCTTGCCACGTAAAATAGTTACTCAAGGGCAAATGAAGTATTGCCAAATGAATGTTTAAAAAAAAACTACGACACAGATGGGTAATACGGATGGCAATTGTGACAAATAGTATTAACCAACATAAAAGAGAACTCAAGCATGTTTTGCTCCAATGTCAAAAGCAAACATTAATTCCGTGTACCCTTCACTTTGTCAGGACCAGTACCTGTTCATCTTCAACGCCCTGCTTGAGACCTTTACCTGTGGAGATACCAGCATAGCTCAGGATGTCTACCTCCAGCGCTACCCCTCCTTGCTGACTCCGAGGCCAGAGACGGGATCCACAATCCTTCAGGAGCAGTTTGGGGTAAGATCTTGGAAGGCGTTAAGGTATCAGGGGCATTGCTACCTAAGTTTGTTTCACCCGATTATTCATAAAATTGTAACTCTCATTCCAGATCTCAAAGAAAACATGTTCATAATATACTTGACTGATTTCTCACATCAAAGCTAATGTTAAGTAGAAGGAAAATGTCAAATTAGTGTAATGAAACTTCATGCCGATCTTGCAAGAGAGTTTAACTGTTTACATATGGTTAAAGAAGGTTGTACATTCATGCAAACATTAGTATTTCTAAGAACCCAGAAAAAAATAACCACGTTGATGGTTCAATTACATATTCCTGAAATGATTACCAGTTTATTTTTTACATCAAAGTTATTCCCGTACCCCTTTGGTACCAGTCTGGTCTTGTGATGCGTCATTTTTTTACGAAAAGAATTGAAAATCCCTGAACTGCAATTCAATGTTCCACAGTGCCTAGAGACGTTCACCGTTATACCCCGATATATCGAGCTGACGGGGGCTAGGAGTCAACGCAACATGGACAAGAACAGATACCCGGGCAAACTACCAAGTATGACTAACTCATTAAATCTACTGAGCAGTCCCCCAACATGTATCATAAACACTTTTAAAGAGCCTTGTTTGTTTTACTATTCACCTCGTCTATCATTGAATGCATGTGTGTTGAAAGATCTTTCACAATACATGATCTATAATAAGTTTATGTTGTAATATGTACAGAAATCTACAACTATGATTTACCATTTGTTTGTATTTGCCATTTGCCATGTTGTGGGGTTGGTTTGAGATTTGTCAAGATAAGCTTTGTTGAGAGTGGTAATGAAAAAAGGCAAAACTGGGCGGAAAAATATTGAGAAGTGTGACATCTATTTTGATATGATAATCTATTGTTTCTTTCAGCTGAAGAATCAAGGCCTCATCTGATAACTGAGTTCGAGAATGGAACCGACTACATCAATGCATCCTTCTTGCCCGTAAGTAGGGGACTGAATCCATCTTTGCATCCTCCCCCGTGAACGGCCTTTTTAGCTCATAACGTGAAATAGGTAATAGTTTATGGGGGCTTCCTTGCCTATCAAATGGCCCAATGTCAGGTTTAAATAACGAGTGGGTTTACAAGTGCACTGATATGGAAATGTGCTTTATCCTAATGGAAGTCTCCTTATACTTATGTTCCATATCACGACACTAAGCAGCTGCAATGTATAAATTGTTTTACATATCTTATATAAGTATACAGGATATATAAAGTACTTATTGGAGGCAGCATGAAAAGGGCTCAAAACGCATGTTGATTATCTCTTTATTTGCCAATGATGCAATTATTCATACGTTGTTAATACCACTCACATGGATCAATTGTTTTTGTTCTGGTACACATAGAGTTAAACTAGTTATTGTTTTACTTCCTGCACAGGGCTACACGAAGAAGGACATGTTCATCGGTACACAGAGCCCTCTCCCAAACACCGTGGTCGATTTCTGGAGACTTGTCTTTGACTACAAGATCTGCACCGTCATCATGCTTAACGGCCAGCCTTTGGAAAACCAGGTATGGCTGAGATAGTGATCATAGTAGTGATATACACATTGATTAATGGTGATGATATTGATGATATTTCAGTTGATTACGACGATACGTATTAAGGCATTACTGATGTGGAAGAATACATGGAGAAAAAAATACAACAGTTATTATGGTAATCGATGACGGACGCAGTTCTTGTGAATTTTTACGAAAATACTTGCTAACATATGCCATCATAAATTGTGGATAATCCGATTGATCGTGAAAAAGCTGCAATTTATATAGCGTTCTTGCTTAATAAAGTTAAAATCGAGGATCTTAACGATCTGAAAGTATGTGATCATAATTATTTCAAAGCTAGAATTTGAGTTCGCCGCCTGGTTGGTGTACGAACTGCATGTAATCACTCATGAAGTAGTGTTTGCCTCGCTCATTTTAACTCTGATCATGATGATCAGAAACACAAGCACGAACATTATAAGATCGAAAGATAGAGAGAGAGTAATGAGGTCTTTTATATAATTACATCTGTATCCTTCATAACTTTCAAGCTGGGTCATTACCCAAGGTGGATGATGCATGAGCACTGACAATGAAGTGTTTTTCTTCACTGCCTGTACCTCTGCACATTTTATATTTAAAAAAAAATGGTTGAAAGAAGAGGTATTATTTTTTTATATAAAAGTTCATTAACGAGCGAACGCTACTCTCCTTTTCCTCTTGTTGAAATTACCCACATAGAGCATGGCTCAGTACTGGCCAGACGGCTCACAGAATGAGGTATGCTTCGGTCCTTTCACCATTTCACTCATCAACGAGGAACACTACGACGAGCTCTCCACCAGAACCCTGGAAGTACGGAGTACCACCTCAAAGGTAGTTAAAACCACTTAATTCATAACTTTTGTTAAGGTGTAGTATAGATTAATAGGTCAAATGCTTAGGTTGTGATATTATATAAATCAATATTGATATCACTCAATAAGAGAACGCAGCACAGACTTTGTCACTAATAGTCAATTTGTATCTTCAAACGGCAGGTGACAAAAGGAGAGGTGATATGGTGATTGTGATCTGCTATTGAGATTAACCACCTAAGAGATAGTACATAAATGTTTGATATATATTTTTATCACCTCGCGTAGTCTCGGGTCCAGACCGTGTGTCAGTTGCAGCTCCACACCTGGCCAATGGCCTGTGATATCTCGTCATCAGCGATCTCCATCATCGAGCTTCATCGTCGAGCCATGATCTGGAATGACAAGAATGGCAAAGACGCACCCATCCTCGTACACTGCAAGTGCGTAACAACACAAACTTCCTGAAATCTTCATATGTGATCCCGTCAACTCATAGAGTATCCAAGTCCTATAGACTTAACATGAAGGCCACCATTTCCCTGAAATACCCAGTGTTCAAAAGTGGTCAGGTTATTCTACCATGGTGATGTTGCAGTACCTACATAGATACATGTTCTGTTAGCTGGTGGATTCTGAAGGATCCTGCAATCGCTCGACTAGGTATGCTCAGTTACCTAGAGGGGTATGTACTCTAATTCGGGCTGAAAAAGACCACTAGATCCTTGGCTATACCTCTACTCACTAATTTTCCAAAGTTGCTTTGGAACTTTGACAACGCTGGAGTGTTGTGATCTTTCATATGCTAGCTGTAATCTCCTTTTTGCTGAAATACGTAAGGAAACATTTTAAAGGTGATACGCTAATAAACCTCTGACGTTGTAATCATGTTAATGTTGAAACTCGTTCCATTCAAGAATACATTTCGCATTTTCTTGGATTATTCATACATTGTTATGGTTATTGGACTTTACACTTTTATCTTGCGATTGCGATCATTGATACAATTAAATTCATATTTAGCAATGTACCGGTTATTTGACTTTCACATATGTATGCTCCGATTTCCCTGCAGGGATGGGGAGGGGGCTACGGGTACGTTCTGCGCCCTCTCGTCTGTCATGGAGCGACTTCACGTAGAGAAGCTGGTGGACGTCTTCCAAGCCTGCAAGAGACTCAGAGCCATCAGAGGAGGCACCGCTGCGTCTGTGGTAAGATATATGCTTCAATCAGTTTGCTTTCATTCTTTATTGTTGTTTGTATCTTTTATTGTAATGTTCAAGCTCTTTCCAATTATTGAGCATACTTTTAATTTCTTTGTCATAACTGTATGTGGGTTTGTATAATTTGTGCGTGTTTGATGTCCATTATTGTCCATGTCATATTATTTGGAATAAGTGACTGTACACCGTCATATCATTGCAGTCATCTTACAGATTCGTACCGCATTATGGATTAGGTGTGCATCCCAATCACTATACCAATTACCCGCTTCAACTGCATATATCCTTATTTCTCGCAGGCCCAGTATGAGTTCATCCACTCCGTCATGAAGCTCTACCTAGAATCTAATGGCATATACGAGAACTACTCGCCGTAAACATATACATATATTACTCTTTTACAAGTCTTGCGATCTTCCAATCACGTCAACATCGTGTTCTGATGTAGGAAACGCAGTCCAAACAATATTTTAAAAATGTTCATAGAAGAATAACAGGTTTAATAAGTCAAGCCTTTACCTTAGCTATATCACACATCAACTAGTAGTCAATAAACGATTAAACATAACAATTTGATTATCCAAGATGATAGATTGTTGCACTAGCGGTAGCAACTTTAAGTCACTCTTAACACTTTTGGAGCATTTCCCGTTTTTATGTTTCAATAAAGCAAAATCTTGCAAAACATTGAAGTATAATTCCATCTGAAAACTTATGTTTAAATCGTGATTGTTTTCGGTACATAGAACACAACGTTGGTTGTCTGAACTCCAGACCAACAATATTGCCATTAAGGTAATCATTTCGTGATATGTCGCAGTTTCTCACTTTGCCTTTGAGCGACTACCAAGGTGGAGAGACGAGGTATCATCATGCACAGCCACAGCGGCACGGAATAGAATGACAGCTAATAGAAGTGAATGGAAACTGATTGAGGAGGGCTTCATCCATCAATGGTTGAACAATGCCTGATGGTGATGATGATGACTACCATGTAATAATATTATAGATTTTTACTCTTTAATGGCGTGCATGTATGTAATATTTGTACGCCGCAAGCATATTATGTTACAGTTGTGAGTGGTGTTGACGTTCTCCACCCCTCAGAACGTGTCTCGGGGGGTGAGATGTTTTCAAAAGCATAAAAAAAGGCAAAGGGAATTCTGGATGGATCTCCCTACGGAATTCCCTTGGTGATAACATGCAGGAACAAGCCACAATAACTGTATTTTCAAGAAGTACCTTAATTTTGATATATTCTGGCTAATATATATTAAATATATATTGAAAATAAACGTGTAGATGTTTTTAATGCCTCGAATGTCCTGTTCATTGTGATTCTTAGATAACGTACTATCACTTATATCATGCCTTTTCAAGAGGTTTCTTTTTGTATTGCAAGTAATTTTGATATTTCTCATTGTTGACGCCAAGTATTGTATTGGTATTTATAACAATGTTATGAATAATGTACTGATTTACGGATGTATCAGGACTATTACTACTAATAGTAATATCAAACATAGTAAAAGGAGTTACTTTTTTTAAAAGATTAAACTATTACTGATAAATACACCTGTACAGAACGTAAGAACTTCAATCAATACTGCAAAAAACGTCTTTGCAACATTTTGCTGTAAGCATGCCGTATATATCACGTTAGACATTGAGAACGTAGCTCCATCTATAGATCAATTTGCATACTTTGTAGATTACATTTCCTGTACAGCAATTGAATAGTTTTTGACTAGATTGTATATACCAGATATAACAGTAATGGTTTGCACTTTATCGTCTGTAAAGAGAGACAGAACAATTTATAATTTTCCCTTCGTCATAACTCTACGTAATTAATAGTATATTAATTGTCAATATATTAATCTGTTAAAGAAGTAAGCAGAGAAAATGAATAGCAGTTTAATCTGCATAAGCCAGGATATTGGTTCTTAACTAATGTGTTATCACAATACGCCAAGAGAAAGCCTGGTTGATAGTGTTGCTGCTCGGCAAGCAGAGGGTGAAAGTTCAAGTCCGGGGATGGTCTTCTTAGTCTCTGCTTATCTTTCTTAAAGATTGATCGACCAATTGTAAGACCACAAATAGTAACAACAAGACAAAGGTTACATCAAGGTTTTCGGTGGTTATTATATATCTGCATCGTTTACGTCACTTGCGGTGTTTTCGAATGTACCACACATTTGTGAATGCAATTAACAAATTTGATTTATTTTCATTTGTGATATTCCATATTACCCTGGACATTTGTAACATATTTTTATTAGTGGCAATTTCACAGAAAGATCTAATCACTGTTAATCAGGACTGACTATTTCAGGCATATTCAGCAGTATGATTCACCTAGCAACAATTATAATCAATACTCGTTATTGTTTTCATCAATTATTTGAAAGAAATGAGAAATATCTCTCAGCTTGTAATCATACTACTCTTCATTGTACAATGTACCTACGTGCTTATCGGATTGAAATCTTTACTCAAGGCTGCATAGATTAAACTTCTTTATAAAATACTGTAAGTACATTAGTTAATCTAAAGTCGCCTTAATTTAAGGATAAGTGAAGGATGGTATGAACGCATTTTTCACTAAGATATTTCAAAGTTATGCCAGACAACCTAGGTAGTCGACAGAACTGAGCTTGACGGTAAAGCAAGGATATGGAACCCGTAGTAAGATGAAGTGAGTGTGTAATCGTCATCGGACTAGCCGTCCTGCATTTCTTGTCATGCCTTCGTGTTGACTTAGTAGTACGAAGAAAGGCAGAGATAATTTTTGAACGTATAACACATGAGGAGAAAGGATTCCCCCGCTGTAGACAAACATCAATGAAGTTGAAACTATTTGATTTCTAAACAAAAACAACAAACATGTGTCAAGAAGATCACAGGCTTATGAACTATGGATCGCTTGCAAAAATGTACAATTATACAAACCCAAATCAAGTTTGCAAAACTTTGGATAATCCTAGATTGTAATGTATGATGACGAGTTTTATTGGTATAAGACCGTATTGTTTACTTATGTTACTCTGGAATGTACAATACTCACTTTGCTGCATATTATTGGTTAAAGATTAATTTTGTCATGAAGAACCTTTTTTCCCGACTCATTCAATCTTGGCCATGGAATCCGAAGTGTTATATTTGTATAAAAATCTTGTCCTATATGTGATTATGGTTGGTACGCTAATGTCAATTATGTTAGGATAGAGGTAAACAATCTTCTAGATGAATATAAGCTGGACTTGGTGAGTGGGGTGTAAGAGTTTTGGCGTCGGAGATGTTCGGTCTGTTCTTTTAAGTCTGAATACCAAAATTTGAAGCTAACCAGTCGTGTGTAAGTGTTGTAATATAGGACTTGAAGTCATCTTTTTTTTCTTTTATTCAAGCTTTACACCCTACCTTCTGGTTTGACCAGCCAAACATTCAGAAAGAATACAACCGAATGGTGCTTTTCTATTCATCAAAAAGTATTTGTTAGAATACTCTTACCACGCATACCTACCAAGACTATTTATTTTTTTTTCCTGTTCAGAAGGTAATAACTATGAATGGAAGAAAGAATAATTTCTGGCTAGTGCACGCGAAAACAAATAAAACACTGCATCGCAACTTCGACACAAAATGGCGCTCTATGGGATTGTGTACATAACTTTGCCCTAAATGCTACAATGTGTCGATTGTTAGGATAACAGATATTAGGTATGTTGTGTTTATAATGTGGTAAATCAAAACGATCAAATTCATTAAAGAAATATTACTTTGAGATAATCTTTGAACACAGGATCACATGACCCAATTCGCTCGGACTGTCGTAAAGGCACTACCCCACCTACGGCGAGTTGGCACTAGTCAGATGAATCCCGAGGAAGCAACGAGCACGGAGTTAGTGTAGGTTCTAGACGTATTTTATCAGCCCGAATTCGTATACACAGCGCGCGACGAACACTGAGTTCTTTCTAGTTCAGTGGCGACGAAACTCAGCGCAACGATATCGATTGATCGTGCGATCACTCGATATCGTTGCGCTTAGTTTCGTCGTACGCTGCATCGGGCTGATGAAATACGTCTAGAACCTAGACTAGTACGGAGCATGTGATTGTTCGAATAAGTCCAAATACGGCGTTGTCATGCCTTTGGCATTTCATACAGAGCCGTCTATAGACAGAAATCGGCCAAGTCGGTCTCAATAAGTAACAACACCGCACAATATTCTGTTGTAATCTGATTACACAACAAACCAACACGCGCCGTGTTCTTGTCTCTTGAAACCGAGTTTGCCTAACCCTGTGTATAGATCTGGCTCTGGTGACATATATGGTACTGTAGGTAAAAGTCCAAATAAGGTATCGTGATGACATTTTACATACTTCGACAGGTTTCGTTTCAGAGATGCGGTAGTAAATCCCTGTTTAACAGAAAGCAGCAAGACGTTTCTTCTCTTTTTTTTTAATATGTGCTTCTGTCTTCTTCCACAGGCATCTGAAGCGTTTCTATTTTCATTTATCTTTTATTTTATTTTTTGTATCATGCATGATGTTCTACGAAAATCATGTATAGCTCTTATTTTGTGAATAAAATTAGACAATTAAAAATAAATGACATATTTGATCTGCACAAGGTATACACTTATCTTAAAGACAGCCAGTCTCTTCTTCAGATCACCACAAAACCATCGAAACATTGGCAAAACATATAGAGAAGTGTTAGCAAGCTCTATATTCACAATTTGAAACTGATACGTAGTGTAAAATTCAAATAATGCACGTAAACAACGTCTGATTAATAGTCTTTACCTCATGCTCTTAGCAGTTTGTGTTGAAATATCTGCTTTATTGATTAATCTGTTTATTAAATTATAACACGCATTATGAAAAAAAAAATGTTCTATGGAAGGAATCATCTCCAAAGTTTGGTAGTTACTCATAAAATTAGGATTTCACACACGCATAATAACCACATAGATACTGTAACAAAGACTAATACTTTTTTCGTGGTACGAAAAAAGTCGGTTTGAAATTTAACGGCTGAAATTTTTTACATATACAGAAAGCTTCAACATGCTATATTCTTAGAAATGTCTTGAATCACACTTTCTTCATTTTACGATCGTGATAGACGACTTCAAATTTTAAGCTTGCAAAAGGGACGGACAATCTTTAAAGAGCACGATGCGTAACACGACATAAAATATTGAAGATTGATATATATTTTTCCTAATAAAAGATTATTGTTCTTTAGAGGAATCCATCGAAAAAATGTATAAAGCACACACGCACATTTGTGATTAGTAGACGGAAATTTATGCAAATGAATCCTCGTATTGAATATATTGTCCCACAGGCCAACATCTTTACGGATAAGGAAGTATTATCGTGATTTACATTAAACCACGCACAAGTGAATACAATAATCACGCGTTGTGTCTGCTCAAAGTTGACTTGAGGCAAGTTCCTTTGAAAAGGGCAGCTTTAATTTAGATTGGACAGATAATTTGACGTTCTTCTAGAATTGCTGCAAAAGTGACTCTAGAGGATTCCAGTATTAGATATGAAGATATAACATCGTGCGACTCTGGACAAGAGTACCATGAGAATCATGTCGCCATTGATGACTCGAGCGACGCGTCTCTTCACTTTCCTCATTGTGCTGTCATCAGCTTCTTCTGTTCAAGGTAAGCACAAGTACTGTCATGTCTATTATGATGTTTGGTTAAAGTGTTAAGCGATCAAGAATGCAGATTTACACTAGGAAAACTGGTAGATAAATGAGTTAAGATGTACAAGATAAACGTTATCAACATTTCATTTCACCAAATATTATATGATCATACAGTGTAAATATTGTCGTAGAAATTATGAATAAGCAATCACACATTCAGATTTTTCTAATCTAGACAAAATTACAGCTTAGTTCCAGTAGTTATGATTTAATGTCACCGTGTAGTCAAGGAGGATTTTGCCATGAAGAGAAGGAGAGATTGATGGGTTAACATAAAGAAAAATATTAGTGAATAAGAGAGAGAGAGAGAGAGAGAGAGGCAACGGAGAAAAAGATAAAGTGATGGAGGGGGTGGTAGCAGGATGAACGGTCAGAGTGACATAGTGTCATTTGAGAAACAACAATCGAAAACATAGCGGAATTAAGAGGAAAGAGAGGAGGGGATGAGGGATGGAAGAGGGTAAATAACTACTGACAGGCGGGGGGAGAAAAAAAAAACATGATAAAGATAATCCACCACTCTTTCCACGAGTGCCAATATTGATTTATAATAAGTATGAACTAATAATTTACATTAAAAAAGGTATATGAGAAGGAAATAATGAAAGAGGGAAAAGAGTATAGTACAACGAAGGAAATATAAAATGATTATAGATGACAGATTTAAAGAAATTTGTAACTGGATAACAGAAACAAAACATAAACTTCTTGTTGTAGCCCCATCATCATCCACTGACGTATTGTTTAGAGAAACATTTATAGGAAAGAGGGGGGGGGGGGTGGAAGAGACGTGATTGGTGCAGGAACAGCAACAGGGAAAGACAGGAGAAGTGGAGAAAGACAAAAGTGGCAAAAGATGGAGAAAGAAAGACAGGGTGTGCGATGAGAGATGTTAGTAGACAAGACAAAAAATACGATGCATAAACGTCCACTATAGCCACCCCCCCCCCCCACCCCCAGCCTTGTATCTGTCAAAATCATCACCATTTATCCGTAAAATCAATGCAGCAACAAATCGGCAAAAAATAGGTATTCAGAAAAGTGAAATAGAGAGGGAAAAAAGGAATGATAGAAAAATAAGAGTGCATGGGGTATTAAAGGGGAAGCTATTTTGGTTTCAATAAAAAGAGACACATGACAAAGACATATCAGTGAAGGTTTGACGAAAAACGGTCAAAGGAAAAGAAAGTTATTTGATTTTGTGACGTCAGATGCGAGTTGCTCTCCCATATGTTGTGTACATTTTTTTTTCGAAAAATGCGCATTTTCTCACAAAGATGTGCATCCTTTGACTTGTGCATTTGATACATTATTAGAAATACGTTTTTACACACATACCAGTACGAAAAAAAAAATTATTCCGTTGTCAAAAACAGAAAAAAAGCAATTCATCGGCTTATTTTGTACACAGCATATGGGAGAGCACCTCGCACGTGACGTCACAAAATAAAAACTTTAAAATCAAACAACTCTCTTTTCCTTTGACCGATTTTCGCTAAACCTTCACTCATTATGTTTCTTTCTTTTGTCTCTTTTTATTGAAAGCAAAATAATTTCAGGGTGAACGTCCCCTTTAAAAAGAGACAATGAGGTCATAGGAGAAGAAACAAAAAGAGAGAAAGAAAGGAGCGAGAGAGTATTGCGATATTAAGGAGAGGGAGGAGGTTGAAATGGAGAGAGAGAGAGAGTGAGAGAGAGAGAGAGAGAGAGAGAGAAAGAGAGAGAGAGGGGGAGAGAGAGAGGGAGAGAGAACACATGGAGATATTAAAGAGATAGGAGAAGGTCATAGAGAGAGAGAGAGAGAGAGAGAGAGAGAGAGAGAAAGTACATGGATATATTACACAGAGAGGAGGGGGATCACAGGGAGAAAAAGGGAAGCGAAGACAAATATTGAATATGAGAGACAACGATGCGAAAGAGAAGAAGACTGCTTGAGGACATACATACATATACACCACCAATATGGTGGGATGTAGCGGAAACATATCCAATTTCAGACAGAGAGAGCGAGCAAGCGAGCGAGCGAGGGAGAGATAATTACTAACAGGAGAACCAAAACACATACTAATAATAATCCACCACTCACTTAGCCTAGGTA
This sequence comes from Arbacia lixula, assembly GCA_963669155.1. Taxonomy (NCBI): domain Eukaryota; kingdom Metazoa; phylum Echinodermata; class Echinoidea; order Arbacioida; family Arbaciidae; genus Arbacia; species Arbacia lixula. The sequence continues at coordinate 775,924 of OZ022580.1, read as the reverse complement.
CTAGGCTGTGAGGTGCATGGACACAACCCAGTCTGTTAACAACTATGTCTGGTAACACAGACTATGCCCCAATCCAATCCTTGCTCCTCCTGACGTCATTAGGGCGTAGTCTGTGTTACCAGACTGGGTTATGTTCATGCACCTCACAGCCTAGTACCTAGGCTAGCACTCACTCCACTCATTGAAATCTAAATTTGCTTTAAATGAAGATACGAAAGAGAAAGATGGAGAGGGGGCGGTGAGAAAGGAAGGGACGCATTGACAGCGAAGGAAATGAAGAGTTGACAGATTGAAAGGAGAATGAAACTGGACGACGGGAACACACGCTGACGCGAAATGCATTATATACCGCTTTATCATTTACCCACTGCATCAGTGGAATCTACAAAATTGTTCAGCTCTACATTTGTGGGAGAGAGAGAGAAGAGAGTGGGAATACAAGGTGGGTACAGAAAAAGAGGAACAAGGAAGTAGAGATAAATATGGGAAGGACACAGAAGGATAGATACAGAAAGAAAAGAAAGAGAATAGAAAGATAGCAAATAAAATGCGTATGGCGTTATCCGTACACACCCTTCCCCTCCCTTCCCCACCCCCACCTTCCCATCCCCCTTGTATCCAGAAATTCAGACAAGAGATGGACAGGAGAAAAGAAAGAGGGTTATAGAAAAGAGAACGTGCTCGAGGAGGCATTGACTAGAGAAAGGAGGTCACATGGACAGACAAAGAGAGAGAGAGAGAGAGAGAGAGAGAGAGAGAGAGAGAGAATATGAGACAGGAAAACCTTGTGTTGACATGCTGTATGATTAAATCGGCAAATCATGGATGATAGAGCTTATTCAAAATGTAACTTCCATTTGAAGAAAAAAGTAAGCTTGAGTGACAAATTTCTACGTATTTTGTTTTTTCACATATTCGAATTCATCACAAACTAGACCTTTAAGATAAATTGTGTGGTTTGTATTAATCCTATCTGCATAATGTATGCAAGATGGATCTTTCCCTTTAAACATGTACGTACATTGCGTTAAGACGTGTGATCGTTCGTATGCCAGACAAACGCATGCTGTATGGGATTCCTGTGCAATACTGATCAAACATAGAGACATGGCACATTACCCCTTTGTATGCCAAGCCAAATAGCGCTCTGTGGGTTTTGTGCTTAGTTCATGCGCAAAACGCCTCAAAGCCACATGGGGAATTAACAGGTTAAAAGGTGTTCTACTGCCAAGTTTTCAAAGACTCCGTCACTTGACAATACGACAGATTGGGCGGAAATTTAGCTCAAGTGCTTTATTTTTCTTCCACGCGCTCTGCTAAATATATTCCATTAGTAAATTGCACTACAAATACAATTCACATTTGTACTTTAAGCACAACCGCAAAAGGGTATTCATTCCAAAACCAATTAATTGTTGTTATTGTTTCTAACAATACTTAAGGACGCTTATCCTTTTTTTATAATGCTGAAAAGAAGTTCTATACGAGTACCTATAAGATTAGGAATCGTTCTGTGTATCGTCCAGTGCCGGATTAACGGCATTAAACAGCAAATACTATGATAAGATATTAAACTCATCACGTAACTCAACCAAATATATGATCACTCTGAAAATAATTGTGTATTAAACTTTTACTTTATCATATAAAACCTAATCCCTTTTTTTATAATGCTGAAAAGAAGTTCTGTACGAGTACCTATAAGATTAGGAATCCTTCTGTGTATCGTCCAGTGCCGGATTAACGGGGGGGGGGGGGGGGGGTGTTAATCCCCTTTAAACAGTAAATACTATGATAAGATATTAAACTCATCACGTAACTCAACCAAATATATGATCACTCTGAAAATAATTGTGTATTAAACTTTTACTTTATCATATAAAAACTAATCCCTGTTTTATAATGCTGAAAAGAAGTTCTATACGAGTACCTATAAGATTAGGAATCGTTCTGTGTATCGTCCAGTGCCGGATTAACGGGGGGGGGGGGGGTGTTAATCCCCTTTAAAACAGCAAATACTATGATTTAGATATTAAACTCATCACGTAACTCAACCAAATATATGATCACTCTGAAAATAATTGTGTATTAAACGTTTACTTTATCATATAAAACGTAATCACGTCTTGCTGTTATGGTGTCAATTGAAAACACCACTTACGGCAGATACGAGGGTTCAAAATAGCAACAAATTGCCACGCCGCTCCGTAGCTCGTGGACGATGCTCCGTCATTTACTCACGCCCCCTCTCCACCTCCCCCACCGCCCCTCCCTCCACCTACCATCCTTCTTCAGACAAAAGGCTAGATCCGCCAATGATGTCTGTGAATTCCATGCGACTAAAACCTAGACTACGCACGTCGTGGACAATGCTCCGTCATTCTGTCAACTCCAGTCACACGTAAAGCTAGTTTTGTATTTGGTCATGCGTGCGTACATTTTTTGGCCATTGTAACTTTCTCCTAATGATTTCCCGACATTTTTTAGTTCCTTCCCATGTTTTGGTACCGTTGCCTTCTCAATTGTTGGCATTCTACTTGCGACGTCTTCTTATATGGGACTCTGTAACTCACTATCGCTTAAATTGTTTATTTGTTCATGTTGAGCTACGTTCCCTCCATTAAAGACACGTTCTTTTGGAAAACTTGTCAGGCAAAATACTGTTCAGGTTCTATCAAAGTTATCAAATGCAGTTTAGACCTGTGGTTTACATGTAATATGTACACTTAATTGCAACGGCGGATATATTCGTTGGAAGTTGTATCATTGGGATTGCGATATCCTACGTAACATATTGATCTTGCGAAGAATGCATTGCTCTCTTTCAAAAGCGTATCTATAGTATTCCATATGGAAATTCAGGGAAGAGAACGAAAGTTTTAAGAGCTTGATATAAAAGCAATATTGCATTATCATTTATGAGCAAAGATTTGGGGCAACGTTCATCCAAAATATCGTCATTGTTAGTCATACAATAATAATCAAGTTCAAAGCATCAATTATTTGATCTGTCGTCTTGACACGTGATTCCAAGACTTATTTTTTTTTATGTTTAATCGTGCGGTGTATTAATTGGATATAATTACCAATTACATCAGATTTACCGTTTCGTATCATACTGTCCCGACTCTTTCTTATTGGCTTGGTCGGGAGGTTCTGGCTGGGGGGTTTCCCAGGGCAGGTAAACATTTTCATGTTAAGCCCCCCCCCCCCCCCCCCCACAACATCGTTTTGATGCCTATTTTTTACATGTATGTTACAGCAGTATGATTTTTTTCCAAATAGCAAACTTCAATCATATTTACAGCATATAGTATGTCGTTTTCCGTGGATGGTGTTTACATGTGCCTCTGAGAACTGAACATAAGTCACTACTTCCGGTTCCAGCATTACCTATAGCATCACAGTGATCAATAAACTTTCCTAACAAGTAGGATGATCCATCTCTGTACCAAGGATTGATATGTTGTTGAAGGCCAATAGTATTTTGCGTTTTGCATGCAGTGGATACAATAGATCAGTACTAGACACAAAAGGTATGCAAACCCAATAAGCATCGTTGCGTGTAAACCATAATTATGACGAGGACAATTATTGGCCCGTACTTTGAACAGTATCGCACATTATTCACAGACGCTAATAAAAATGTATGCCAAATCGTTGACACGGCTAAAGAAGATTTCTTGAAAGAAAAGATAGGTTCGTAATGGTGATTGCCCCATGTATCTTTCCAGTCTTGTAAAATCCAAACCCCCCTCCTCCAGGTTGAGAGCTTCAACTTCCTCTCACTTTCAGTTAATGCCTGGTCCCCGTGTGAAAACAAGATACGGCGATAGAGCTCTTTCTGTCGCTGCTCCCCAATTGTGGAATAGCCTTCCTGCCTTCATTCAAAACGCCCCATCGCTACATACTTTCAAAACAATGTTAAAGTCCCACTTATTTAAATCTGTATAGGTCGAATTGATTTGCCTCTCGTAATTTAAATTTAATCGTGGTGCTGCTGTCCCAGCTTTCCATTTGGAATAAGGATAGAACTTCACTTAATGACTGCGGGGACTGCAGCAACACAGCGCCTAGAAACATAGTATTAGGCGCGTTATAAATGTGCTCTATTATTATTATTATTCGTGTCCTGTCAAGGAAGTATATCAGATCATTGATTCACTTTTGAATAAGAAGTCAAATCAACTTCCCTTACATGATTCTGTGGCCAGATTAGCTCAACAATTCTCTTCGGTTTTTGTAAACAAGATAAAGAGAATTAGAGTTGAACTTGATGCATGTACTGTGCCCCCTAATATCCAGTTTAGTGACACTGAAAATCAAAACATTCCACTTTTTACAGATTTTCAGTTACTTACTCAGCCAGAAGTGTCCAGAATTATCATGTCATCGGCTACTAAATCCTGTCGAATTGACCCAATCCCTACTTGGCTTGTGAAAGAAAACATTGTTCAGTTATTACCATTGCTCACAAATATAATCAATCTCTTTCCACAGGTATCTTCCCAGATCAAGCACACTCAGCAATCATCAAACCTTTTCTGAATAAATCGGGGTTGGATGTAAACGATATCACTAATTATAGAACAGTCTCAAAGTTAACATTTTTAGGAAAACTCATCGAGAAAGCGGCATGTTTGCAACTAGCTTACCATATTGAATCTAATAATCTTTTTGATTCTCTCCAATCTGCATATAGGTCAAGTCACAGCACTTAGTCAGCTCTGCTTAAAGTGCTTGACTCAAATAAAGTAGTTTTTATGACACTGTTGAATTTATCAGCTGCATTTGATACAATAGATCATCAAATTTTCATATCTCGTTTATTCAATAGAATAGGTGTTCGGTCTACAGCTTTATCCTGGTTCCAATCATTTCTGTCTGGATGGACTTCACAAGTCGACATTGACGGCACGTTGTCAAATCCCACAACTCTTTGAATTTGGACTCCCACAGGGGTCAATAGTCGGTCCAATAGGTTACTCAATATATACTCTTCCTGTCGGCGATGTCATCCTGTATCATCGTGTCAACTATCATTTTTATGCTGATGACATACAATTATTATTTCTTTTGATCCTAGGACTCCAGGAGCTCTCGATAACGCACTTGCTAAACTTCAAAGTTGTATACTAGATATAAGACAGTGGATGATAACGAATAACCTCAAACTTAATGACTCAAAAATGATTTTTTTTTTTTGTCGCTGCCTCTAATTACAACTTGCGCAGTCTCCCAAATGTTCAGCTCGATGTTGGCGGCACACTCATTAGACCCTAAGAAAAAAAATCGAAACCTTGGTGTTTTATTTGATTCCCGCATGTCAATGTCGTACCAAATTTCACATATTTGTAGCACGATTACTTTCTATTTACGGAACATTTCTAGAATCAAAAGGTTCATAGACCAATCTGCCTGTCACAATGCTGTTCGTTCGTTAGTTCTATCTCGCATTGATTACTGCAACGGGCTTCTTTCTACAATTCCCTCTAATCAATTAATTCGTGTTCAACGACTACAAAATTGGGCAGCACGCTTAATTTTGCAGGTTTCCCGAGATCATCCTTCTCAACCACTCCTTAACTCACTCCACTGGCTCCCCTTGAAACAGAGAATTACATTCAAATTACTGCTGTTTGTCTACAAAATACTGAACGAACAGGCTCCAGAGTATTTAACTAATTGCGTGACTCTGTATACACCAGCAAGAGCACTTAGGTCGGCCAGTGACACTCTTCGTCTCACATATCCAAAAACTCGTACATTAGCCGGCGATAGAACCTTCACTGTGTCAGCTTCAAAACACTGGAATGATTTGAAACTTACAATTAGACAGTCTCCATCATTATCAATTTTCAGAAAGGCATTATAAACAGCCAAGTCCCTTCGCCCGAAACGGCGAATCAACTACACATGAACTACATGTACATATTATCCATTATCGGAGCATATTCGGTGATGCGTAAATAGGGAGCTTTCGTTATAGCCCCGCGGACGGTAAAGAGCAATCTGGTCTAGCCGTCCGTCCGCGGGAGTCACAGGCGCTTTCGCAAAATAAGACAGAGAACGCGAACGGCGGTCCGTGGGACGTCATCTGACCCCCTGACACCCCCCGACCCGGGCGCACGTGCGATTTGCAATGACATCATCTGTACGGGCGCTGATTGGCTGCTCTCCGCAACTCGTCGTGAACGAAAAATTTCAAAATTCACGTCCGCGCGGATAGCGAGGCCGAGGGTGGCGCATGCGCAGATCGATCTTCGTATCGGATTACCGTACTGGAGCCCGTCCGTCCTCAAAACGAAAGCTCGCTAATAATTCGATGCGAACGGCTCGCATTGAGCCGTTAGATCGTATTCTCCTTCCAGGCTGCCTGTACTATTCGAAATTGAAGACTATGTGTGCGCGCTGCGAGTTTGAAGCCGAAGTCCCTATCACAACACGACTGAAATGCTTGCAGCAAGCCTCACATACACAATAGGAATGGTGCCGCTTTTGGGCTGCTTTCAGAAACCACTGGTTTTCCTCGATAAACTCACTTTTGCTTGGAGCGGGCAATTTAGATAGAGCTACGAAGTTCGACTGCAAGCAAGCAGCGCAAGCGGAGCTGACGGAGACAGCACCCCGGCGCTCCCCGGTAGCTGTTCCTTTGGATTCCGCTGCAGATGTGTTTTCCTCAACTGTGTACGTGCAGACTCTGTGCGATCGATTGCAGCACTTGTTCACTGAAGAATATTTCCCATCAACTGATGTTTTCATGTTACGGAAACATCATAAAATAATGGATCATATTTCCAATAGGATTGTAGCTAAAGCGATAATACAAAGAAAACTGAATAACCGCTAACGACCAAGTAGGATTGCGATGCTACCCTTACAAAAATGTCCTGTGGTACTTTCTGTGGTACTACATAATACCACAGAAAATACCACAGGATGAAAAGTTACCACACACATTTCTGTGGTACTACGGATGGGTAGCCTGTGGTACTCCTGTGGTACGGAAAATACCACAGGAAATACCACAGAGAAACATTATACCACAGCAATACCACACAATAGTGCTGTGTTTCTTTAATACGGTACAGTGTAATACCACAGGGGTGAAAAGGCCTACACACATGTATGTGGTAATGCACAGGTGTCGTCTGTGGTACTCATGTGGTACGGAAAATACCACAGGATACCACAGAGAAACATTATACCACATCAATACCACACAACAAAGCTGTGGTTTTTAATACGGTACAGTGTAATACCACATAATATACCACATGGATGAAAATGCCTGTACACAAATGTATGCGGTAATGCACAGGTGTCGCCTGTGGAACTCATGTGGTACAGAAAATACCACAGGAAATACCACACAGAAACATTATATCACAGCAATTACACAGCAGTGCTGTGGTTTTTACACGGTACAGTGTAATACCACAGAAAATAGAACAGTAATGAAAATTAATTCCTACACAATTGTATACCGAGATGTCGCCTGTACGTGTGGAAAATACCACAGGAAATATACCACAGATGAGAAACATGATACCACAGCAATATCACACAGCAATGCTGTTGTTTCTTATGGTGCAGTGCAATACCACAGAAAATACCATAGGGATAAAAATTATGCCTACACAGATGTATGTGGTAATGCAGAGGCTCGCCTGTGGTATCCATGTGGTACAGAAAATACCACAGAGAAAAATTATACCACAGCAATAGGTACATACAGCAGTGCTGTGTTTTTTTTTTCTATACTATTGCCCTATTGTGTCTTCTAGGCCTTCTGCAAAAACACATAGTTCTTGAAACTTGCGTAATGTTGTACAATCATCTTTTAATAAAAGAAAAACAAATATGATAAATTCCTTTAGTCTGAATAAAAGACTACTGAGCTAATAAAAGAAAAACAAATATGATAAATTCCTTTAGTCTGAATAAAAGACTACTGAGCTAACTGGCTGGAGAGCAACGCAGCACACACACTGAACTAGAAAGTTCTTTCTAGTTCAGTGAGCACACACACAACATGCTAACACTACAGCTATATGCGCACACACAGTCTGCACCGTACTGTGGCCCACTAGTCACATGCTACATCAGCATGTATCATTAGAGCGGGAAACCGGAAAATACGGTTGGCTTTGTTCGCTAGCTCGGCAAACAAACTTATGCTAGGGATTCAAGACAGACCTTTTTGCTTTGGACATCATGTCATACATCAGATCAATCCAAGGTAAGGCCTAGATTTAATGGTATTTACTTGCATTTCTATTATAACTTTGAAGATATCATGTTTTTACAAAGATACCAACAGTCAGTGCAGTGACAGTGTGTAATTGCTGTGAATGTATCCCCGTATGTTAACATTGGTGTTGGATGTTGCTTGACAGCATTGATGCACTGCACTGTGAACTCTTCCTAACCCTTACTGTATAAGAGGAGCTCAGGCCTTACTTGTGAGTTTAAATTATGCAAAAAGGGTGATATCAATACATAAATTGTGATGATGCAATCCACAGTTATTGAGAAAGGATTCTAGTCATATAAATTCAGGCCAAGCCAGGGCAGCTAGCACCACATTGTATCTGTAGTGTAGAGCGAAAAATCAGTCTTGTAGTGTAGGACGTTGGATCCGCGCTGAGATTGCATCTGCCTCGATCCTCTGAATGCCCTATCTATGTCCAAAAATGTAATTTCGATTAAAGAATGACCTGAATGAGACGGTTATTCCTGCCTAATTAAGGCACTTTCGTGATTGGGGAAAAAAAAAATTACAGTTTGCTGGTCAGACTCAATCAAAATATTTGAAGTGGAAGTGGTTGAATTGTATTTCCTTTGAGGCTATACCCTAATTGTTCCATGGACCCAGGTCCGAAAAAAGGTGATTGCCATATAAACTTGTACATGTATGCATTCTCAGAGCGCACATTATGCTGTTGCGTATTGCTCATGTAGGCATGCACATTGCAAGTAAGCCTGAGTCATATTGACTTTTTCAGAAACGGGTATTCGAAGGCTTTGCGCCAATCGAACATCGATGCATCGACGGCACATTGATAAATTGTGTACAACAGATAGCAGAGCACGAACGCTAGCGGTCGTGTATATTTTGCTTATTACATGACGTCATCTAGCCACTGCCAAAAGCCAATTTATGAGTGAAAATATAGTATGCATGCGCAAGCCTTCCATTTCCCCACGTACACAGTATTTCACCAAAACAAGTGTGCAATTCTCTATCATCTCTTACCAAAATCGACCTAGAATTTCACTTTCCTATATTTTATATGAATTATGAAAGGTATTCTCAGAGAATCACCGATACCGCACATGTAAGCGAATTTCGATTACTTCTTGCCTTTCCGTCAAATGGTTACGAATTAGCGTTAATAAGGCATCGTGATTGTTGGAATCTGTAGAGTCTATTGCAACGTGCACAAAGTTAATCGGCTTCCGGGTTTTGAACAACGTGACCGGATATTGTTATTGCTATCGATACTTCCGCACGCAGTGCGAAGGAATTATTTTGTTGACCACGTGGTGGTCATGACGTGACCTACACGATGCACCAATCAGCGGTCTCTGAATCACTTGTGCGGAGGCGCTCTTTCATGCTATTCGCGTTGTACACAGTCTTACGCACGATCGCCACTGTGCTGTTTCTGTGTTTTCACAACACACGATGCTATCCGTTGTACACAGTCTATGGACAATTGTTTGTTGTTGCGTTGCATAGTACGGTATATAGAAGTGAACGAATCGAAGACAAGAACGTAGAAGCTGCTTGATCATTGAGCAACCAGTTCGTTCTCTTGATGCGTTACCTGCAAAACTCACAAAAGAGAGTAGGAATTAAGTAAGCAAATTAAAATTGTGAAAATATGAAGATAAATTGTGTATAACAGGACTATCAAACAAAAGATTTTGTTTTTTCTAGTCAATTTGGTCATTTTGTCGATGCATCGAAATCATCAAAACGAAATCGTTCGACGTCTTCGATCGAACAGTGGCTTCATAATCAATTCGACTCAGGCCTAATTGCGACCAAACTGACATCTTTACTTTAGTGATTAGTCGGTGACTGAAGCAATCACTGAGCGGGTGAAAATTTTAAGGAGAAAACAGACTTTCTAGTTGGCATATATGCCAAAATATGTGTTAAAATTATGAACACGTAATTTTTTTGTCTTTTGACATTCATTGAATAACAAGACTTTTACACCCTAACATTTCAAAAGACGATATTTGTTGAAACTTTTTTTTTTTTACAAACAATAGCATTGAGTAGCTTGACCAAAACTGTTGTGCTACCAGTGATTCTATCCTATGCATATGTACATACTCTTACCATTGCGTTCTATGCATTTTTGCCAGTGTGTGGACTAGGAGACCACAGTGAGAATGAGCCACCACCTTTACAGCTAGTCTGATCGATGGCGATAGCATCTTGCCGTAATATTATGGCAAATAGGCTCATCGTAATTGAGCCTAGAGGCAAGATGCCATCGGTCTAGACTAGATGAAGGACAAGTTTGTAACTTGTTTCAAAAGACAAGGTATTCACCCTGTGTGTATTGCATGATAATACGTTCTAGGTTGTGACTTGGGAAGTACTGAAGCATTAATATCATTATTTTTTATTAAATCACAAATTGATTTCCGTCTTTCTCTTCAGATTTGTATGTGGAGCTAAAAGAAAAAGAGGGAGGATAGCCACCTAACTATCTAAAGATGTGAAGGAGACCTTATCGTCTGTCCATGTCCTGGGAGAAGACAGGTTTGTTCAAATAATTTTTAATTCATGTTTCCATAGTCAAAGCATTGGTGCATTGGTTTGAGTTATGGCAAATTTTCAAATTGATTAAAACTACATGACGTTGAAAATCATCAGGCATGCATGGGCACATGACATGATAGTAATTGATTTTAGTCGTGTTCACGGTCAATTCAAGTTTTGCCAATGACCGTATACATGCTCATTGTATTGCTAATTACAATCATTTACATCTAAAGATCATTTGGCACTCATGTTATAGATACATGCATATCAGTTTCAGGGGTCATTATTGCAAGATTTAGTTGGAATATATTTTAGTGCTCAACATGTATAATTGATTATATGAATGTGGGTTTGTATTTTTATTACATGTACTGTAAAAGGGTGAAATAGTGAAATAAAACTGAATAAAAAAAAAGCATGACTACTGTACATTGTAGGAAGAATGGAATACATACATTTATAGATTCGCATTACATAACAAATCAATAGTAATTGCTCTTGAGTTCATGATTACCCGGCATGTAATTCTTCATTTGTTTTCCCTTTCATCGAACAGCACTGTCTCCTCCACCACCGCCAATCACTCAACCATATCTTCACAACAAGACACCTCCAGCTCTTCACCTACCCAGCCAGCCTCTTCACCCACCAAGCCAGCCTCGCCGGCACGGACACCACCATGCTCCAACCTACGCCGACGACCACACCGAGCCTCCCATCCCTGCTCACCAAGACAATCCCGTCCCTTCCGCCATTCTTCACGCACAGAGGGATGCCATTGGTCATCCTCCTCCACCACCAACACATGCAAACCAGAGACTCCTGTCCCCGCTCCTTCGCTTACGCAGGCCTCCCACGTCCGCATACCAACCGACCACCGATTCCCGCCACCCCACACACAGAGCGCCATCACCGGCCGAGACCAACAGCCCGCGGTTTCCTCCCACGTCCGCACGCACGCCATAAGTACCGTCACTCAACTAGCGAACACTCACTCCTGAAGACAGACAGTCAATCTGCCTGAAACGTCAATCCCACCTCTACTCATCATTCTTGCTTTTCCAATTCACCTTTAATTTCTATCCACTTTTCTCCTCTCAGTCCTTCCAGGAGTTTACATATGGTGTACCGTAAACCTCTTTTGTGATATACAGTGTGCTTTTTTATTGTCTCGCTTGAACAAAGTTCGGCAGAGACCTAGTAATCATTTTTCCTGTTAGTCAGTTGGTGTGTACAAAAATGTTCAAGTTTTTGTAACGAAAATGTTAAAGTTTTGTTTAACATGCTCTCACTTCTTTATTTCTCAATCAATTGTGATCAAACTTGGTACAAATGATCCATGGGTAATACCACTAGTGTTGTCATGAGGATGATGGGGTCAAAGGTCATCTAGGGGTCAAAAGGTCAAATAATATGAAGCCATGTCATTACAAAAAAGTTAAAGGTTTTGTTTAACTTGCTCTCATTTCTTTATTTGTGCATCAATTGTGATCAAGCTTGATACATATGATCCTAGGGTAATACCACATGTGTGTTGATGAAGATGAGGTCAAAGGTCTTCTAGGCACCATTTTCAATATTTGAAAAAAACCTAGCTCTGTATATCAATTGCGAACTCAGACTCGTGGTTCGCGAACCACCTTGTTATTATAGTTTCAGTCATGTGATGTTCCACTTTTATCAAGTGGTTTATTTTTGATGAGTGAGCAAAAATGTACATGTGCTGCAATGTGCACATAACGGTACTTGAAATTGGAACCGTCCCAACCAACCGAGGAAATTGGTCTTGTTCTCACAAAATCTGTGCCCTTTTTAACAGGAGGAGACTGTAATTCAGACATACAGTTTGGTTGTTTGTCAACATATACAGTGTGCAGTTCCAGTATTAAATGTGATGTTCCACTTTTATGAAGCGGTTTATTTTTGGTCGCAATACAGTATTCTATTGATGTAAAGGGAGCACATAACTCTGTTGCGTCTTCAGAATGGTTTAGAAATGAAATGTGCAAATACTGATAAAAAACAAACAAACTATACATAAACTTGGACATAGTGTTTCCTTTGACTTTGGTGAATAAATCATGAAATTGCATGTATCATCAATTGAAAAGTTACATGTAAACCTGGAAAGATGGACAATTTGTCAGTGTATTTGGATGATATATACATGTACACACAAAAAGTTCTCTTTTTTTACTCTTATTAAGCTCATGTAGGTACATGTATATAGTTTTCTTATGTAAATTGATAGAATTATTACTGCAATGTATTTTTTCTTATGTATATTCTCACATATTGACTACCAGATTTCCGAAGTCCAGTCTTGCTGTTCGGGTGCATTAACTGTAATAATCGTACCTGCCTAGTTTCTTAAGTGTGTGTCCCAACGAAGTTTAAACCTAAGTATTCAGTGAATGATCACATGCTTTTATAGTATCACAACTTTCTGATATAATATCAATTAAGACATTTGATCATATTTGTTTTTCTTTTATTAAAATATGACAGAACAAGCTCGTTAACCAATGTAGTACATGTATTGATATGTGGTATTATGATGTGCTTTGGTAAAGCAGTGTGATACCACACAGGAGTGCCACAACAATACCACACAGGAGTGCCACAGCAATGCCGCACAGGAGTACCACAGCAATACTGCTCAGGAGTATCACAGGAATACCACACAGGAGTATCACATCAATACCACACAGGAGTATAATACCACACAGGAGTACCACAGCAAAACCACACAGAAATACTTTACAGCATGACCGCACATTGTGGTATGTGATGTGTAGTATTGCTGTGTGGTACATACTGCTCTGTGGTACATACTGCTCTGTGGTATTCCCGTGTGGTAATCCTGTGTGGTATTCCTGCGGTATTCCTGTGGTACATGTATTCCTGTGGTACATGTATTCCTGTGGTACTGCTGTGTGGTAATCCTGTGGTATTCCTGCGGTATTCCTGTGTGGTATTCCTGCGGTATTCCTGTGTGGTATTCCCTGTGGTATTTCTGTGTGGTATTCCTGCGGTATTTCTGTGTGGTATTCCTGCGGTATTCCCGTGTGGTATTCCTGCAGTATTCCTGTGTGGTATTCCTGTGGTATTTCTGTGTGGTACTCTTGTGAAGTACTGCTGTGTGGTACTCCTGTGTGGTACTTCTGTGTGGTACTTCTGTGTGTTATTTCCTGTGGTACTGCTGTAATGTCCTGTGGTATTTGTCCCAAAATACCACACAAAACCACATGACTGTCCTGTGGTACTTTCCTGTGGTATTTCCTGTGGTATTTCATGTGGTACTGATGTGTGGTATTACCACAGAAGTACCACAGGAAATTTTTGTAAGGGTAGCTTCGGTAAGTGCGCTGCAGGTGTGCATAGCGCATGCATTAACCGCTACGGTAAATGCGTATGTGTATTGTACGTGTTTGACGAATAATAATCCCGACGTATTGAATTAGGCTATCTGCATCACAATTTGAAAATTGAATGCTCGGGTACGGATTCATTTTGCCAATAACAAAAGTTCCACCGGATAGATCATCTTTTAATTTTTCGTGATGAAACCTTAATACTGTTTAGTTAACATACTTCCTTTACACGATAATCTAACCGGTGGCATTTTTAATATGATTTTTTCAAATCATTTATTTGGATAACGGTCGCGGTTTGCCATTCACTTTGCACGCGTAGGCGAAAGTAGGTGAACCGAGGGAGGCTCGATGATTGCGACATATTCTCCATTTTCGGAGAACTTGTTCATTCTCCGATAACGGAGAACGGCTTTGACTGATAAACCCATCTCTTTTGTAGTACGTAGTTTCAGATTATGTAATTCTATTTAGTTCATTGTAAGCGCTCTGGGCCTTATGGGAAAAGCGCAGTATAAGTAATAATAGTAATAACAGTATACAACCAGTGTACTAAAAATGGGCTAACTTTCTGGGACGCCAAACTAAACAAAGTGAAACATTATCAGTGATTTAATATAATTGATGTTGTCCTGGGAATCACTATGGTATATTGAGTTAAACTATGAATGTTTACATCTCTCTTGTTATTATTTTTGTATAGTAGTCATTTGTCATTACCCCACTCCTACCATATGTCGAGAGGAAGTCATTACCCTTTCCCCCCATTCAATGTTTGATTTATTCCAGTCTCTGTTTTGTCTCTCCTGCTCAGACCACATCATAAGTCTTCTAAACATCCTCTCACCCAAACCACACTTGACCCACATTCCGTCTATCCAAGCACTTTCAAGTACTTCTTTTGTCTCTTAGTCAATCCACCAAGCAGAGGCCACAACCCTATAGCTACCCCCAAAAGTAAAACCACGCCCCCAAATCCTGTTGTTTCTCCCGTGGCTCTAGCTGAGGGAAAAGCCTAGTGAAGGGAGAAGAGTTGAGACTTTCACCAAGCGAAGATTTGTATTTTACATTATCTGTGTCTTGTGAATCTGAACTATGTGATTTGTTGTTTGCACATAATAAACGCACACTCTCATACTTAACTCTAATTTTACAAGTCTGATGCTCGTTATTCAAGTACCTCTCGACGCTGCAAAAATATTACAAACACACACCGATCCCCAACACGACATTATAGTGTAATTATTGATATTGGTATGTTAAAAAAGGCTGTTCATCCACCCTCATCCTCATTTGGAATAATTTGAAAATCATGGAATATGTACAAGACTCGAGTATGGAGTCAAAAGTGGCGAGTTGCATTTTTTTATAATCATTTTCAATGTCAAATACCTTAAATACCCAATTTCGTGTCCTGTGGCCAAACAACATTTGACCGTGTACAGCGGCCATCAAGTTTCAAATCACCCGTCGCTGTCGGCATGAAAAGCCTGCTTTCTAGCTGCATGACGTAATACAGCTCATTAAAACACATTTTCAAATTGTACGAATCAAAGAAAAATTGCCAAACAAACAAAAAAAAAACAGGATCTTCAACTTGATTACGCTGGTCATCGAAAAACAGCTGTTCCCTTTTTTGTAGGGAGTCTTCCCGCACTCGCATTTTATGAATAAAACCCCGGATCTCCGGCCAGACCGATGCGCCGTAAGCAGACCAAGGGCCTGTTTCTGCATTAGAATGCCAGCGACATCTGATTTCGAACTCACGTTAGCGCCAATGATGCTAAACCGATTCTCGAAGAGAATGCTAAGTCGGATATCAGTGACATCTCGTGTATCGATACCGGATCGGAATTTTCAGACAAATTGACAGCCTTCTCACGAAACTCCCTACTGATTGATAAAATATCAGGTTGAAATAATTATGATTTTGTTAAATATGGGCCGAAGTATTGTTTTAAATGTTGATTAGTCTATGGTTTGATGTATAGCACATCATTTTCATGAAGATTGGTGTACTATCAATCTCTCATTTTCTTCTGTTAAATCGATTCATTGATTTTCTGTAATGTTTTCCATTTTGGTCATATTTGTGTTGAATGATACCATGTAAATGATAGTCTACGCAAACATGCCATTCTTAAAATAAATGTCTGAATATTGAAGATAGGGGTAATCACATGCATGTTTTGATATTCACAACTGATGGAAAACTCTCAATCACACCTAGACTTAATCATTCAAAAATAAATAAGCGAGCACGAGTGAATTTTCAACATTAAACAGTGTTAAAATGTTGGATTACTTAGACTAGCCCTCTGATCTACGGAATGCTCGAATGATACTCAACATGTTGAAATATTTGTTAACCTTTTTCATGAATCTCGCCTTCAATGGATTGATGTTAAACAAGCAAACCCCTTTCCCCGCCACAGCTGATTTTATGCTCAGCGAATTTTGACAAAATGCAACATTAATGTTATCATAGAACGCGTAATGCAAATTTAGTCACTTTTCACAGTCCTAATTACGCAACTCAGCTTTCCATAAGCCACTATTCTTCTCAAAGATCGTCCGATCGAGAACAATAGATGCGACAGGTTTCGAGCAGTTCCAGCATTTAGAGCTGAGGTTAGAGTTGTAATAGCTTCGAGAATCACCTTAGTGCTAACTATCGCAGTTAGAGCTGAGGTTAAAGTTGTCATCGATGTCGAGAAACGCGCCCCTCGTATTCCGCGATCGGCTCGAGCAAAAGCAGCGCCTGTTCGATTATACGTGGTCACAAATAACTGCTAATACATGTTTCTTGATTTCGGTATCGTTTTATGTAGATAAATTTTAACAGTATGTAAAGACAAGAGCACTCTTTCAGATGAGACAAACTTCAAAAAATTGAGTTTGTCAACCCAAATGACACATTTTGTCTCTTTACAGAAAATCGTACCTTACGACTTTATGTGGGTTTCGAGCGGGATGTTCACATACATAAAACAATATTCCCTAGCAACTTGCAAGCATTAACAGTATGGTCATAACTTTGTAGTTTAGGATATTCATAATGCTATTTCGTTTTTACTAAAACAGTTCATAACATTTAGCCATTAATATCAATGAATTATAACATTAAGATTTAAAAAAAAAAGGGTTAACATAAACAACAGAATAGTATTGTGAAATCAACACCTGGATTCGAGGTGCGGTCAACTACCATATGATATGTATGTACTTCATCCTCTGATTTCCTTCAGACGCTAGAGCTAAGTTGAATCGTCTTTACTTTTTACTACATACCATCAGAGATTATTATACAAATGATGCACAGGTTTGAGTGGGTCGGTAGGATTTGTGTACACAAGTTACCTCTGAATTGCCTGAACCCACGAGGCGAAGCAGCGTGGGTTTCGGGCAAAATTCAGAGGTAACGAGTGTACACAATCCTACTGACCCACGAAATAAACCTGTGCATCATCTGTTTTTATAGAATGAGCCCAAAAATCTGATAAAAAAGGGTAAAATCTCCATTAACATCATTTACTGGATGCATGGCTAGCCATGCGTCAGTATTTACCGGATGCATGGCTAGCCATGCGTCGGTAATTACCGATGCATGGCCAGAATTACCGACGCATGGATTGTGATTGACCAATCAGATTGCAGAGATCCATCTTCATCATCAATCATCATCAATGATTGGAAAATCTGTCAAGACTAAAATTGTTGCCTTCTTTTACGTTGACAAGTGTCCAAATAACAAAGCTAAAAATATGACATGATTTTCGCCATACCCCATGTCAAGTGGAAAAATAGAGTCTTTATGTTTAGAACTACCATGTTCATCAAGCTTTGATTTGATAACAACCACTTCATATCAGGAAAGACAGATTTACTGCAATTTACCGTGATTGTCCAGAGTGGCGTCGAGTGCCCAAACAAACGTATTCGTAATGTACAGTGTACATGCTCTAGAAGGCAACTCACCGCAGCACAGACTCTTACAGTGCTGCGACAAAGTAGAATTAAGACCTGAGTTTGTCCGCTTCTCCATCAGAAATATCTTCCAAATTTACGTGTTTCACTCCCGCAGAGCGCTTGAATGTAGAAAATGAGTGTTCGATGCTTTTGGATAAATTTATACTTACTGACAACGTCTGAATCGTCCAAAATTTGTTTCAATTCTTCACCTAATTTTACCGAAGTTTCTCGAGTTTCGTGGGTGCCGCCCTTTACGTAAACAATATCGGTATCGATCATACTAAATCTCGATATCGATCATATCAATTCTATCGCGTGCTGCCAGTAAAAACAATGCATGGTAAATTACGGGTAATTAACCAATCAGATTGCAAAGATTTTGATACCCATTCTATAATTACTTTTGATTTTCGCAGTATCCCCGACTTTAGCTGAGGCCCCAAGCATTCAAAGTGCCACATCGAACTCTCTAAGCATCACCTGGTCGGCGTGGGATGGTGAATCAGATGGAGGAGACGGGCCTGTGATAGGTTACAAGGTCTATCACAAGATGCAAGGAGAGGAAGACTTCACTCTGTCGTTTCCTGACCTGATCCATGATACCTCCGCCACCATCAGTAATCTGACGAGGGACACCGAGTATGAGATCGCAGTGGCGCCAGTAAGACCGGGATTAGGAGGTACAGGAGAAATGAGCCCATACCTACACACGAGAACTTATTGCGGGGGTAATTGCTCTAATATTCTAAATAGATGGTTATTCAGCAATAACCGATGTGAAATTAGACAAGGTTTATAATTTTACATTAAACAAAAGTGATGTGCGTTGCTATATTCATATTCAAATGTGAAAGCTCTTTCATGAAAACGGAGAAAGTTTTTTTTTTTGTGTGTGGAGGCAAAGTATATTTTTTGCATGGAGTTAAAAATAACCGTAAACGTAGTAGGCCTATTTATCTTAATGTATCAATTTATCTCAATCTGTGCGCCTATTAAACGTAATCTTTGTTTTATTCCGAATAAAGGTAATTGCGTAATAGTGATTTTTATGAATGGCAACCGTTCTTTAACAAGAAACATCTTTTTTAGGTATTGTCGTAGTAGTATTAAAACTTCTGCTTATTGGCGTATCAATGGTTTATCGTTTACAAATCAACATATTAATATCAGTATCAATAAAATCAGAATTGTTGAACAATTACAATCTTATAAATGATAAATATTATTACACAATAATGATAAGAACTCAATAAAAATGTACATGTTTCAAAGAATATGTATATATCAATTGCTATAGGATTTATCGCCCTTGATTGGTTTATTCCTCATAGCACCTTCTGAGGATCCAGTCCTGGCGTTCGGGGAGATTGGACTAACAAGCATTACTCTCTCCTGGCAGGTGAGATGGTAACTTCATTAGCATGCAATGTGCCTTCTCTCTTTTTGCTATTGAATGTGTGCAGATGAACGATATCTAAGTACATTTGTTGCTCTCTTTCTTTTTTAGCTCTTGAGTGTAGATATTATTACGTGTATCATACGACATTAGGGAATCTCTTTTTATGTTAAAATGATGATATTTTACATAATTTATACACGATATCAATATTTTGTACAAGGAAATGAATATACTGTATTATACTGTTATCATCACTTACATTTATCTTCCATGAAAATGGCAGTTTTGCCATTCATATAGTATTCATATACCTACCAAATGATGATATATGTATATTATTCGCAATGTATACTGATTTCCCTTGTAGGGAGAGGCGCCATCGTGTATATACTTATATCATGTATATACTGTATACCCGAGCGGGGTAAACAAATACAATAGAAGTATGCTGTGTACTAGTTTTAAGGAGCAACCTAAGACACATGTAGTAAATATTATCAATATTTTTCAGTCCCACTAAGATATGGCAGTAATTGTTCACAACAAGTTCACAACAAGCTCTGATGGTATACCGAAGCGGGTAATAACCACTGGTAATCATTTAATACCTACATGACTCTGTATACGCAACGTCGTTTAGACTTTAGTGCTTTGCAATTATAACACATGCTCGACACTATTTGTGTTTTTTTTTTTTCGCATTCGTGCTGGACGCCTTGCAGCTTCCAGCAGAGGAAACGTGGGGCTGTAGACCAGGCAGCACGGCTGATATACGTATCCTGTACGGAGAACGGAACACTACGACCGCTGTCTCCTTCCCTACTTCTTCCGAGACGGGAACACTCTCTTCTCTCTCGGCATGCACCATCTACGAGATCACTGGTTACATAGCGAACAAGGACCAAATAGTTGGTCCATTACCTGCAGCCACTTCCGTTAGAACTGCACCAATAAGTAAGACACTTTTTTATTCGTTAACCATGCAAAACTCTCTAAGGATTACATGTGATTGGGAGAAATAAGTAACTGAATCACAAATCTTTAAAATGTCGGACCGAACATTTTGAGGATTTCTAATTTAATAACTACTTACAAATGTGGATCATTTGAGGGCGAATCACTTTCATGAAGTTTCTAACATGAACAAAACATGACTTTATGACCATTGGTAAGAAGATTGCCCATGATTACCCTTTGAAGGCCTTCTGTCTTCCCAGTAGAGTATATTCCCTGCAAGGGGTCGAAATGTAGCAGCCACTTAGCTAACCACTGCATCCGGATATACATTTCGTTTGGTAAACATGACCAAATTCCCTGAGGATGATGCTTGTTTTCCTCATTTTTAATACCAAACGCCCAACCGTACTTTCTGATTTCGCAGTATATATTTCTTTTTTAGTACATGTATGATTAATTTCGCGTGTTCAGGAGATGCTTTTATAACAGTTCAGAATGATTTAAATCTTTGTGTGCCACATGTGCCTTTAATCACATGTAATACACACAGTTTATATGTCATACTTAGCGTTAACGTTTCATTACATCCAGATTCTTTTTCATGGAAAGCAATAATTTGTGCATAAAAAATCAAGGTGCTTTCTAAAGATTGAGTAAGATATTTATTGATACTATGAAATACTGACAAGTAAAAAGGACTGTCTTCGCTCTCTGTTTTTCACGTCAGTGTAACAGAGTGGAGGAGCTTCGATTATTGGTACATCCTCAATCTTCCATACAAATGTATCCTTCATCAGTATTTTCTCACAGAAAATGTGGACTGTTATCATTTGTATTCACTTTAATTCACCTGTCAAGTAACGCATCCACTGATTAGCATATACGGAGACAAAAGGAAATGTTCATCATACGCTTATATGTTATGTTCTGTTTACCTGTGTAACTTTATCCAAACTAGTACCTGAGGCTGTCTCCAACTTCCAGTTCTCTCCATCTGCCACTCAAATCTTCCTCACCTGGAGTGTGCCCACCACGTCTTGTCCGCCAGACTACTACATCATTCGTTACAGCTTGCTACGGAAACGTGCCTGCCCAAGTCCTGAACCAAATGTCATGCAACATGAGACCATTACTAATACCACGAACAATGAAATCGTTCTCATGGGTTTGGAGGCATATTCTACTTACAGCATAGACTTTGTTGCTGTGAATAGCGCTGGTGAGGGTGAGGCAGTGAAGGAAAGACTTTCAACTCAAATGGGAAGTAAGTGAATATCATAATGAAAGAGCATTATGGTTCGTAAAATGAAATTTTGTGAACAATTGTTTACAAGTTCCATACTTGAAATTTGGAGTAAATATTTAAAATATATACATGTTGTGGGTTTTTTTTTTTCAATTTCTAATAGGAACCAATATCCGAATATGCATTTGTTTGCTACAAAAATGAATCTTGACCATACATTTGAACTTCAATTAAATTACTGATACATTTCTTGATATTGCTTACGAATATAAACATTAGGTTTGTGATATAAAATGGAAGAGTTTGAACTAAATAACGTTAAAAAAAAATAATTTAGGTTTAAGGTATGCATACAATTGTTCTGTCCGCACGCTCATTATGTCTTCGATCTAAATTTGAAATGTATTTTTTGTGGTAAGATGGAGAAATATTCAAAGCAAATGTATAGTTGAATGTGTGATATTTTTTTATCGAAAAAACAGTAAAGCTCTAATGATGCTGGTTTTGGAGAGGCACAACTTAAACAATACAATCATTTGTTAACTCTAAAATTCGGGTTGGGCTTTTCCACATCGGTGTTATTGACATCTACAAAACTATGGTTTAAAATATAATGAATTTGTTCAATACAAATTCTGAGGAGGTCAAAATCATGTCAGTCATGTAAGAATGATTTGCTCAATTGATTTGAGAGAAAATGAAAAATATCTTTATAAAAAAAATGTGGATGTTTACACAATGTGCATAAAACAATGTCTAACAACACGTTGAATACGACTTATAATGGTCTTGAGTACCAATGGTAACACCACAAATAATCTACGAAAGTTTCTATAAACAATGAATTTATCCCAATTTTATAAGGCAATGATGTCGCACAACAGATTCTTATAATTATACGAAAGTGCTTAAATCAAATGAAGAAATTCAGTTTCTCACTTAACATTGGAAAACCACTTTATTCAAGAAATGCCTAAGGTTGGCCTACCGGCAATTTGGAAAGGTTCAAACTAGGACATCGGTTTTGCCGACGTTGTAAGGGAGGACAGCTATTATTTGATTAAAGTAAAACTAGGAAATATAACAGAAAGTCAAGTAGAGACATTCAACATCATGACCAGACGATGCTATCAAAACGTACTTTGATTATTATGTAATACCACATCTCCTCTGTTATGTCTGCTCAACATTTCCTCCTTTCGTTGAACTCCTATTCCGCAGCTCCCCCGGCTGTTACTGGACTCAGAGTCGATACTTCCATTACTGATCCCACAAGCATTGGCTTCATGTGGGATGTTTTGACGTGTAAAAATACCAGTGGCGTGTTCGGGTACTACTATGCTAGACTCTACGAGGATGGAGTTACTGCGATTTTTGCGTCAAATACTCGGGGCACACCATCTGTCGTAAAGTACATCGACTTCATAGACCAGCCATCAGTGTTATTTGATGACCTCCAGCCCTGTACTATGTATGAAGTCGTTCTCACTGCGTCCATCAATACAGCGTCTCCTGGTGCTACATACCCAATGTTTGTATCAGGTGACGCGTCTCGAGCATCTGGACTGACTGGGTTGACATGTACGTATAATTCACAAAACGGGTGTTCCAAAAGGTGACACCCCTTGACACCCTTAATCAAACACCCCTATTTCCCATTCACTTTGTACACAAATCTTTCCCAGTTTCCCGCTTTTTTTTTCTTGATATTCATTAGCTATATATCGATCTTCGTTCTCGAAAATGAATATGCATTAACATTTTTTAACATGACACGTGTTCACGCGATCATGATCTTGTGCGAAATATACAAAGGTCCGTTACAAAAAATCATGCATATTAATATTTTACCGAGAAAATCAAGAATTGAGTCACGTTTGAGATCTTTTAAACGGACACATTTTGTTCTTACTGCCATTTTTCAAATGCCTCTTCGTTCTTATTCGATAAACTACACAAACACTCGCGACTAGCTTCATATGCTCCGACGATCCGGCTACCGCTACCAGCTTAATATTGTCCCTATTATGCGGGACGTTGTATGGTGTACAGATCCAACGGCACGCGCGTGGAAAAGCGGTGATTGTTTTTGCTTTTCTCTGCTTTAATAAGTATTTTCAGCGATTATGGGAGTAAATTTGGGTTTGAGGACATTGAAAAGGTAGAGCTATACCGTAATCGAAATCCCCTCTTATTCATTATTAAAATGCTTTATTAACTAATATATACAACGAAATATTTACATTTATTCAACATTTCTTCAGACAGTGAATGTTCATTTTGTGGGAATACCGAAGAAACCTGCGAGCATCTGTTTTTTTACATATGAAAAGACGATAGACTTATGGATAGATTGTGGTAGCTTATTCAATATGTATCAAATGAAAAAGTCAGTTGGGTCGATGTAAACATTAGTATTACGTATTCTAATGTAGGAAAGGTACAGATAATCAATCACATTCTTTTAATAAAACATTTGATCTTTGCTTACAGCAGGATTAATACGTATGACATAAACAGAACATCTATGTGAAACCCAAACATTTTACGTAGAGGCTCTTGTCCATTGATAGTGCACGATATCCATGTATATGAATACAAAACTCCATACAACACGAAGAGTAAAGTCACCGTCTCCGCTCGAATTTAGACCCGGGTATGTCGCTTCGAACCCCCTTGCTTAAACCACTTGTCAACGGAGGTGCTAGTGGTTTCGTCGATCTTCGTTCTGTTCTGTTCCATCCTTAATTCCTCGTACATGACTTTTGTTCATCTATATTGTTTACGGGAAATCGCAGTTATTATTGGTACTCATATTAAGCACAAATCTAAACGACTATCCACGTACGGAAACACAAGAAATCCTTTATCATACGATAATTCATCATTGTTTGTATTATTGTGTAATCCTTCTCCAATCAAGTACCTGAGGCGGTCTCCAACTTCCAGTATTCTCCATCCGCCACTCAAATCTTCTTTACCTGGAGTGTGTCCACCACATCTTGCCCACCAGACTACTACATCATTCGTTACAGCTTGCTACAGAAACGTGCCTGCCCAAGTCCTGAACCAAATGTCACTCAACATGAAACCATCACTAATACCACAAACAACGAGTTTAATCTCATGGGCTTGGAGACATATTCTACATACCGCGTAGCCTTTGTTGCTGTGAATGACGCTGGCGAGGGTGGGGCTGTAGAACGGACACTCTTTACTCAACATGGAGGTAAGTTATTTTTTTTTCGCACAATTTGGCACAATTTGGCACAATTTGATAATGATGATAAGTCCCATAATCGGACTTTATTTGTTAATTTTCAAATTATTCTTATCATCAACATTAATATCAACGTTATTATTGACACCCGACGTTAAACCGCTTCAAATCCATTTAGTTTGTTCAATAAAAAAATGATAGAGGTTAAATGTAAGTCAGTCATCATGGTAATGTACCACATGCATAATCAAGCTCAAATATCACATAGTAAATGCATGTGGAAAAATACACGATATTAATGTAATAATGACTGAGAGCTTCTTGAATATTTTTGAGAATGGTCGTGAGAAAAATGACAAAGAGCTCATAAAAGTACAGTCAAACCTGGCTATGCGGCCACCTGTATTCAGCAGCCACCTGCCTATAGCAGCCACCTTCGACTCCTCCGCAGAGAAATTCAGTGTTAAAGACCCTGGATATAGCGGCCACCTGGCTAACGCGGCCAGCGGCCACCCATTTTGTCTCCCTCGGCCAAAATTTTACTGTGTATAGCGGCCACCAATTCTGAAATCACCCGTCCCTATCGGCGTGGAAAGTTGGCTTTAAGCTAGAGGCATGAAAAGCCTAGCTTTCTAGCTGCATGACGTAATACAGCTCATTACCACATTCTCGAATTGTATGAAACTTGTAAGAGACCTTGCCAAACAAAAAGCAGGATCTTAACTTGATTACCCTAATCAATGAAATCCCGATGTCCGGTGTTCTTTTTTTCTTTTTTTAGAGAGTCTCTGCATCCCACACTCGCTTTTATTGTTGTGATGAATAATACCCCGGATCCTCGCTCGGCCCCGAGGCCAGCGCATCCCGGGTTCGCGCGCGCCCTCAGCCCATGCCCAGACCAATCTGGATCCGCGATATGCGCTACTGCAAGCTGGCAGCAGCGCGCGGTTCTTCAGCGTTCGCAATCTCAGAAGCACACAGCTAGGCTGTAACTCGAAACTCATCGATATGCCTATGGAATAAGGTGCTTACTTCAATCAACTCCCGTTCGGAAATTATTAAGGCAAAAATATTTTAAAAGACACGATAAAGAATATTTTCGATTAAATAAAATATGTCAAGATAGAAGATATATTTTAATGTGCATTTGTAGCCGTATATATTTGTTTCTTTTATTAATTGAAATTAATATTTATCGTGCTACCTTAGACGAAGTAAGAGTGCATTGTGCACGGCATTTGCACTAGCTGTCAATCGATCGGAGAGAGAAACAATAGACACGAAGATGAGGAGATTCTTACTAACAACGAAAAAGAGAACACTTGATTATCATTAACGTGGGTATTTTAATTCAAGATCCTGTTTTCGGCAAGTTGTCGTTCTTTTGAAATTGTTATGCCGTTTATTCACTATTCAAATCAACGCCAATGCCCAAGCAAGCAAGCTTTTCATCATAAGCAGCCCTTGTTGCTATCTTTCCTAATATCCGGTAGGCTGCCGGTGGAGCTCCATTCTCTTCTTTTCAAAATGTGGACATGAATAAGTTGCAGATTCTTGTAATGAACGAATGTTTCCGGGTTTTTTCAAAAGGGTATTTCATTTCAAGATTCTGTTTATTTGACAAAGTTAACAATTCTGTTCAAAGTTTTAAACGATTTACGCCCGCCCGTACTAATGTATGCGTGTGGTTCCTCGCAGTGCTAGGTCGTGCAGTGCTGCATGGTCAATACATTATGAATATCCCAAACGAAAGAAACTAAGCGCACATTAACTTGAGATTTTAAAGAAATCCGATAACATGTGTTTTCTCTGCTAAACCACATTTATTTCATCAGTTAGAATAGAAATTGTCTCTCGTGGCGTAAGATATCTAACATAGCATTTATCACCGAGACTCGCGAGAGTTGAGACAGCCGATGAAAATATGATATTGAATTAAGATATTCATCTCATAATGACGCATTTGATACAGTTTACATAAAATCACTTTCTACTAGTGATCTGCTTGATTATTCATTTTTGTTCGAACACTGAAGACAAATTTATGGCATGATATTGTGTTTCATTCTTCTTTTTGCAGATCTAGACTAAACAAACATACCCTTGGATGCTCATGACCCTTTACCGTGCCAACTGGTTGGGCCCCTTTCAGGGCACAAAAGAAATAATACACAGATCTCACACAAAATCGCACACACAGAAATAATACACAGATAACGAAAATTTGCCTTCAGGTTTATTCATATTTCTCATTGAACGAAAACATGATAAAATACTATTTATATATCACATAAAACTAAGATGTATGTATATCATCCGTAAACAATAAATTATGTTGCAGCATGAAGGCTACATAGTGCAAAACATATCCATGCTAAAAATCAAAATGGCCGCCGACCTGTCTATAGTGGTCACCTGTCTATAGTGGTCACTTTTGTGGTTTCCCTTGAGCGGCCGCTATAGACAGGTTTGACTGTATATCAAAATGGATTTTGTTCCCATATCCAACAAAGTTTAACCAAAAAGTTGTGATTCTTACAATAAACAGTATTGTTTTAGTGAAGTACACAAAATCCGTTTCTAGCTTAGAATTGGAATACCTCTTTTGTCATAGCTCAAACTTAAAAAAATACTTTACTTTCAAAGTTTACTACGCGCGCAGTGAACGTTAAAAAGCAGTAATTCTGTCCTGCATTCTTGAGATTAGTACACGTATGTGGTCGTTCTTCATTACACTGAGCTAGGTTCTTGATTGTGTTTCGAAGGCATTGTTTGGTGTTTACTTTGCAGTTCTCACGTTCTTTATAATATAAAGTTATGTCCATAACGATACAGATAGCCGTGTTACAGCATAATACCGTAGAGCAAGAAGCTTGATCGTGCCAATGACTCAGACGGGTAGCAGGGTAACTGTTAAGTATTGAATGAAGACTACAGGCTGTAGCTTCAAGGCACCTTGTACGCATGCGCCAGAGAGTTCAAACATGGCGTTTATTAAACCAGACACTACTTAAGATCTCTGTGCAGATTATCTCATTATTATGTTGTCCACAAGAGAACTCATAACATAAGAACATAACATTTTGGCGACGAGGATGGGATACATCAAAATGAGATTAATTAGGAATTTCTGTCCAGTGACTAAACTGCACTTCGGACAACTTTGGAAGTTGACCGCGGACATTGGATCATCAGCCGCTGAGCAGCCATAGCTTAGCACACACGGTCAACACCACAGCCCGCACAGAGAACGCAATGCAATGGTAAACACACTGCAAGCCAGCAGTATTACGCACGTCCACTGTGGATGGAGCACTCGCAGCCGCAAGCCCAGTCACGGAGATCTGGTATAAACAGCACAGTGCCAGAACCAAGCCTCAGCCATTGCATCGATAGTTCGCACGTTTACGAAATGGACGCTATGCCGTACGTGCATGAGTAAGTGAATAACGCCAGTTAAAGTCACTCAAATTCAAAAGACGCTTTGCTGTAAAAGAAAAGGGCTAATTATCATACTTGTGAAGTGAGAGAGGCTCGTTTTAATATGAACGCTTTGCTGTAGCCTCCCACTGACATATCGATGGTAATCGATGCATAGTTTCTAGACTAAGCCAAGTCTAGACCAGCCTAAACGGGGCCTAAGTTTAAGGACGCTTCGCTGATACCTCGAAGTTAATGATTTTCACGCCAACAAAATTATGACGGGTGAGAGAAGCTAAATCATTAAATGGACGCTTCGCAGAAGCCTCACGCCGTTCATGCCTAGCCCTTGTTCATGTTGTTGAGACCTAGACTAGAAAGTCTAAGACGCGTCTGCAGCTCATGAATAGCCCCGCCTGTCGTTGATGTTCTACATCTTTACTTTATTGGAGCCGACTTCACGCCGAAGTCTTCACGCCAGCAAACCGAGCAGCAAGTGACAGTGTGAATTTTGTACACAAGCCTAGGATCAAGCGGAGGATCCAGCATCGGGTTTCAGCCAAGCCCAGCCAAGGGTTAGGCCATTTCCTGACCTAGTCTTTCTGACCTAGTCTTTCTGACCTAGTTTTTTTGCCATTCATTTTGTACACGAGGCAGTTTTCATGAGACGGCCTCTGTTATTGGCTACTGTACTAATGAATATTCAAGACGACGGTATGGCTTGTCGAACGTCGCGCCGGCCAAAGAGGCGGCCATCGCCAGGAGCTGGTGAGCTGGAGGCGCGCTAGTCCACGCGGGAATTGCCCCCGGGAATTGCCGGCGCCGGACTGCTCCACTACAGAAAAAGGGGACGGTGCTCTCAGAAAGAAAATATAATGTAAAAAACACTGGATTTTTGTTGGACAATAAGATAAAAGTGAATTTGTTTATCCTTGTTGTATTATTGAAGAATACATCATCTCATGAAAATGTTATTGAATGATTGAATAAGGAATATTTTTGGTAGAAATTTATTATGCACCCCTATTAAACAGTCGATGACTCCAATATTTTTTTCTCTAGCGAGATTTGGGGAAAAAGAGACGGGAGATTCCATTTTGCTCTAGGGGATTTAGAGCATCATGTCGGGAGGGACAGATAAAAAAATAATAAATAGTCTAATAAAACCTAGCAAACATGAAATAATTATAACACAAACACATATCTATTTACTCAACTTTTTATCACAACATGGCATTTGTGCACAGTAATAGGTTTTCTAGTGTCCTTATATCAACTCATTACCCACATACAATGGTACAAAGGAACAGCTGATATCGGCATGAGCGTGCTCTCGCAGGCTGTGGCCGATTGCAGAGAGCAAGGATTTCTCTCTCAGCTGTGAAAAGCTCTGGCGTCTATGAGCTAGCGTGTAAAAAAAAATTGCGCCTCCTGGCCGCCTCTTTGGGCGCGCCGGCGCGAATGTTCGAAAAAATTGCGCCTCCTGGCCGCCTCTTTGGGCGCGCCGGCGCGAATGTTCGAAAAAATTGCTCCTCCTGGCCGCCTCTTTGGCCGCGCCGGCGCGAATGTTCGACAAACCATACCATAGTCTTGAATATTCATTAGCACAGTAGCCAATAACAGAGGCCGTACTGAGTGAATGGCAAAAAAACTGGGTCAGAAAGACTAGGTCAGAAAGACTAGGTCAGGAAATGGCCTAACCCCCCAGCCAAGCAACAAGTCCAGTTCCAAGTCGACAAGAAAGGACGAAGTTGTAGCGCCCAGCCTATCAGCAAGCCCAAGCCCAAGCCCAATGAAATAAATAAAGACACAAACATATGGACAAAGACTTTAATCATTTGGACTTATGAACTGTACTCTAAGTTGATGAATGCAAGAAGGACTAAAGTTAGTCCAGGTCCAGTTTGCGAAATTTATTAATGTTGTAGATGTGTGTGGTCTATATAAATAGCAGACCTAAAGTACAGGTGAATTTATGCATGATACTCATTATGTTCTAACCTTTATAGGTCCAGGTCTTGATAGTCTAAGACTAAGTAATGGTCCCAGACTATCGAGAGTTCCAAGCCACGGATCAATGTTATTGTAAGTAATGTGCCATATGATTATACATTACTCGCTTCGTTGATTGCTGCAGTGTAACAGCATACACTGTTCTTGTATTGGTTCAAGTAGGTCGTTTAGATAGCCCTAGACCCTTCACAGGACCAGGCCCGAGATAAACTAAGCCAAGTTTAAGCCAGTAGGACCAGGTCTAAGCAGTTATAAGACCACATAGCTGGTCCAAGCCTAAGCCAGTAGGACCAGGTCTAAGCAGTTATAAGACCACATAGCTGGTCCAAGCCTAACCAAGTAGGACTAGGTCTAAGCAATTACAGGACCATATGCAAGTCCAAGCCTAAGCAGGTATAAGACCAGCTCAAGGAGTTACAGGTGTAAGCCTAGCAAGTAAAGAGGACCAAATCGTAATACTAATAGGACCAAATTGCAGGTCCAGGTCCAAGCAGTTCTAGGATAAGATAGGTCTGAGTTGGTCCAAGACTTCGTAATTAGGAACAGATCTATACAGGTAGGACCAAACCCCTTTTGTTGCTATTCTGTTGAATAGTTACAGCCTTACACTGTACTATAGTTTAGTGTAGCCCCTCATGAAGAGTTTTCATTGTTGATACAGTATTGGACTACAGCTAGTCCAAGCTACATGTACTTTGTGTGTACACATGCAGTTGATGCTTGTATATCTAGCTTTGAGTGTACTGACGCCCATTGTACTTTATGAGCAAATAAGCTTTGTTCTTTATATGCACAGTCACAGTCAAGTAGTTTGAATTTGTACAATACCAAAACTCAGAAGTATGGCAAGCCATCATATTGGTAATGTTCCCAAATTGGGAGATGGGTACAATTTTGATGAGTGGCTAGAACTGTTAGAAGCATGGTTTGACGCTAACAGTATACAGGATGAGGGAAAAAAGAGAGCAATATTTTTGACGAATTTAGGGAGCAAGAGCTACCACACCCTGCGCGCTCTCTTGCAGCCAAATAAACCTACGGATCAAACATACACAGTATGTAAAGACACGCTGAAATCACACTTCGCACCGAAGCCTACAGAGATAGTGCAGCGATACAGATTTTACATGTGCATCCAAAAACAAGATCAGTCCATACCGCAATTTGTTGCAAATTTGCGCCAGTTAAGTGAAGGATGCAACTTTAAAGAATTGGACAACATGATCAGGGATCGCTTGGTTGTAGGTTGCCGAGATGTCACAATTCAACGAAACCTGTTAAGTGACCCATCACTAACTTTCAAGCATGCACTGGAAACCGCCACAGCCATGGAGGTTGCAAACCAGGATGTTGAAAAGCTCAAAGTATTGAGCAAAGGGACCGAGTCACCTACAGTTCAGAAACTGCAAGGCAGAAGCCAGCATAAACCAAACGTGTCTTCTTCATCGCATCAGAAAATGCATCACAAACAGAAGCAGGACACGAAAGGAAAGCCCAGCTTTAAGAAACAAGATAAACAAGGAGTCCCTGCCTCAAGATGTTGGAGATGTGGTTCCGGTGACCACGCCCCGTCAGCATGCAGATTCAAGAATGAAAAATGCTTTCTATGTTCCGCCATGGGTCATACTCGAAGCCAGTGTGAGAAGATCAAGCAGTACAGATCTAGGAAGAAAGCGGCACACCACCTGGATGGTGATGAGAACGAAGATCTGCCAGATAGTGAACTCAGACACATCAGGGATGGAACTGTAAATAAGATGGCAAGGTACAGTGAACCATTTCAAGCAAGCCTAAAGTTAAATGGAATCCAAGTTGACTTAGAAATTGACACAGGAAGCCCCTGGACGATGATGTCGCAGCAAGAATTCAAGAAACTGGGACACCATGCTGATATGAAGCAAACCAACGTTTCCTTGAGAACATACACAGGCTCTACAGTACCAGTCGTTGGGGAAGCAATGGTAGAAGTCCAGTTCGTTGACAACCAACCACCAAAGAAGTTGCCCCTTCTTGTTGTCGAGAAAGGCGTTGCATTACTTGGCAGAGACTGGATGCAAGCAGCACCTGATGGATTCTTGCAGAATCGCCTTAACCTTTCATTGGATGTTTCCAACGCCACAGAAGCTGTACACAAGGTACAAGCTACCTTACAAGATGTGCTAACACAACACAAGCAAGTGTTTGACTGTACAAGAGTTGGTAAACTGGAAGGTTATAAAGCAAAGGTGCATCCTCAGGAAGATGGAGACAAAGCGCCGTTCTTCAAAGCTGCACCAGTCCCTTATGCAATGCGTCAGAAAATCGACGAAGCCATTGATGAGCTGTTGGACCAAGGTGTACTTGAACCGGTCAAGTATGCTGATTACGCCTGTCCGATAGTGGTGGTGAAGAAGCCAAACGGGAAAGTCCGCATCTGTGGCAATTACAAACTGACGGCCAATAAGGCACTTCAAGTCGAACACTATCCAATCCCTTCGCTCCAGGATATGCTCCAGGACTTGGGTGGAGGTAAGCGATTTAGCAAGCTCGACTTGTCGCATGCTTATCATCAGATAGAGTTGGATGAAATGGCAAGGAGGTACACCACGATCAATACGCATAGAGGTCTTTTTCAGTATACCAGGTTGCCCTTTGGCATCGCAACAGCCCCAGCCCTCTTTCAGAGAGTTATGGAATCTCTTCTAGCTGACATACCAATGTGTCGCCCCTACCTTGACGATATTATCGTAAGCGGGAAGACAGATGATGAGCACATAGCCAACTTGCAAGCTGTACTACATCGTCTTGAGAGTAATGGACTTCGACTGAAAAGGGAAAAGTGTGAGTTCATGATGGACTCAGTGGAGTTCCTGGGCCACAAGCTGGACCATCAAGGAATCAGCCCGCTCGCAGACAAGATCGAAGCCATAAAGAAGACACCAAGACCCCAGAACCAGAGTCAGCTACAAGCATATCTAGGTCTTCTTGGCTACTACAGGAAATTTATACCAAATCTGACAAAGGAGATTGCCCCACTCACAACACTGTTGAAGGCAGAGTACGCTTCAGAGCCAAAGAAGCGTGGAGGTCGGAACAAGCCAGATCCAAAGCTTAGGTGGGGAAGAGACCAAGAACGAGCCTTCCAGAGATCGAAGGAACTTGTCCAGAGCGACACAGTTTTGACGCACTATGACCCAAGCAAGCCGTTATTGTTGCAATGTGATGCAAGCCCCTACGGTCTAGGTGTAGTCATCAGCCATGTTGGACCAGACGGTCTAGAGCAGCCCATTTCCTTCGCCTCGCGTACCCTTTCCAAGAGTGAAGCAAATTATGCTCAATATGAAAAGGAAGGACTCTCAATCATTTTCGGTCTCAAGAAATTTCATAAGTACTTGTACGGACGACGATTTACGATCGTAACAGACCACAAGCCGCTGTTAGGAATATTCGGTGACAGTAAGCCCGCAAGTCCGATGGCCTCTGCACGGTTAGCCAGATGGCACATGATCCTATCAGCATACGAGTACGACATCATGCACAAGGAAGGTAAACAGCACCAGAATGCTGACGCCCTGTCACGCCTACCCTTGACAGATGATCAAACAGTGTGGTCGCACCAGAGCCTTTCAGACTTGGATGAGCAGCTTCCAGTTCAAATCAATATGCTTGATATTGACACTAGACCCGTAGAAGCAGATGAGGTCAAGAGATGTACCAAAAGAGATCCTGTTCTCTCAAGAGTGATGGCAAACATCATGAATGGATGGCCAAACCCCAAGAACGTTCCACCAGAGCTCAAAGTCTATGCTCAAAAGAAAGAAGAACTGTCAATTGAGGACGACATAGTACTTTGGGGACATAGAGTGGTCATTCCAGACAACCAGGAAATGAGACAAAGGATCATTGATGAGCTTCATGGGACTCATCCAGGCATTGTCAAGATGAAAGCACTAGCAAGATCCTATGTGTGGTGGCCAGGCATTGACAAGAATTTGGAGGAGAAGGTGAAGACCTGCCCAACCTGTCAGGAGCACCAACGCAGCCCACCGCCTGCACCAATACACCCATGGGAATTCCCAGAACGACCCTGGAGTAGGATTCACATCGATTATGCCTACATCGATAACCAGAACGTGCTGATTGTTGTTGACGCCTATACCAAGTGGATAGAAGCTGTCAGAGTAGCCAATGCCACTGCAGCTGCCACAGTCACTGCCATGCGACGCCTCTTCGCAACATATGGTATTCCAGAGACGGTCGTAAGTGACAACGGCACCCAGTTTGTCTCGGAAGAATTCACAAGCTTCCTGTTCAGCAACAATGTAGAGCATGTTCAGACAGCTCCCAAACACCCTGCCAGCAATGGCCTGGCTGAGAGAGCTGTACAAACTGTGAAATGTGGAGTGAAGAAAACCAGTGGAACATCTTTGGAGATGCGCATCCAGGTTTTTCTGATGACCTATCGGATAACTCCTCAAGGAACTACCATGAAAACCCCAAGTGAACTGATGTTCAAAAGGAGGATCAGAAGTAGAATGGACCATGTCCGTCCAAACCTGCACAAGTCTGTTCAGAAACAACAATCTGCAATGAAACGATCAGCAGACAAGCACTCGAAGATGAGACAGTTCAGGTTAAATGACACTGTCCTGGTAAAGAACTTTGCAGCAGGACCTACATGGCTCAGAGGGAAAGTGACCGAAACACTCAATGAGGTCATGTACATAATAGAGCTACAGGATGGTAGAGAGGTACGCCGCCACGTGGATCACATACGACATTACACTCCATCGGGTGAAGATGATCGTTCCAGACAAGAAATGCTGCATCAGGATACCAATCCACAACCAGAGATTTTGACTCGACAGGCACGGTATCCAAGCCAAATAGAAAATCCTATAGCGGTACCTACAACTAGTGAACCCCTGAGCTCAAATACTGAACAATCTAGCACTGATACTGCAATAATATCAGAACCTGCCCAATCAGAGTCATTGAATGACTCTAGAGGAGCTGTTGCTCCAGACATAGTAAATCCTGAGAATGTCATGTCAGGGAGGAGAGTGTCAACTCGGAAGTCAACGACACCCTCAAAGTTCAAGGATTTCATTGTGTATCATTAAAATGCAAACACATAAACAACTACCTATTGATAGTTATATAGGAAAACATGAGATTTTAGGCAAAAGTCATAATTGGTTGATAGTGTTATATTGGATACACAGCCAAGTTAAAGGCTGTATGGTTTAAAGAAAAAAGTGATTACGTAAGCAGTGTTACAAGTATACAATGGTAACTGAATTAAGATTAACAATTATGAGTTGTAAGTGAATTACTACATGACTGAATAGTAATTCATGTTCATTGGTATACATGTATTTAGTTTAAAAAAAAAAAAAAAAAAAAAAAAAAAAGAAGAAAGAAGGAAATACATTAGGTATGCATTTAACAGATTAGACAAGTGTCTTTAAGTAAAACTTACAATTGAGTGGAAGATAGAAAATAGGATTAAGTTTTACACAGGCAGATAGAAATACAGTTTAATCGGTTGAGAAGGACACTAAGAATGACACATTCACAAAGTGTTATATTGTTGAAGCTTGTTTATTAGAGTTAAATGAATAGGAAACAACTGTTGCACTGAATTATACATAAGTCTGAGATTGGTTACAATTGTCAGTCAAGGTATAGAATTACAGCCATATGAGAAAACAGAATATGTAAACTCCAGCCAATTGATAGTTTACCGGTGTAACAAAATGAGAAGTTATTTGTAAATAGCCACAAGGTTAAAATGGTTTTGATGATTTAACCAAATAAATTGTTATGTAAGGTTTTGCCTATTACAATAGCTACATAAGGATAATTGTAATTTGCATGCAGTGTTCTTGTTTTAACATGCATTACTTTGGTAGTGTAAATGGCTAATTTTAGAGCAGTATAATTTAGCAGAGCGTGCTCCCAATTAAAGGGGGAGGAATGTTAAGTATTGAATGAAGACTACAGGCTGTAGCTTCAAGGCACCTTGTACGCATGCGCCAGAGAGTTCAAACATGGCGTTTATTAAACCAGACACTACTTAAGATCTCTGTGCAGATTATCTCATTATTATGTTGTCCACAAGAGAACTCATAACATAAGAACATAACAGTAACACTTCTTTGGAACTGTTATCGTCTCTGTCTTTTGGCATGAATTGAGTGAGCGGAGGTTTTCCGAACTTGCTTGGGTGGTGCATTGAATCGAATGTAAAATATATTAACAATTTACAAGCCATCAAGCCATCTGGTGATATAATATTGATTTTGTTGTGTGATGATGAATAAAATAGTTTACATACTTTGAATTGATGGCATCAACAAATAATCAAGTCGGATTCATATATAATGCAATACATCCTCTGTCATGTCTATATACAACATTATCGTCTCTGTCATATTGTTGGCATGCATAGAGTGTGTAATCTATTACTTCCTTCCCCATTCCACAGCTCCTCCAGCCGTTACTGGACTCGGGGTTAATACTTCAATTACTGATCCAACAAGTATCGGCTTCATTTGGGATGCTTTGACGTGTAGAAACATCGGTGGCGTGTTTGGGTACTACTATGCTAGAATCTACGAGCATGGACAGGCTAAGATTTCAACACCTCTCAGGAAGTACATCGACTTCATAGACCAGCCATCAGTGTTATTTGATGACCTCCAGCCCTGCACTATGTATGAACTCCTTCTCACTGCCTCCATCAATACAGCGTCTCCTGGTGCTACATACCCAGTGTATGCATCTGGTGACGCCTCTGGAGCATCTGCACTGACTGGATTGACATGTACGTATGATTCACAAACCTTCACTTCAATGTATTTCAATGACATTAGATTACATATTTTGGTTTTCATGCCAATTTACCCTAAAAAAATGGTTATCTGATGTCTTACTGATATCCAGTAAAATCAAACAAAAAACTTCCCCGAATGAATATTTAAAGCCTACTGTTTTGATAATTTCTACGTCGGTTAGCAAAGTCACATAGTTATATTAAGTGGCCTGAATTGTTTAATATTGTTGGTTATGAAAGTATCTTCGCCTAATTCATATCGACATCGTTCATGCGTCATATTCTTTGAATGGTGAGCTGTACTGTTTCCGAGGTGGTTAACATCATTGAACAAAGGGACATTATGCTTTGATTATTGAAGCAATTCGCAACTGGAATATCACGCGAAATGCAATAGTCACGAGGTAGCAATGCACATGTTATACACTAGCGACAAATCAAAGAATCGGGACCGAGTATGATATATCTGCATAAGTTATGATACACTATGACAAAGAGATCAGAGAATATATCATATATCATGTCATATCATATCCCTTTTATTTATGTTTTTGTTTATACTTCAGTGTCAAATGTGCGTGTGGAGGCCAGTTCTACAAGAGACAGCAGCATGGTCGTTCGTTGGTCAGTGCCAGCCCCCTGCAATGTCAGCTACTACTCTCTGGAGTACCAGCTAATCGAGTACCTGCCCTGCCCAGGGGATTCCATCCCTGAAGCTCCTGTCTCAACATTGAATGTCACTGGTTCCGACAACATCCTGTCTGGACTGGAGCCTTTCTCCTTGTACAGGGTTTCCATCAGCGGCGTCATCAACGGAGCGAGGAATACACCAGTGGTAGTGACTGGGTCATCATCGGCATTAAGTGAGTTGGTCGGTGGTATGAAAATATCATTTAAATCGGATTCCTATAGAACGCCATATATCCTCTGTCATGTCTATATACAACATTATTCCGATTGTGTACTTTCTTCCTCTCGTTCAATCCCCATTCCACAGCTCCCCCGGCCGTTACTGGACTCAGGGTCGATACTTCCATCACTGATCCAACAAGTATCGGCTTCACTTGGGATGCTTTGACGTGCAGAAACGCCGGTGGCGTGTTTGGGTACTACTATGCTAGAATCTACGAGCATGGACAGGCTCAGGGATCAACACCTCTCAGGAAGTACATCGACTACATAGACCAACCATCAGTGTTATTTGATGACCTCCAGTCATGCACTATGTATGAACTCCTTCTCACTGCCGCCATCAATACAACGTCTCCCAGTGCTTCATCCCAAACGTTTGTATCAGGCAACGCGTCTCGAGCATCTGGACTGACTGGATTGACATGTACGTATGATTCACAGGTCACGCCCTGTACATAGTTCAATGACATGAAAACTGTTTGTTTTGGTGGTATTACAGGTTTTATGATAAGACGTGTTACTTCTACAACCACGCAAACGAGAAGTATACATGCATGCTTTTAGCATGCTACTGCGTACATCCGAATACCTTGAATATACAAATCCGCCTGTAAATTCTTTTGTAAAATGACCCTTTATTTTTTAAATGTCTACATGCATTTATTGTCTAATCTATTCTTTACACCATTATGTTGTATGTTCCAAAATTGATTTTGTTATGTGAATGTATTTTCCATGTTGGCTTTTTATGTTGTGGTTATGGAGTAATGAAGATTATTGATCACATAATGTGTTTCGTCACCTCTCAGAATACAAAAGATCAATACCTAAAGTCACATGCACTGCTCTCCACGTCATATCTTACACACATTCCAGCATATAGTGTTGTAAGTACCGTGCGAGCGCAAGTGTATGTTTATGTGTATACTGTGTACCGGAACAGTTAAGTGTGTGTGTTTGTGCACATGTGTGCGCGTACGTTCCCATGTTTTGGAACCGATGAACGGTGCCTCTCTTCCCCAAAGGAGGTGAAATTTGTTTGTGTCGCCCTATGCCAAGTTAAAAATAAGATAATGCCGCCGCCTCTTCACTTGAAGAGCGTAAGGCGTGATGACGATAAAAACATAACAAACATATACATAACGTTCACACTAGTCAGATGTCAATTTAAGGATCAGTATCATCTGTCTGGAGAAGGGAGGTCTGTCGATAGGATAACGAGGACAGAGCATATTGTATTCTCATTCCTACCCTGTATTGTGATTTGTCTAATACACTTCAGTGTCCAATGTCAGTGTGGACGCCAGTTCTACAGAGAACAGTAGTATGGTCGTTCGTTGGTCAGTGCCAGCCCGCTGCAATGTCAGCTACTACTCTCTGGAGTACCAGCAAGTCGAGTACCTGGCCTGCCCAGGGGATCCCATCCCTGAAGCTCCTGTCTCAACATTGAATGTCACTGGTTCCTACAATCTCTTGTCTGGACTGGAGCCCTTCTCCTCGTACAGGGTTTCCATCACCGGCGTCATCAACGGAGCGAGGAATACACCAGTAAAGAAGACCGGGCCAACATCGAAATCTGGTGAGTTAATCGGTGTTAGGCCATCATGTTGTGGTTTCATGACCATTCAAATTGGATTTTTTTTAATCATCAATATGTCTCTTTCCGCAAGTTAAACGGTGAATATGGAGCAAATACTCCAATTCCGCCAGCACTACGTGATGGACAGCCGCAATATTAAAATATTAGTTTAAACGGAATGAAAGAGAAATAGCCTAATCAATTCTTTCGAGTTAAAAGTGTTTAATTTTGATTGTTTCCATCCACAGCACCTTCTGCACTAGATTCTTTGTCATACACAGCTGAGGCTGACACCTTACATTTTACGTGGGATGCGTTGCCCTGTGAAGACCTACATGGTGAGCTGTATGGCTATGAGTACAACCTCTATGACACCCTTACCAGGAGCTACGTGGTATCATCAAGGGAGACGACACCGGCGACTAGTTTGACCATCGATGGATTAAATGCTTGCTCAGATTACCGCTTAAAAGTACGAGTTGTGCTGCATAGTGAACACAGGAGTGACTGGACAAAGCGTAAGGCGACAACAAGTATTTCAGGTACCCTGAGTTTCAGCTCTCTATTAGTTGTGTGCTTAGTTCATATGCTTGATTTCATGTAATGGGGAATGACCTACTGTCTGCTCTGGTAACGGATTTGCTCTTTAGTCCTTATTACATTGTGTAATGTTCCGTCTTTAGCTCCCGAACAGCCACAGATCACTGACCTCCTGCCACGCCGTGACGAACCTGGAACGACTACTCTGACGGTGAACTGGGCTGCCCCCAACGCCACTTCCAACCCTTGCCAGCCGACTGCCTACGAGATCCACTACCGGCTCCTGCAGCTGGACATGTGCAATGATACCTCGGAGGCTCCCAAGGAGCGTGCAGGAGTCGTGCCTGGCTCCACGCTGACCTTTGACCTACCCAATCTCCGTCCTTACTCTGAGTACTCTGTGTTCGTCCGAGGTAACACTTCGGCTGGGTATGGTCCAGAAGATTCTACGAATCAGACAACAGCCTATGCGGGTGAGCCATCATTTAAGTGCAAATTATATCCTTGCCATTTTACACTGTCGAGGATTTCTTATTTCTCGTATTACACAAACCGTACTCCAATTGATTGTTGTATTCTGGCTCACATGTATTCAATATCTTGGAAATAAATGCTTAAAAATTACTCATTATTACAATGTTGAACGTCGTACAAAAATTAATTTAACTTGATAATGATTCAACATTTTATCATTGATAGACGGCAACTTCGCCTTTGAACGGAAAGATGAATGACAGTGGTCAGGAAGGAACAATGAATGACACGAAGAGAGCGAAGTAGCCTGCATCGTGTATAGTGTACCGGAGATGTGTCGTTATATGAGCATGTTGCCAAGACAACTGGCTCTAAACAAAATCACTCCAGTTGAGGTTGACCGGTGCGATATTGTCTAGTGGGCTAGTGTCGGGCACTCCCACTCAGAGTTCCCGCTGTGACCACCGCTGCTAGCTCTACCCGCATAGATTAGAACCAGTTGTCTTGACAATCTGCTCAAATTACGTCACACTCTATATATGGGGCATGCTGGGTTGAAGGTAGTATGGAGATAGTGACCCATTTCAAGATAAGCTAATGAAAATATCGACAGAAATTAGAGCAATATTAGGCAAGCGAAAGTGTAACGTAAACATATGGCGTAGAGTTAATTATATCAATATTATCTTTGCAGCTCCGACTGGGAAAGCAACCAACGTGAAAGTATCCGCTGTGGAGAAAAGAAGTTTGAACTTCACCTGGGAGGAGCCACTATGTGGTCAGCGGCATGGACCAATCACAGGCTACGATGTAGTGTTGTATGATGCCACAGGTACTGTGAAAATTATGTTTTTTCTTTCTATAACCACATAATTGCCATTAGCACGGTTTCTTATCCAAATGATTTCACTGTTCTTTATTATACTTGCTATATTTTTAAAGAAAAAAATCGATGTAATTTTGTATTCAATATAATTTATTCAATTTTGTTTTTTATTCATTCCACTTAGAAAAACAAAATTAAAAAACTGAACAATGAAGTAAATTTGCAAATGTGAAGGAACCAAAATAAGCACGCAGGCTTGTCGGTATGGTCCCATTACACATATTAACACACGGGTTAAAGTTAACTCTACAACTTAACAAAACATTAAGAAATACCAACAAAAACAAACTACAAAGAAAAAAGGGGAGAAAGAGAAATGCATATTGATTTGTTGGATTTTTTTTTAAAAAGGCCTAAGTACCGTTTTAGTAGAAGTTTGAAATAATTTACACAATATTTTTTTCTTTCATTTCTATTGCCAAGTTATTCCAGAGTTTTGGTCCAAAATAAAATCCTTTTTGATGTATAGGTTTGTGCTAGACATACTAGAGGGGTGTGATAATTATTTGCGTTTCGTGTATTGTATGAGTGGATACGGCAGTTCAATTGAAAATAATTTTTAAATGGTAAAGGTAATAAATCTTCATAGTAATTAAACATGAAAACACCTATTTAGTTCAAATCATGTCATATAATGGTAATATATTCAATTTGACAAAAAGAGGAGCAAAAAGGAATATAAATGGAGAATGGAAAAAGAAATTCGCATAGCTTTTTTCTATAACGCATGGATTCGGGCAATAAAAAATTACTTGTGAGACCCCACATTGTAAGACAATAATTCAAATATGATGATTTGCATTATGCATGCTCTATGAGTATGTCTATCTTCAACTCTCATTCATCAGGCGCAGAAGTTGGAAGGACCAACGTTTCCTCAGCTTCAGCACTGGAGACGTCGTTTGCAGATCTTATTCCGTACTACAACTACAGTGTCAGCATTAGAGCAAGGAACTATGACTTGTACGGGCCGTATAGCCTGAACGTAACGCAGCAAACAAATGAAGCAAGTAGGGCATTTCACTTCATTTTTTATCTTGTTCTTGGAGCATTCTTTAATGTATGTTTTTTTTTTTTATGTTTGGACGGGGTGGGGTGGGCGTGGTTGAATCACTTGTCCCCTTAATTCAAAAAGCCCAATCAGAATAGAGTTAAAAGCCGGCCCAAAAATCTACATGTCTTAGCTATGTCAGCATATTAGGTGCATTTTCTTTCTCAAATAAATCTTGTATTACATGTACACAAACATAAATTGTTGTCACATCTCGTGTACAGAACCAGCCGCACCAATCGCAGTCACTGTGCCTTCATCCGATCTAAACAGCTTGACTGTTACATGGCAATCTCCGAATCCCCCAGAAGCTCACATAATCGGCTACTATATCGTCTACTGGGAAACGATGCTGCAGGACGCTGACAGTGGTGACAGAATGAATGTCAGCATCCCATGCACGAGTGTCCTATGCGCAGACATCTATGAGACGCTATCCCATATAATCACAGGCCTGAATGCGGACACCAACTATTCCATCGAGGTGAAGCATGCCAAATGACACCTAAGCATTCAGTGTAATCATGGAAATACAGGTGGTCGATCACTGGTTGTTGTTGTGTTTTGTATTGTGTAAGTTTGCTTGAAAACCCTTAAACATTGTAGACCTAAAACATGTAAAACGCTTCTAAAGTTTTCAAGGGAATATGAAGAAGTCCTCCTAATGAGGAAACCATCAGCAAAGTGTTCTATCCGTCGTTGCATGATTTGAGGACTTAAGAAAACCACTGGAACCGTGACCTCACCACTATTGTGTATCTCACCGCTCCTAATATTTATTCCTGTAGACTTCAACTGTGACACGTCAGTTTTATAATACTTGTACATCCAAACTGGATTTTCACATTCATAGTTCTGATGTGGCATAAGGAGACGTAAACGGTGATGTTGAAACATCACCATGTTGCATTAAACTCTCAATTACATGTTGTATGATCACTCTAGAATTGCATTGATATATTGGTTGTTCACATCTTCCTTATAGGTTCACGCTGAGTCAGAGAAAGGCATCAGCCCACCCAGCACCCCGACAGTCACGGAGATCACCAAAGAGGGACGTAAGTTTATTGCATTATATCCCAGATCCTAGATGTTTATATCATATGATTTTGTTTAGGAAAACAGATCGACATTCCCTTTGCCATAGCAAGTGCAATGGGTATTCCATTACAAAGACATCTACATGGTGCCATACTTACCATGAAATAGTGACATGTTGTTAACCACATACAACTGCATTTATCCAGCCTCTTTGTATTGTATGTAGGATGGCGGTATCAATGTCTCTTTTACCATGTTTACGTGTGGGCATATGCATATATGACTTCTGCAGAGGCTTCAGAAACTGTACGGCCACAGGTGTAAACATCAGCACACGATTTGTGTACTATTTATGTTTCATTTTAGTACCCAGCGCACCAGGGACTTTAAATATATATGTCAACTCGAAGACCTCGCTGACATTCAGCTGGAGCAAGCCGAGATATCCCCGAGGCAGAATCATTGAGTACAAGGTACCATGGGCGTTAACAATGTCACACATTTTGTTCATATCGCCCTTTAGCGCCATCGTACAGATATACATATTTATGATAGATACGTATTTTGGAGAGCGCTACTTCTCTTGTCCGTGCTACCTTTTGGCAGATGTGCTTTTGTTTACTCTTTATGTGATATATCACTTCCTTCTGGCATGTTTGAAAATATATCAGACATTTAAATATGGGAGGAGTTCTTACCACTCATAATAAAAAAAAAAATTAAGCGTCACTTGTATTACAAAATGCCTCATTTTCAACCATGTGTCCTTAAAGTAAAACAATTGAAATCGGAGTATGTAACACATATGCGTTCTCTGCCTTTAGGGGTACCATATTCCAATTGATAAATGCGCATATTGATCACAATATTTATATTTCCCACACACAAATCCTCATACATGACAAGTTTTTTTAATAAAAAAAAAAGTTACCTCTTACGAATGTAATCTAGTCTACTACCCTCAAATATACAATTTTGACAGAAGTAATCCTGTAAAATGTATTCTCGATAGATAAAAAAAACAAAACAGAAGAATAATCATTTGATGTCATTGTGTAACGGTCCATCACAGATTTGTTATAAAATTACCGGCAAGCCGTACGATGCCTCTTTCCTGCCTGAGGGTACATTCAGTAACTGGACAACGGGAGGAGATGTAACAAGCTTAGTCCTGGATGACCTGCTTCCCGCTACTTTGTATGAAGCTTATCTAGTGGCGTCTACCAAGGTTGGCCCGGG
This sequence comes from Arbacia lixula, assembly GCA_963669155.1. NCBI lineage: Eukaryota > Metazoa > Echinodermata > Echinoidea > Arbacioida > Arbaciidae > Arbacia > Arbacia lixula. The sequence goes on along the minus strand of OZ022580.1, from coordinate 730,995 downwards.
AGATCCAAGTGAACCTGTCGAGGGATATACAGCACCTCCTTCAGGTAAGTACCTGGGTTTATTGCCTGTCATATTCTGCCAGGTAAAGCTAGTATTTACAATGTGACTGAAAATGATATTTAGCATTGGTCCTTCTTCACGTCCACAAGCTTATCTGGTGCTTCCACTGAGGTTGGCCCAGGAAATCAAAGTGAACTTGCGGAGGGATATACAGCACCTCCATCAGGTATAACTTGAGCTTATGCCTGACATAGCCTACGACGCGCAGTCAGTAGGCCTATTTGCAATGTAGATGTTTCTGAGCATGTTTGTAATGTTCTATGTAAATGTCCTTTTCAATGTTGTAGTTGAAGATTTGCCGGAGCCATCCCCACCTGAGATAAGGCTTTCACCTGACAACTTACCGGTTATTTCGTTGAGCGATGATCTAGGATCACCATACATCACGTAAGAGGACACAAAAAACCTCCTGTAATTTCTGGCATGTCCCTAAAATGTTCCCAGTCCTTATTGATAAACGTACGGAATTATTCCGCACGTTAAATCAACCAAATTTTTCCAGCCTTAATAAGAAGTGTGAAGCTCCTATTGTGTATTTTTTTTTTTTTTATAATCAAACATATTTATACCCTCAACTTTCTCTCATCTGTAGAACGAATAACGATATCGATATTTATCGTCATCTGTACGTATGTATGCTTTGTTTGTACACGTTCCATAACGTTCCATAACGTTCAAGAAAATTCAAAAAATAACCGAAGGAATCTATTAGGAAATACACATTTAATACAGAAAGTTAAATAGCTGGTAACATTAACTCTTTGCCCGCCACGCACACTATCTCCCCTGCGCCACATTAATTTCAGGGTGCCACATTCAGAGGGGCTTTGCATGCACTGTCTTACTCAACTTGCAATAACTTTTTATTGGCTTGTCGTGATGAAAAAAAATGTGTAGCAAAGTCTAAGAGAAAGTAATACTCTTGCCAATGGTATCATTTTTTTCATGTACATGTATAATATCATAGATTCTGAGAATTATAACTTTATATTCTATCTCCAAATTATCGTTTTGGAGGCTAACTTATACCTCTTATGTTCAATATTTCCTAATGAAGGTTATTCTCTTAAGTTAGTTCATAGAAAAGATGTGTTCTTGCTTTCATTACATACCAAACCCATGTCTTTATGGGAATAATGAACCAAGCAATTTAGATTTCGATTTAAACGGGGCATTCAAAAAGAATAAGCTACAATGAACTAAACTCCTCTATTGGAATTGACCCTTGGTACTTCTCAATAGACTTCCTGTCCTGGGAGACTTCCTGCCTATTGATACTCTGATCCTCTTATTGTTATATAGGGAGGTAGCAGTTTGTCGCTATTGTATGTGTGTGCGCACAATACAATTAAATGCGTTCCGTATGCATTGTGCGCGAAATGTGACTTGAGTCGAACTTGGCAGCCCGCTGTATGTGCCGCAAGTCGAACGAAGCGAGCTAAGAGTTAACGACTTCTCGAGTTGAAAAAAAAAGAAAAAAAGGGATTCTGATATAAAGTTCAAAAACAACACATTTTTTAACTCTGTTAACTTTTGTTCCGTGTAATTCAATCCTTTGCAGGCATGTCCTTGTGTCAGTCAGCATTCGAGCTCCAATATCAAGGCGGCGCCGGCGCCGAGAGACAAGCTGTGGCTGTAGCTCCACGAGTGACCAGGATTCTTACATCGCTGGTAAAGTGAGCAGGCGCAGTCTGCCCATGGAGTTCACTGTCGGGGATAACACGACCATTGGCGGATGTTACAACGCACCCCTGCAAGTTGGAGCGACGTATGGCATCAGCACTGGATTTGAAAGTAACACCGGGGATGAGGTATGTACTGTTTTTCAACGACACCAGGTTCATTGCATAGATAGTCACAGCCGCTTACAGGCAACCCATTTTTTTTTTAATTGTTAAAGTGTAGAAACTAATATTTATATCGCAAATTGTGCAACTTTAGTATAAATACGTTTGTGTGTAAAAAAAAATATTGTATTAATCTGCAAAATAGTACAGGATGAACACTGACTCTTGAGGCATAAAAGTTGGATGTGTTAACAATTTGATGATTTTTTTTGTTAAAGCATAATTCTCCCGTCATGCTCAGTTCTTGTTTTTGAGGGTGAACGAACGCTTAACATAATGATACCAATGTGATTTACGCTGCATGTCATGTTGAGGGAATAAATTTTATTTTTTCTACAGTTGAATATGTCCTTTTTTCAACAGAGTACATGCGTTATTGGAGACCCTACGGAAGTCGTACACGTCAGAGGTATGCGTTCTTAGCCCAATCAATATAATATACAATTAACACACACCGAAATCAATGAGATTAAAACATCGGTCAAGATCTCACTTATTCGTGATTGTAAAATGACCCTTTATGACATAACTGACGAGTTACGCATGAGATGGGTAAAATAAGACGATTTTGAGAGAGGAGGATGCAGGAACGCAGGACAGTCATTACGGTCGGAATGACAATATGCACCAATTACAAATTCATATGAATATTTACTTACTTGAAACATACTAGAATGCAAAGTAGGTCTAAGTTGTGCTGGATGATGGATGTGAAAATGTGTTCAGCTTTCCTGGAAGAACATTACATGATTGTTATTCCACTTTTTTCAGAGTACTATATGTGGTGTCGTATACAACGTAAGGTGTGATTGACCGTACTTATTATGAATTGGTGCCTTACTACAGAAGTAAATGTGACTTGAGGTTATTTGTACCCGCATGAATATGTTCAAGTATACACTACAACTTTATGAAGTGACCTATTCCAGTAAGTGTACCAAAGATTAAAACGATCAATTTTATGACAGTGGATAACATTCATATGTCTTACACATTTTTACAAAACATATATGGTGAACATTTCCTCATTATCCCTCTTCATAACAAGCGCAATGTTTTAATAAGAAACACTAACAATAAAGTTTTGGTACGGAGGAGATTGCAATTCACAAATGTTCAAACTTGACACAGGCTTTGCAACGTTCCCCTAGATATGATCATCGCATGTTTACTTGTTAACAATCCTATCCATAAATAGACCTGGATTCACGTGAAAGAGGAGGAGGCGTAATGCCAGCCGTGATTGGCGTCTTATTGGCCATCGTCATAATTGCCCTCATCATCGTTGGCTTCATTAACATCAGGTTAAACATTGTTGATTCATTTCATTGCACAGCATGTCAGGTTTATGTAATGTTTTTAATCAAGCACAATGGTAAAAAACGCATTAAACACATTCTGTTATCAGCATGAACAGATAAATATTGACAAAAGCAGACTCTCCGCCGAGTGAAAATGACGAATTGACATATTCCAAACGCACTTGCAACTATATTTGGCAAACGAAATATGTTATTAGATTGAAATTGAATTACTACATAGAGTTACACGTATTGATATGAGTTTTTGTAACCAATACTAATTTTCACACTACACTAGAAGGAGGAGGAACAGGCACTATCCCTTACAGAACGGATTGGTTCGAAACCGGAAAGCCCCACCAAGCAGAGGACTGAACGATTGCAACCAGTAAGTCGGCAATCTTGTCAATATCTCCAGGGCTTATGAGTTGAACCCTGTGATATATTTTCCAAGTACATGCATCACAAAATATCCAACAGAGATTCCATTTCTATACGTGTGTCAGCGTATGTATTGCTTAAAACGAGTTTTATATCCCCTTATAGCCTTGTACTTCAAAATATGACATGTTACAAGATTTGCTATTGAAAAAAATTGACATTTTGAGTACTACTGTTTTCACCACATGTATCAAACGGAAGTAATGAAAATAGGTAAGCTTGCATACAGCTCTTCAAAATTTAAGATTCAAGATAGAATGCATTTCTAATTCAAAAATCACACTGCACTGTGAAAATAGGCCAAAAAGGGTATAAAGTTGAAAAAAGTAAGGTATAAGTTTAGTACTACAAAAAGTAATACATTATATACACGATCACTATTTCATAGTTTCATATATTGGAAAATGGACTGAAATTAAAAGTTCAATGGCATGGCAAAATCATTCGGCACGATATTGTGTATGGCATTAAATGTTTGATTTGTTGACTATGTACAACACGATTAATGAACTTGTTGCGCTTAAACACTTTAAGTGCTGTATTCAAACATGAAAAAACAACTGCATTTTACGTCCCAAGCGATATCAACATGTATACTTGCAGTGTTTTTGTTCCTATTGTTACCAGACGTGGCAGTCATGTTCAAATGGGGCGTGTGTCTACCTTAGGTAAGTTTATCGCTTTGCAATCCATACCGTCTTAGTATTTTATGTGAAACATGTCATAAACCCACTAAATCCATGGTTAGGCAACATTATGTCTGTTTTTAGCATTCTTTATTCACAATTCATTATAGACTTAAGAGCATAGGTGATTGCACGATGGGACCATAATGAATATGAATATATCACGTAGTTGTAGAGCTGATAACGCTAGGACCTTAAAGAAAAATGCCTCCTCCTGCACCCAAAACCAGATCGTGGGAATTCACCGTCTGGTGGTGCCTTGTGTAACGAAGAGGTCCACACTCGCGGTAATGGCACCATCTACGAGAACTTTCAGCACGACTACGTTGACGGAGAACACCGACCTATTCCTATCAGTCAGCTGGTGCAACACGTAGCTGAGAAGAAAGCCAGCACTACGACAGGCTTCAAACAGGATTATGATGTGAGCAGATTACCTTAACTCGAAGAATTGAAAAATGATGACGCTCTCCTCAACCTTCCAAAGGAGGGCACTTAGGTATAGTACATGATATTAGTGGATATCTTAGTTCACCCTCCCCCCACCGTCATTCATTCCCTCACTTGGGAAGCGATAATGCATTCTGAAATATTTCACTGACACTCATTTCAACTATTTGTTTTGAATATCCATTATAATTCCCATGTATTAAAGTTTAGAATAAGTTTACGATAGTATTGCATCTAGAGCTCCCTTATACTGACTGTATGTTCATGCACATAACTTGGTGAGCTTATGTCTTTCCCGTAGTGCACAACTGTCTAGCTATGCGGGCGGTTGACGGTTTTTAAAGTGTATGATGAGTATCGTTACATTACATCTAAATTGATATATGCACACTAAGAAACAACATATGTTGATGTTGCTGCTTTCAAATTTACGTTGTTTCCGTGGCGTTCGATCGCATGTTGTATTTTACAATACCTTAAAGTCTTTATGTTCTATCGGCATGATCCGTGATGTTTTTTTTTTCTCCTCAGAAAATTAATGTTGCTCAGCTCAACCCCAGGGACGTTGCAAGAAAACCAGAAAATAAGCAGAAAAACAGATACATCAACATTGTGCCCTGTAAGAATAAAATTTTAAGTTCGACTACATAATTCATTTACATATTTATGAGGGGAAACCGCATATTTTCCATTTAAAACCCCTTTTTAAATGATTACCATTCATTTGCGTGTTCGCTTTTCGTGTACCTTACTTTGATAAAAGAGGTTTACATCAGCACCAATTTTGTTCGAAATAATACATATCATGAAGAGCGGCTCCTAAAAAAGATATTGCAAGTGAGTGAGGCATATTTCACCTTATGGATTATTGCCATGAACTAATCAATTCAGTTTGCCAATGTAGGCTAAAAGGGCAAAGACTGTGACTGAATATTCCAGACCATAATTTGAATTCACTCAAATTCCATTTAATTTTGCCGCTGCCAGATGAAGGACTCCACATTACCGATGATGAAATGCACACCTGACACATTCAAAGATGATAAGCACTTCTCATTAGTTTCAGGACGTCTAGGAACGAGCCAAAAATTGCATTTCAAGCAAGTTTAATTATATGGTTTATATCTATATAAATACTTCGGAGCGGAATTGTCGTCTTTGTTACAACAAATCTGCTACAAATGTTGCAATTCCTGTAAAGATTTGTTTTCTGCCTGATTGTCGACATTTACAGATGATCACTCTCGTGTTGTGCTGACTCCGCTAGGAAATGACCCACATTCGGATTACATCAACGCCAGCTTCATTGACGTACGTTCTTTCTTAGCAATCATATCATTTTACATGCGAATCGCATTAAACTAAGATATGTATATGTTTGCTGCAAATTAACTGATTATCTTACAATAAAAAGTTACATTGCGACCTGACAAATGCATAGACATGCTCAAGCTACTTGCTCTTGGGTATATTTAAGTATCACAGCTATTCACATTGTTGACGTTTTATCATAAAGAGCGTGAGAATCTAACAATAACGACTATAACTTTTATGTGTTTAAAACACAACCAAGAAAATTGCTCTTCATAATGATACACAAAATCAACCATAGAACACGAAACGCTGGATAGACTAAATCATTTGTTTTCCATTGCACTCTAATTGTGTAATGCAATATAACTAGCTAACTAGCGAATTGTTTAATGCAATATGACCATATAAAAATGAATAAATGAGTTACTGACTACATTTCAGTGGATTGATGGATTTTGTTTCAGCTTCTCACTTTATCAAAGTACTTACAATCTTATAAAGCACTACGTTGGCTTTGGTGGTATATCTCGAGCGTAAAGTGTGGAAGATATAAAACTTGAAACGCATATTGCCTCTTGCATCTTTCACATGCAGGGACACAATCATCCCAGGAAGTACATAGCTTCACAAGGTAAGAGGCAAGATTATAATCATATTATGCATGTTCAACTGTTCTAACTGGTTATTCAAGCAGACTTTAATATAAGTCTAGTCTCCATATCAACATATAAAACTGGAAAATTTAAACCTGCAATTTCTGCTTACCAGGCAGCGACGTTCCTGATGGACGGGAAAGTCTAACCGGATTGGAAACAACAAGAGAGTGTATTTATTTTGACTTACTCATATCTGAACCTCGTAACAATTTGCAATTGCATGTAAGCCAGCGAATATATAGATATTTAAATATTTAATGATTACATCACATACTTTGCTCATAATTTGTGTTTTGTTTTCTCTCGAGAAGCCTTAATAAATATTTGTTGGTACGATTCGTAGGTCCTAACACGGCCTCTGTGAAGGACTTTTGGAGAATGGTGTGGGAGCATGACTGTGACATGATCGTCATGTTGACTAACCTAGTCGAGGGTGAGAAGGTAATAGTAAACATTACTAGTCTGACTGTGCAATTCAACATGTGATATTGGTGTGAGGGATGACCGTGATATTCATGTTAAGTCATCATACAGAGGAAGGAAAGTGACCCTATACTATAACGCCATTCGCAGGTTAGGACAGTTTCAAGTACATTCCTATGTTGTAGATAATATTCACTAACGACATATTTTATGGTTATTTTCGTTATGAAATCATACAGCTAATAGTCGTATAATGTCATTATATATACGGGATTATATTCCACATACTAAGAATGTTACTATATGATTGGTCAAGAGTTGATCACGTGATGAGGCGTAGTTTTTCCTATCAGATCACCTGAGAATAAAAGTTCGTTACACTCTAGGTGATAGTACTTTTTGGTTTCGCTGATCTCTTCACTCCTCACAGTCCTAATGCGTGATTAATATTTTGAGGACGCGCGAAATAAAAGTGCGTTACACTCGGACTATCAGCTCCAAATAAGGCGTCCAAACGCGCGTCATAATGCGCGTCCTAATTAAACGGGCGTCCTAATGCGCGTCCTAATTAACGCGCATCCTAACGCGTGTTCCCCATGGTAGCGGCTCGGGGTTAGGTAGAGAAGTAAACATTACATTTGTACGTTAAATTGACATTTTTGGTATAGATAGTTGGTTTCAGATGTGGAATATAAATCAAATAATCAACTTTTGGTTTCAGGCAATGAGACGAACTATCACTTCCTCGGCGATCTGAATGTATACGCTATCTTTCCTCAGCTGCGCTTCGGAAAGATAGCTACATCCAGATCGCCTCGGAAGTGATAGTTCATCCCATCACCTTCACCAACGTTGATTATTTGTTTACTGTTATCATCTCTACTGCTCTGCTATTCAGGTACCTGTTTATTTGAATCTTTAATGGGCACCCCGAGTTATTTTTTATCTTAATGTCCATTCACCACTCACTAATAAACATACACGTTATTTCAATTAATTATTTCGTTCTTTATTTTCTGATTAAAATAGTTTTATGTGTCATTTTGGTAATTCCTGCAGACGAAATGTGAGAAATACTGGCCCGAAAACAAGATGCTCTACGGGAAGATCACCGTCACAATGACCAAAGAAGAGATCAACGTACATTACACAGTGCGCACGTTTGCCGTGCAGGTAATATTGAAGACACTCTCAACAAGCTACTTATAAGTGCCCTATAACTCTTTTCCCCCCATCTACATGCGCACAAATAAAACTCAAGAAGAAAGAGAAATATAAATATATATACTTATTGACACTGTCAGATCAAGAAGAAGATGGTCAACATGGGGGGAAATACAACATGTGAGGAGCCCAATTTTTAGCGTTGTTTTCGCATTAAGTCTGTGTAGTTCAAGCACCTCATAATAGTGTAACGTAACCGGGCTCTCTCTCTCGGTAGCAGGCTGCCAAGCAGTCTTTTTAGAGCCCGGTTCGCTTTATCGTCGGACTCATCTCCACATCATCATCATCGGATTCTCACAAAAATATATTGTGCAACATGGAATCACTCACGCACTCACCCACTGCATCAACCACTCATCCGATACACACGCAATAACGGACACTTACAAGTATCGTACGGTCTTGATGTTTATTGGAGTACTAAGGCACAACCTTTCGCTACGGCAGCTCTACACGTTCTCCCTCCCCATCCTTTCTCCCAGCCTCTTATACCCCCACCCGTCCCAATATCGGGTGACACCGATCGCCCTCTTGTGGCAATCGGGGACCCATTTTCGTTACACTGCCCCGCCCCAAGTCTGGGCAGTCCTCTGACCATATGGCATAACAAGAAAAATAAACTGTACAGGTGGTTGACTTAACTAAAATAAAGGTCCTACCGACCAGATCTCCATCGTCTTTCAGCCCAATGGCAATCAATTCACGGTGTGAGATGGGGAACTCAAACTTCTTCTACTTAACATAAACTTACATATAAAATATAAACGTCTCTTTGTTACATGGCAACGTTTCTTTGGTTACAAAACAATCAGTATAAAATATAAATGTTTCTTTGGTGAAACCCATGTGACGATACAAAAATCAGCTGAGATACTGTCAGTCATATAAAAAATGGAAGGCATATGAAGTACTTTCTAAATATTGACATCTACTTACACACTTAAAGATTATCACAAATTCCTGTTCTTTCAAGGTGGCTGACCACTCTATACAGGCTTACAAACATAATTTAACCTTATCGTGCTTCCTACCCGGAGAGCGAGGTATACAAAGTACATATGGCAAGCATCGTAGACTTATACGATTCATTTGTGTTTCCATTATATAACAGCTATTTCTATACTTACTTAACATAATACACGGTACATATTTATTTACACTGGTAGTCGTTGAGCATCAACGGTACTCCAATTTGACGCCTAATCAGCAAACGAGTGAAATACAAGCATCACAGACTAGTTGATAGAGAAGGAAGTGAAGGTTGGTAAAGCAATATACACGACACACATTAGGAAGAAGGAAAGGAACATTGGAAAATACTTGGAAGAGAAGGAAAACAAAAGCTGATGGCGATAAAATACATGTTGCGACAGTGAGATGGAATGGCATAAACGGCAAGAGAACAATGACATTTCTTATAAAAATCAAGGTAAGGCATGTATGTTGAATACAATTGAGGCACTTTGAAATTTGGCAAACATTATTATGGCATGCGATAGTTACGAAGTCACACACAATTCACTTTGAAAGTACTGCGTTATAAATATGGAGCTTATATCACGGATGTATTAACATTAAGTTTCGGGAGGAGTGGCGTTTAGAGTAGCTGCGCATCGGTGGCCCCTGCGGTAAGGTTTACGGTGTAGTGCTTCCTGCACTCCTCCTCCGTAACCAGCTCCCCTGCTTGGTAAACTCGCCGTGTGGTGGTCTCAGTTATGGTCTGGACTCGACCTACAAGGGCCCTCTGCAGGTCGTCCAGAGTCATGTTTGGACCAAGTCCACTTTCACCCACCACATGGCGTAGTTTAGTCTCGCTAGGGGGGCCGGCTGGTGGAGGGGTGCAGTTTTGGAGGAACACCAACCCGTAAACTCGCTCCTTCTCCTCCTGTGTGAGTTTGCACCCACCGGAGAAACACGTAGCCGTGCTCCTCTCCTCTACTTTGACCAGACTGCCTGGCAGTACTTGGTGCACGTTGAGGTCGTGGAGAGGCTTCCCCACCTGCATCCTCTTGGTTTTGGTGCATTTGTTGTTGTTCTTCCCAGTCGCCTCGTCCTCCTCCGGCGCCCCCGATTCCTCCTCCGGCGCCTCCGATTCCTCCTCCGACTCCTCCTCAGATTCCTCCTCGGCCTCCTCCTGGTGCCCCAGCCTCAGCATGCTGAGGGGTTTTCCACCAGGGCCCGCTACACCCCAGGACGTCACCGCCGGGTCAACCGCCAGCTTGGTGGCTGGAGACACGTGTACTTCCAGCCCAGCCTCCACTGGCCCGACCCCCTCGGGACTGTCCCTTTTTCTGCGCTCCTGCGTCCCGGTCCGGCGCTCCGCAGGGACGGCCACCTCGTGATGACGAGAACGCTCCCCCTTCCTGGGTCTCTCGTCCGACCTGTCCCTCGGCCTTGCCGCTGACCTACTTACATGGTCTCTTCCATGCCGCATCCGGTAGTGGGCCGTAAGATTGTCCCTCCTGCTATACTCACTGGAGCAGTCCCCACAGGAGAAGGTCTTCCTGTTCCTGTGCTCATTTTCAATGTGCCGATGAAGGCTCCTCCGGTGGGCAAAGAAATGACCACACGTATAACACTTCAAAGGCTGCTCCTCGGAGGACACTCTGTGCTTCGTCATCTTTCGTTCTGCAGATTGGGGGACACATACAATACATCAAATGTTAATCATGAAGTTTTCATTATTCGGGACTGCCTTAAAATATCATTCTAATCATCTTATAAAGTTAATCTCTTGGGTGGATGCCTCGAACTTCTGGGGGGATTTCTCCGTGGAGCTGCCACTGCACCCTGTTTTGTTGCTACCGCAAGTGGCTCACCCCCTTGTTGTGTGGATTGTGCCGTATGTCCCTGGCTCTTCTCATTGCCCTTATCCTGCTGGGGCTCTAACTGACCATGATCTTCATGCTCATTTGGATGAGCCTCACCGCCTTCGTTTTCCGTTACCCCAAGCCAGGATTCGATGGGTTCCCCTTCATAGGGCTTCAGCCTGTCTACATGTACTACCTTCATCTTCCCCTGCCTCTTCCGTTGTATTCGACAGGTCACATCGGACAACCGATGTACAATGAGGTAGGGGCCCTCCCACCTCCTTTGTAGTTTGGGCGATAGGCCCTTGGTCTTGGCTTGGTTATGGAGCCAAGCGAACTCACCCACCGCCAACGGCCGGCCTTCCACCTTCAGATCATAAGTCTTTTTCTGCCGCCTTGCACTCTCTGTGAAGTTGTTCCGGGCTCGTTGGTGAGCTGCTTGCATCCGTTGCCTCAGTGTGAGCGCATAGTCCGTCTCCAGGTCCTGTTCCTCGGGTTCATTAACCTTTAGTGCCTCCGTTGTCAAGTCAATTGGGAGGTGAACTTCACGTCCCAACATTAACATGTTGGGTGTCTCTCTGGTCGAGTCTTGAGGGGCCGATCGATACGCAAACATGGCCATGGCCAGTTTTTCATCCCAGTCTCGTTGTCGATTGAGGGGGTCAATCATTTTGGAGATCATGTTGATGAGCGTACCGTTGAACTTTTCGATTAGCCCATCGGACTTCGGGTTGTATGGAGTGGTACGCGTTTTGTGGATGCCGAGGGTGTCACACATTTCCTTAAAAACATGCGACTCGAAATTCCGACCTTGATCAGTGTGCAGAACTGCAGGTACTCCAAACCTACAAACAAACTCGTTTACAAACTGGTTCGCCACAGTTTCCGCTGTTTGGTCAGGAATCGGGTAAGCTTCCATCCACTTGCTGAAGTAGTCGCCTACCACCAGAATGTACTTATTCCCTCTTTCCATTTCTGGAAGCGGACCCACGATGTCCATTGCTACACGCTCCATCGGCATTCCAACCGAATCTTGTTGCAAGGGTGCTCTTCGCTTCTTCGCTGGCGCTTTCTTGGAGGCACAGATGTTACACTGTCGCACTATCGACCGGATGTCTGCATCCATCCCGACCCAGTAGAACCTTGTGCGTACCTTAGCTCTAGTCTTGTTCATCCCGAGATGTCCACTAGACTTTCCACCATGTAGCTCCTTCACCATACGTGCTCGAAGCTCAGCCGGTAAGACGACGTGCCAAGCAACCTCTGAACCCTGATCACACTCCCATTTCCTGTAGAGGACACCTTGTTTCACTTCTAGTTGATCCCACATCCTCCAGTAGGATTTCTCCACACCAGATTTTGAAGTCATCGATGCCCAGTCTGGCCTGTCTCTTGATTGTTGTTTTCTGTCTACAATCCACTTGATAGATGGGTCTGCGGCTTGTTTGTCACTCAGGTCCGAATTGCTGATACTTGGCTCAATGGTCACCGCATTCGCCTGGACTCTGTCCTCCGGCTCTGCTTGTTCTGCTGACCCTTCAACACTTGCTGGCTCCTTGTCATCTCTCTTGCACTGGGGACATGGTCGACGTGACAGGCTATCTGCATTGGCATGCGACCTCCCTGCACGGTGTATGATCTCAATGTCGTATTCTGCTATCACTTGAAGCCACCGGGCCATCTGGCCTTGAGGATCACGGAAATTCAGAAGCCAGCGGAGTGCTCCATGATCAGTCCTGACAATGATTTTCTGCCCATACAAGTACTGTCGGAATTGCTTCAGAAATACTACAATGGCCAGCAACTCCTTTCTGGTCACACAGTAGTTTTTCTCTGCCTTGTTCAGGGCTCTGCTAGCATACGAGATGACTCGTTCCGTCCCATCTACCACCTGGGATAAAACAGCTCCTATGCCTTCATTGCTGGCGTCTGTGTCTAAGATGTATTGCTGCTCTGGGTCTGGATACGCCAAGATTGGTGATTCCTGTAGTCGCTTCTTGAGCTCTTGGAAGGCATCGTCACACTCTGGTGTCCATGCGAAGGTATGTCCCTTCTCGGTCAGGCGGTGGAGCGGGCGGGCAATACTTGCAAAACCAGCGATAAACCTTCGGTAGTAAGAGGCGAGCCCCAAGAAACTCTGCACCTCCTTGACGCTAGTAGGGATTGGCCATTCCTTTACCGCTCTGATCTTCTCTGGGTCTGTTGATATGCCTTGCCCAGAGACCACATGTCCCAGGTACAGGACGCGCTCTCGAAAGAGATGACACTTCTTGGCCTTCAGCTTCAAGCCTGCTTGTCGAAGGCGCTGAAAGACCATGCCAAGACGAATCAATTCATCTTCGATCGTTTTCGCAAATACGATGACGTCATCCAAATAGACCAACAGGACTTCCCAGTGCAGACCTGCAAGGACACGCTCCATCAGTCTTTCGAAAGTGGATGGTGCATTGCATAATCCGAAAGGCATGACTTTCCAGCTGTATAACCCTCCCCGAACGACGAAGGCTGATTTCTTCTTGGCTTCTTCATCAAGCTCCACCTGCCAATAGCCTGAGGCAAGGTCCAATGTAGAAAACCATCTTGCACCTCCAAGTGCGTCCAGTGAATCATCGATGCGAGGTATGGGGTACCCATCCTTGATTGTCAGCTGGTTCAATTTGCGATAATCCACGCAAAACCTCTTTGAGCCATCTTTCTTCTTGACAAGTACAACATTGGACGACCACGGGCTGTCTGAAGGTTCAATTCGGTCATGGCGCAACATGTCCTGGATTTGGCTGTCTATCTCCTCTTGCTCCTTCGCCGGAAACCTACGTGGTCTTTCCCGAATTGGAGGGTTATCTCCGGTATTGATGTGATGTCTTACCAGGTCAGTCTTTCCAATGTCACCTTCAGATTTGGAGAAAATGTCCTGATTATCGCAAAGGAGTTTAGCGATTCTTGGATGAAAAACCTTGTCTATCCCTTCCTTGCTTCTTTCGAACAGATCTTGGAGATGTTCTGGGACTACCGGAAGTTTGACTGTTGGTGAGGGGGGAACCTGGCACTCTTCTATGTCCGTCTCCTTGATGGGTGTGAGGTGGCCCGCCAGCGTTCCCCTGCGAATCACACATTCCCTTTTCCCAGGGTTAAAGACTCGGATAGGAAGGGTGTCTTTTGTAGTTTCTACCACTACACGTGCGACAACAATCCCCTTGTGGATGATTTCGCTACTTTCCGAAGGCTCAATGAGGGCCAGCCCTGTCCCACCTTGCAGTCCTGTAGTGTGGCCGGGAATCACCACTTCATGACCAGGTGGCACCCTGGTAGTCGTCCTTACTACAACCCTGGAGCAAAATGCACCACCTCTTTGATCTGTGCATTTGATCCTTTCTCCCTTGAGCTGTAGTTCCTTAGTCTTTAGGTCCAGGTTAGCTTCGTTTTGGACTAGGAAATCTAGCCCCAGTAGTCCATCTATTTGGTCAATATTACCAAAGACAACCTGAAGAGGGCAAATGCAATTTCCCACCCCAAGTTCAAGCCAGGCACTCCCAAGTGTCTCCATTGCGCTGCCATCTGCATTCCGGACATGAACATCAGTAAGGTTAGGCCTGTTTGTTGAAGAAATTCGGTAGTACAAGGATGCCGATAGAATTGTGTCCGTAGCTCCGGAATCTACCAGTAGCCTCGCCTTTACTCCTCTTATTTCCACTTCCACAAAAAGGCCAGATCTTGCTTGATGGGATCTGTATCCAAATGTTGGTTTTTCTTCGGGAGACATTCCATTTACAGGTTGCCTGCTGCCCCCATGCCCCGGTTGCCGTCCAGCCTCCCCTCGGGCCTCTGAGTTGGCTGAGCCTCGTTTCCCGAAGGTCTCCTGTTGTCACGTCCTTGAGGGCAGTCACGTCTGAAATGCCCTTTTTCATGGCACTTGAAGCATTCGTCAGTTGCGGTTGGCGTCCTGCGCCTGTATGACCTGTCTTGCCTCGAATCTTCCATTCTGCGGGGTGTCTCCTGTTTGGCGATTTTGCCTTCGATTCTCTTTAGCTCTCGCCAGATGTCATTGATCGTTGCTGCAGAATCAGAGTCCACTGCCCTTGCCTGTTTTTGTCTTCTGCCAGACCTTTGTTCCTCCAACCTAAAGAAGTTGTCTGTTGCTAGGGCCGCCTGAATAGCTTCATCCATAGTTGTTGGCTTTGATCTGAAGACCCCTTCTCGGATGCATTGGTCTTCTATCGCCTCTGTGAAATGCGTCCTGGCTAAACGGTCCTGGGCCTCTTCGGTCAGCTCTGGGTATGCCAACATTGCCAACTCCCTGACAGCCTGACCCAACTCTTGCAGGGTTTCCCTGGGCCCTTGGCGTCTGTATCGTAATTCCAGGAGGAAGTTTTCTGCCAGCTGCCCTGGGCCAAATCTCTTCTCAAGTAGAACCATCAGTTCTTGATATGAGATCTGGGAGGTGTCTGCTGCCTTGCTTCCCAGGATCTTCAGGGCTGGTCCCCTCAGGCTTGCTGCAAGAAATACCTTTGCCTGGTCGTTGCCCCAGTTATTAGCCATTCTGCAAGCTTCAAAATGACTAACGTAATCCCGCCAAGGAGTTCTTCCATCGAATTTGTCAGGTATGATGTTTGGCTTAGCTAACCCTGCCGGATACTGTGGCTGAAACCCTCTATCTCCACCCTGCATTTCTCGCCCATGTCGTCGGGGATCTGGGTGTCCTCCCCTTGAGGTAGGAGCGTCTGTGATATCTAGGTCATGTCTTTGAAGGAAGCTTGCTACTGGTACCCCTTTATTCACGGGGTGTGCAGTTGTTGGTGTTGTCCTTGGAGCCCACCTGGCAGCATGTATCTCTTCGCCTTGAGCAGATGTCCTCTGCTCAGCTGTTCCTTTCCCCGGTGTCTGTCCACCAACCTCTCTGTAACCCTGTATTGGGGCTTCACTTGTTCGGGTCCCGTATGGTGAGGAAGCTTTCCTCCTCATCGTTGCAGCATGAGTTTCCATCGACTCATGTTCCCGCCGAACCTCAGGGGGTGGTGTTTCACTCTGGAAGTTGTTTGGAAAGCTTATTGGAGACTGGTCGATTTGTAGTCTTTCCAGCTGCAATCTGAGAAGACGATTTTGTTCCATGAGTAGTTGATTTTCTGCCTTTGACCGACGGAGATCTTCGTCGCCTCTCTGCACCTCCCCTGTAAGTACTTCCATCTCCTGCTCCATGCTCACCTGTTCCGCAGCCATAAACCTAGCTCTTTCTATCTGTAAATATAGGCGCCGTAAACGCAGACGTCGGTTCTCAGTCTTCTTTTTTCTAGGCGCTACTTATCACGTGCATAGGCGCTACCTTTTCTATGCTGCCAGGCGCTAAAAGGCTCTATGCGTCTCCCCGTTGCTAGGCGCTATACCTGCTGAACATGCTATGGGTACTACACATGCTGTATCTAGGCGCTATAAATTATTACATGCCCTTTCTAGGCTCTTTTCATGCTGTACATGGGCGATATACATGTCGTAGGCGCTATGTGTAGGCTCCTTAGGCTCTGTGTGCAGGCGCCTTCTCGTAGGCTCTCTGTACAGGCGCTCTTTATGCATAGGCGCCCCTGGTAGGCTCTCTGTACAGGCGCTCTTTATGCATAGGCGCCCCTGGTAGGCTCTCTGTACAGGCGCTCTTTATGCATAGGCGCCCCCCGTAGGCTCTGTGTGCAGGCGCCTTCTCGTAGGCTCTGTGTGTAGGCGCTGTATGTACGTAGGCTCTCTGTGTAGGCGCTAACGTAGGCTCTGTGTGTAGGCGCTACATGTACGTAGGCTCTGTGTGTAGGCGCTGTACGTAGGCTCTGTGTGAAGGCGCTGTACGTAGGCTCTCTGTGTAGGCGCTAACGCAGGCTCTCTGTGTAGGCGCTAACGTAGGCTCTGTGTGTAGGCGCTGTACGTAGGCTCTGCTGTGTGTAGGCGCTACATGTACGTAGGCTCTCTGTGTAGGCGCTAACGCACAGAGCCTACGTACATGTAGCGCCTACACACAGAGCCTACGGGGGGCGCCTATGCATAAAGAGCGCCTGTACAGAGAGCCTACCAGGGGCGCCTATGCATAAAGAGCGCCTGTACAGAGAGCCTACGAGTATGCTTCAATTGAATAAATAGAAATCCTAGTATCATAACGAGTAAACTTAAGCTGTTATTTCTGTCGCGATCGCTTCTGAGATTTCTTCTTCGTTTTGCGTATGAGTCAGCCAAGCTTCTACGCAACACCACTCAAATTTTGCAGCCACTTAATTTTTTCGGGGTCTAAGTTGTTAAGGTGTGGGTTTGGGTGGCCAGGTGGACGAAGTGTGGGGCACTGTGTGATGATGTGAGAGGCAGTCTGCTCAGGTACTCCACATGTGCAAGCTGGCGAGGTGCTGAGTCCCAAGCAGTGCATGTTGGCATTGAACCTGCCTATCCCTGTTCGGAGCCTGTTAGACTTCTGAGTTTGATACACTGTTGTCCATTGCCACTTCTCTTTGAAATAGTTACTATTATATTCCACATACTAAGAATGATGCTATAGGATTGGTTAAGAGTTGATCACGTGATAAAGCGTAGTTTTGCCCATCTGATCACCTGAGAAGAAAAGTTCGTTACACTCTACATAAAAGTTCTTTCTGGTTTCGCTGATCTCTTTACTACTCACAGATAAACGCGTGATCAATATTTTGAGTATGCGCGAAATAAAATTGCGTTACACTCGGACTATCTATTGCCTAACAGTAGCTCGGCGCAGAAGGCGCCGCGGTGCGCGGTAATTACAAATTTGTGGTTATTGTTAGCTACGTCTATAAAGTTGTAGCGGCTCGGGGTTAGAAAGAGAAGTAAACATTACTTCTGTACGTCAAATTGTCATTTTTGGTAGAGATAGCTGGTTTCAGATGTGGAATATAAAGCAAATAAACAACTATTGGTTTCAGGCAATGAGATGAACTATCACTTCCTCGGCGATCTGAATGCATACGCTATCTTTCCTCAGCTGCGCTCCGGAAAGATAGCTACGTCCAGATCGCCTCGGAAGTCCGATCACCGTCACCAACGTTGATTGTTTGCTTACCAACCACACTCCTGATGCCATGTATATAACTATTTTCTACTATTAATACCTGAACAACTATTTCATATGCTGCTAGGCTTCCTCAAACTAGAACACAATTGCTATTTCAACTACCATCAA
This sequence comes from Arbacia lixula, assembly GCA_963669155.1. NCBI lineage: Eukaryota > Metazoa > Echinodermata > Echinoidea > Arbacioida > Arbaciidae > Arbacia > Arbacia lixula. Next base: position 712,609 of record OZ022580.1, on the reverse strand, counting down.
TACTATTGCACTATGACTATTGCTAGTGCACATTCTGTGTTTCTTAATCTTACTTAACCTTTACAGCACATTGCAGAGACTCGTGAGGTGGTCCAGTTCCACTACACGTCATGGCCAGACATGGGCGTGCCCCAATACACCACACCGCTAATGAACTTCATCAGGACGACCAAGCAGCACAAGGCAAACAGTCAAGGCTATACCATTGTGCACTGCAGGTACGAGGAGGATAAAGGATACAGGAGTTGAATATGTGTGAAAAGGGAAGAAAGAGGAAAGGGGAGGGGTCAAACTGTGATAAGGGAGTTACGCAGAAGGAGAGGTTATGCAGAGTGGCTGATATTTGTAACTAACAACAAGGAATGACAAGGTAGGACAATATACTGTGCAGTGAATGCAACAACATTGAAAGCAAAATTCAGCAAATGACCATTGGGATATACCCCCGAATTGTGCAGTGAGTGCATTACCAAGGAGTGTTTAGTCATCCTTAGTAGATACTGTGGACATGGGAGATGCTAGGCAGATACAACTTACATGGAGAAAGATAAAGAGGCGAGAACGTATCAAATTGTCACAGTGAATTTGTTGGGGTTGTTCTGAATTTATGTAGATTTGAGAGAGTGTAAATAGTGGAATAATTTTTGTAGCAATTAAGAAGTTAACACCCATCAAATATCAAACATGCAACAACAAAGACGGCGTTTCAGCACCCCAACTTTTTTAAACTACGTGATCTCTCAAGACAAATAAGTAACTGCTGAAACAAAAGATATGGATAAGTGGTTCGATTTTTAATCCTAGAACTTCACTGACTCTCTTAAAGGCGTGTGACAAAATACAGTCAAACCTGTCTATAGCGGCCGCTCAAGGGAAACCACAAAAGTGACCACTATAGACAGGTGACCACTATAGACAGGTCGGCGGCCATTTTGATTTTTAGCATGGATATGTTTTGCACTATGTAGCCTTCATGCTGCAACATAATTTATTGTTTACGGATGATATACATACATCTTAGTTTTATGTGATATATAAATAGTATTTTATCATGTTTTCGTTCAATGAGAAATATGAATAAACCTGAAGGCAAATTTTCGTTATCTGTGTATTATTTCTGTGTGTGCGATTTTGTGTGAGATCTGTGTATTATTTCTTTTGTGCCCTGAAAGGGGCCCAACCAGTTGGCACGGTAAAGGGTCATGAGCATCCAAGGGTATGTTTGTTTAGTCTAGATCTGCAAAAAGAAGAATGAAACACAATATCATGCCATAAATTTGTCTTCAGTGTTCGAACAAAAATGAATAATCAAGCAGATCACTAGTAGAAAGTGATTTTATGTAAACTGTATCAAATGCGTCATTATGAGATGAATATCTTAATTCAATATCATATTTTCATCGGCTGTCTCAACTCTCGCGAGTCTCGGTGATAAATGCTATGTTAGATATCTTACGCCACGAGAGACAATTTCTATTCTAACTGATGAAATAAATGTGGTTTAGCAGAGAAAACACATGTTATCGGATTTCTTTAAAATCTCAAGTTAATGTGCGCTTAGTTTCTTTCGTTTGGGATATTCATAATGTATTGACCATGCAGCACTGCACGACCTAGCACTGCGAGGAACCACACGCATACATTAGTACGGGCGGGCGTAAATCGTTTAAAACTTTGAACAGAATTGTTAACTTTGTCAAATAAACAGAATCTTGAAATGAAATACCCTTTTGAAAAAACCCGGAAACATTCGTTCATTACAAGAATCTGCAACTTATTCATGTCCACATTTTGAAAAGAAGAGAATGGAGCTCCACCGGCAGCCTACCGGATATTAGGAAAGATAGCAACAAGGGCTGCTTATGATGAAAAGCTTGCTTGCTTGGGCATTGGCGTTGATTTGAATAGTGAATAAACGGCATAACAATTTCAAAAGAACGACAACTTGCCGAAAACAGGATCTTGAATTAAAATACCCACGTTAATGATAATCAAGTGTTCTCTTTTTCGTTGTTAGTAAGAATCTCCTCATCTTCGTGTCTATTGTTTCTCTCTCCGATCGATTGACAGCTAGTGCAAATGCCGTGCACAATGCACTCTTACTTCGTCTAAGGTAGCACGATAAATATTAATTTCAATTAATAAAAGAAACAAATATATACGGCTACAAATGCACATTAAAATATATCTTCTATCTTGACATATTTTATTTAATCGAAAATATTCTTTATCGTGTCTTTTAAAATATTTTTGCCTTAATAATTTCCGAACGGGAGTTGATTGAAGTAAGCACCTTATTCCATAGGCATATCGATGAGTTTCGAGTTACAGCCTAGCTGTGTGCTTCTGAGATTGCGAACGCTGAAGAACCGCGCGCTGCTGCCAGCTTGCAGTAGCGCATATCGCGGATCCAGATTGGTCTGGGCATGGGCTGAGGGCGCGCGCGAACCCGGGATGCGCTGGCCTCGGGGCCGAGCGAGGATCCGGGGTATTATTCATCACAACAATAAAAGCGAGTGTGGGATGCAGAGACTCTCTAAAAAAAGAAAAAAAGAACACCGGACATCGGGATTTCATTGATTAGGGTAATCAAGTTAAGATCCTGCTTTTTGTTTGGCAAGGTCTCTTACAAGTTTCATACAATTCGAGAATGTGGTAATGAGCTGTATTACGTCATGCAGCTAGAAAGCTAGGCTTTTCATGCCTCTAGCTTAAAGCCAACTTTCCACGCCGATAGGGACGGGTGATTTCAGAATTGGTGGCCGCTATACACAGTAAAATTTTGGCCGAGGGAGACAAAATGGGTGGCCGCTGGCCGCGTTAGCCAGGTGGCCGCTATATCCAGGGTCTTTAACACTGAATTTCTCTGCGGAGGAGTCGAAGGTGGCTGCTATAGGCAGGTGGCTGCTGAATACAGGTGGCCGCATAGCCAGGTTTGACTGTAGCACGTTTACACTTTGTTGCCGGACCGGCTGTATCAATATCTCACTTCACTTTAAATAAAGAAAATACAAATGTAGGATAGTTAAGTCATTTGCATAGGAAAACTCTTTAAAGAAAAATCATTTATGTTAAATACAAACAAGTCATATAAGCTCAATTCTTGATTAAGAGATAGGCATGTAAAATGTTTATGACATCCAAAATTCAATCGCTGTATACTTCCTGCACAAGGAGACTATTTTGGATAAACGGCAACGCGTCAAAAGTTGACTGGAGAGCTTGCTAAACGTTCTAATACTCTCACTACGACGTTGTGAAGGTGAACTAGGTTGATTCAATCCAAGTTAAAATGTGCGAGTGGAAATTCAAAAACTCTTCCGGAGATCGGCGAAACCGGGAATGATCTCGGCGACAATGAAGATCTCCTGGACCTATTGTAATTAACACACACAAAAGTAATAAGCGTCTTTGTCCATAAAATGCGCTTATACAAACCAGCGCTATCCACAGAAATTTAGCGCCTTCCCGAAAACATAACAGCAAAATAATTTTTATATCTCATGATAGTGTTACTGGAATAGGATAACTAAATTCAGTGGCATTTTCAAGATTGAAAATACTGCATTTGTGTTGTAACATGATATCTGCTAAATTTTCATAAACGTGAGGCTTTCACGGTGGATACGGAAATACAAATAACGACACCACCTCATATAGCCACATCTAAAAGAAACCAGCGATGTCGATAGTTAAAGGTATCCCTTAAAATTTTATCATGCTTACAATTATACATGAGTAATCATCAAAGATGACTACTAATTTATTGCTTTTATCATGCAATATTAACTGTTTAAGTAAACGATATATTTTTAGAATTAAGACATCGTCAGCAAACATGATTTAATGTTTGACAACAAGAATTGATAAAGATAATTATACGTATCAGAGTACATACCCGGTAAATATCTGGAAAGCAATTAAAGGGCGAGATTCTGCTGTGATAAAAGGCAGTTAATGGCTCGAGGTAACAATTAAGGATAGAGGAGTTCATTTCTCCACCTCGACACTATGACCATAATATCACTGAAGGGTGAAACTACGCCGACAGCACCAGGGAGGTATCGGTTCGAATCCCCATTGAAAACGTCGGGTATTGACGGCTCGCATAGCTGTAGGGAGCTACGCCGGTGGTCTCGGGGAGATATTGGCTCGAATCAGATATCAGGTGTAGCCAAAAACACACAAATGTAGTGTAGCTGCCTAAAGATCAGCAACCGGGATGTTACTCTGAATACGTATAACACACAGACCTACGACAACACCGAAATCTTGATTGCTGATTGGTTGTTCAGCGTAACTAGGAATAACACTTATTACGTAATAATGACAACCGTGACTTCGGGGAAAGTCTTTCTTTAGAAATGACCGGGCGTTGTGAATTAATTTCCTTTCAACTTACAGGTGGCAGGCCAGTTTGCTTCAGAAGTGAGTTTTAAGTACGCAAAAATTAAAAATACATTATTAATCTACTAATTTTGTACATGAACTGAGAATTGTCACTACAAATTTCTTAAAGATTTGGCATTGACTTTGACCACTTATTGTACCTTATATTATCTTTATATCTGTTTGTTGCTTTCCAAATGTCAATTCTTTCGTCACGGCTGTGGCGTGTTTTGTTATTGCCCATTTAATATCAATTTAAACATGTTTTCATCCTCTCAGTGCTGGTGTTGGTCGCACGGGGACCTTCATAACTCTTGACTCAATGTTGGATCAGGCCGAAGCAGAAGGTGTCATCGATGTCTTCAATTTTGTCACCGCCATGAGGCAGAACAGAGTCAAGATGGTTCAAGTCTCTGTAAGTGACCCCCCCCCCCCCTCCCCTCCCCACTCCAATTGAACAACTGGGATGCTTTCCCACGTAAATATCAGATGGAAAATATGGCAAATCACCAACTAAATATTTTCTGAACTCAGGCAAAAAAAAGGGGTCTTGTCATTATTAAGGTCTCTAACTCCCCCATCGATTTATCTCACTGAAGTGTGATGGTGCTGAATTGATCTATGGTATCGTTACATGTATTAAGACATCTTGCCCAAATACATGACATACAACACAATAAGCTGTTTTATCATATAGACCGGACGTGGATGCGGCGCTTTGTCTAAAATGTGTGCAAAAACGTGATTCCTCTCATCCTTTAAAAGACATACATGAAATACCTTTGCCCAGTTGACATATATAGAGGATGCGTCTTAAAAAACATATATACATTTAATCTATGTATTACAAAAAATAAAAACATTCACATGTCTGTTCGTTGCATTTTATTTTAAGCAATTCACTTGTCCTTAGTAATGCCAAGCAAATTGTATTTCCCAATGAATGGTACAACATATATATCTAGCCTGCGTGCCTAATATGATAGTTGCCAGAATGTTCTACTTTATTATGACAAAATACTGATATACTAAGGTAATCTTTTACTTTGTCAGGACCAGTACCTGTTCATCTTTAACGCCCTGCTTGAGACCTTTACCTGTGGAGATACCAGCATAGCTCAGGATGTCTACCTCCAGCGCTACCCCTCCTTGCTGACTCCGAGCCCAGACACAGGCTCCACAATCATCCGGGAGCAGTTTAGGGTAAGATTGTGAATCAAAACTTAAAATAATAGAAATTAAGTAAATAAGCATACACATATATGAGAATTAAGATGTAAAGGTGGTCGTTCTCATTTCTCAAATGTGATCTACTGCAAGTTAAAATTTCCGTTGAGTCTTATTTATACCCCCTGAGCAATCAAACTCTGACTATATTATGCAAAATGCCCTACCTAAGTTTTTTTTTATAATGAAATATGAAGTGCTATGACAAGGTGATTTGCTCAAGCGAATATTTCGTTAGAAAAGCGGCAAGATGAAGAGCAGCCATGGTGGAAAATAAAGGTTCAATCATTGTAATGTATTCAACATTATATCCCCCATAAATATTGTTCTGCCCTTTGATTGGTTACCGTGACCAAATATATATTTAAATAATATAAAAAAGTGCAATATGCAACCTTTTAACATTTTTTTTCATTATTGATACATTTCCTGAAACCAGTACCTATCCACATGCATATGCATATTGCACATGTCACCCTTTAGCACACCATATCTTTGTAACGAGTCATATTTTACGAAAAGTGCTAAATCAATAAAACTGTTTTTCTCAATTTTCCATAGCGCCTAGAGATGTTCACCATCATACCCAAGGAGACTGAACTGAGAGGGGCAAAGAGCCAGCTCAACAAGGACAAGAATAGATACCCGGACAAACTACCAAGTACGACCACTTCTCTTTGCTCTTGTTTTTGTGTATAACTGTGATACGTGACATCCTACCTCAAAATCATTTAGAAGCCGCAACATAATGCCAGCATTTTGCGCAGTCATTCTGAAACATGAAAATATATCGCTGCGAGATTGCATGCATTGTTCTTTGCAGTCTTGCGCAATCGTAAAGACAACAATCGTGATAACCGAGTATAGCAACGCGACGTCTCACCATTTTGGTCAGACGATATCATCCTAAATTGGGGTCATTCTTGTGATTTTGTGTACAAACTCAATGGAAATTGTCTCCGTACAGTATGCTGATCTCTTAAATACCTTTATATACATATGCCATATTCGGGTAACTATTCATATGTGTCATCATGATAGTGTTGAAATTATACATCACGGATGGTGTAATCAAGCAGCAGCAAATGTGGAAAAAAAGAAGAGAATCACATGATGATATGCAACATTACTGTGGCAGAAATTAGGCTTAGATCAGGCCGATCATAGAGGACGTGATCAATTAAAACATGTAAAAGAACAAGGAGCAGGTTGAAGGAAAGTGTAACATGGGAATAAGAAGTACAGCAATTAATGATCATTACGCGTTTTTGCTCCAGCTGAAAAATCCAGGCCCTATCTGATCACTGAGGTTGACGATGGAACCAACTACATCAACGCTTCCTTCTTGCCCGTAAGTAGAAGACATGACAGAATCTTTACAACTTTCCCTACACGTTTAATTCGTAGTTTGGTTGTCCATTCCTTGTCATGCACTATCCCAGTGTCGTGTAGTAATAACAATCTGCTAATGATATGGCCAGCGTGGAATATGCAAGTAAATGTATCCACAATGTGATTTGTTCATCATATTAATGAAAGTGTTCCTCGAAACAGCCGGGTACAATTTGACTTTGCTCTAAGAATATTCAAATCAAATTTTGTCAAAACATTTGGTTATTACAGCACAGGCCATATGATGTATTTAATCCACTATGACGTCACCTCCATTTAACGTCAGACGTGCAAATATTTCGGTCTTGCTAAGGCGGGGAATGTCGTGCGTGAACCTTTTGTATTAGATGAATATATAGTGCCTGTTTGTAATTTTTCTACAAGGCTAGTAAGCAAAGAACTCAAATTCACTTTGCTGAAGTATTTTTGCTACACCCTCTCTTCTACAATATCCAAAGGGCTACACGAAGAAGGACATGTTCATCGGTACACAGAGCCCTCTCCCACACACCGTGGTCGATTTCTGGAGACTTGTCTTTGACTACAAGATCTGCACCGTCATCATGCTCAACGGCCAGCCGTTGGAGGACCAGGTGTGGATATAATCATATGGTTACCAGGGCGACAATTAGACTTGCTGAACATTAATGTGATACTGACGAAGGCAATTATTAGTGATTACAAAACAATCTTGAGTTAGACAATGACAGCAAGGGCTGTGGTTCAGTTGTAATGGTACCCCGTCATTAACATAATTAACATGAACACCAGCTAAAGAGACCTTATGATTTGATGTTTTAAATTTCCTCCTATAGAGCATGGCTCAGTACTGGCCAGACGCCTCACAGAATGAGGTATGCTTCGGTCCTTTCACCATTTCACTCATCAATGAGGAACACTACGATGAGCTCTCCACCAGAACCCTGGAAGTACGGAGTACCACTTCAAAGGTAGTTATAACCACTTAATTCATAAATTTATTTCAGGTCTATTATAGATTAATATTGACTGCTCTACAAATCATAGGCATCAGGTAATCATAAAACCATGCATGATTCCGAGGCGCTAGCAGAGGATGGTAAGTTATAGAGATCACTTCGTTGCACCATTCCCTGAATCGTCTGTGTTTTATGCCATGTATGTAACCAGAAGTGACTCATGGTCACAAGACTGAAATGGTGCTTTTGTTGTAAAGTGATGAATACTCAAAGTATTTCAAGCAATGAAAAGTGAATTTCCAGAGTGAAATTCCTTTCACCGTCCACGTTTGTAATCGTATACGTCCATTAGAACAGAACATGGGTTTGATGTTAAAATGTCACCAATTAAAGCACTTAAAAAATTGATAACGATTGAAAACATTAAGTACAACATCAGCATCGGGTAAATTAAAGAGATAAATTATAAAAGATAAATTAATGTAACATAAATTTGTTTCATCTCTTGAAGTCTCGGGTCCAGACCGTGTACCAGTTGCAGCTTCACACCTGGCCAATGACCTGCGAGATTTCGTCGTCGGCGATCTCCATCATTGAGCTTCATCGTCGAGCCATGATCTGGAATGACACGAATGGCAAAGAGGCACCCATCCTCGTACACTGCAAGTAAGTGACACAAAAGTTTCTTATCACTGTGGTATACTTAGCGCTCATGAGAGGTCAGGTTTCCATATGTGGATGGTGATGTGGTTGCACCACAATCCCGTTTTTTTTTTCTTTTAAATTAGAGTATTCTATTTCTAGGATTGTTCAAGTGTTATTGATAAAAAAAGGTCTCCTTCATAATACATACAGTTAAAAAAGTGAGCTTACCATAAGGTGCCACTTCTTTCTTCTGGATTATGACATGTAGAAGTCTTAACTCACTCTAATAACATTAACATATTGTGCACATGTCGTACACTATCAATCATGAGAGCATATACCTACAAGTATAACAAGGAAGATTGATGTGTTTTCTTACTTCCACTCTTCATGTGCCATTGATGGATGTTGGCACAAGTCATGTACACATCCTATAGAGTTATATGTTGTTTGGCACGGAAAGGGTTAACATCCATCTGCTGTGATTTCCCTGCAGGGATGGGGAGGGGGCTACGGGTACGTTCTGCGCCCTCTCGTCTGTCATGGAGCGAGTTCACGTAGAGAAGCTGGTGGACGTCTTCCAAGCCTGCAAGAGACTCAGAGCCATCAGAGGAGGCACCGTTGCGTTTGTGGTAAGATTTCTGTTTCAATCAGTTTGCTTTCCTCCTTTAGTATACAGTCTCCTTTTTATCAAGTTTAATTCTTTTACACGTTCTTTTATGAATCTAGGCTTATATAAGTCGTCAAAATGTTTTTTTTTTCGTCTGTATTGTTCTTTTTCGTGTTTTTTTTTTTTTTTATAATATGTGTCATTTCTGTGTCTTCTTACATGTTCATGCTTAACACTTCAGATTCTTACTTTCCGTTAGAATGATAAGAATTTAGAATGGGAAGACATAGCTAAACACAGATCTAATAATATGAATAGCCCAATCACACGCATTTATACCGTTTTTTTTAAATACATGAAATTTACTTTTGCAACCACTGTGTCTCAATCACCGATTTCTCTTTCTTGCAGGCCCAATACGAGTTAATCCACTCCGTTCTGAGGCTCTACCTGGATTCTTATGACATCTACGAGAACTACTAGGTGCAGATAAAGGATTTCTTCAAGCTTTGCTCTTTTTTCGTCTCTCAGTCTCCACCTTTCTCGCACTGTCTTTTTCTATTTCTTTCTTTCTGTATCTCTCGCAATTGTGTTGCCGCCTGTGGACTCAATAATTCAAAGGAGTGTTTTTTTTTTAACATGTAATATACTCAGAGTACATTTATAGAGTATGTTAATAGGCTATATCAGGGCTCTTGAAATAAATTACCACGAAGAGTAATGAGCGGGCAGCGTTGAGAGGCATCTCAAGATTCCATCTACGAAAATATGTAATAATGTGTTTACCAGTATAATCAGGAATCGTTAGGCTCATTAGCTATTGTGGATTTCTTGCGCAATGCAACTAAGTATCACAATCCACATGATATTTTTTTTATGTGTGATATCTATCATATCATATCATATCATATCATATCAATCATATTTTTCCTTGGAATTTTATATTGGCAGCATTTATGATTTGATTATCTGCAATATATTATGTAAGAGTATACGAGAGTATTAGTACTATGTCGTTTTACACGAGTGATAAAGCCATTGTGATCGTCATTCCAAGTTGTTTGTCTAAAATGATTTCGTGGAAAGTAAAGATCAGCTTTTCAATGAACCTGGCCAAGTAGAGCTTATATAAATCAGTGCGATATTGTCATTTTTTGCAAATATGAACTGGTACATTCATTTACAAATTGTTTACAGCAGGAATGTGCTGCAGGTTTATAGTTTATTTTATAGTGGATATTAAATACAGGATTAAAACCTCGATTACTGTACAATTAATACATTAAGCAATGATCTATACAGAATAGTTAAGTCATCCTTACTTTAATGTACAGGCTAGGTGTAGACCTATGTAACATGTATGTACTGATCCATCGATAAAGTTGTAGTTGTCTGTTTTTATAGTTGTATATATTGTGTACACTCCCAGTATCTGTGAAGGCCGCGCATTTACTGTAGAGCATGCTTACATCGACTTCCATTTGTATCCAACTCTGTTCCTATCAACTCGAAATATTGCAATGGACTGGTATAATCGGCTAGTTTGCAATGTTATCTTATCACTTTTACTTAAGATTAGATTAGTCTGCGGAAAACACGCTAAGCATGTTCTGTGATCCAGTTGTTTTCCAATTTAATTCAAGATTACCACATTTTCCAGACTGCATGCACAATCTGCAATTCGATTGTTTGTTAATGCGTCATTGTCCCAATGATATAGATATGTGAATGACTATATCCCTATGTATAATTGTCACTTCGATTTAAATCGTGATTACATTACAATCAAGCTTAAATGCGGAATTCTTCCGCCAAATGCATTAAAACATCTTAAAGTTAATCTGCAATTGTCTCAGTGGTATGGGAATGTGAACAAGTATATTGATTATACACATGTACAGTATCAGCAACTTTTTCCCAACAAAGTCAAGTTCTACCGAAGCCAGGCCGGTGAGCTCAATGGATTGGGTAGGAAACGAATTGTTGAATAGGTGTGCTATTAACATCGGCCTAGCCACTCAAATTTCTCTTGTTTGTAGGTCATTCTATCTGTAGGAAGAAGGGAAAATAAACGTGTTGATTGAGAATATAATACATTACTGGCCTAGGTGAAACTCCTCATGCGCGTTGAGAAAGCATTTTGTCAAAAGTTTGTGGCATAGTGATGAAAACTGTTTTTATGTCTTCTTGATTAAGCTCCTCTGTGTAAGATAAAATGGTGTTCCATGTGACTTCTACGGGTGCCTTAAGGCGCCAAGTCCAAGGGATAAAATTTAATAATTCTCTACCACACCTTCTCATTATCATCATCATCAATTTGACCAAATATGATCCCATGCTTTTTTTTTTCATCTCCTCCTCCAAATCTAGTTAACTTTTGTCTTTTTCCTGTCGTATATTGTCGTTTAAATGCAATTGTAGGCTCCCGTATGTTTATGTGTAGTACCTATTGCCACATGCATCTATAACGCAAACATGGATTTTAAAAATCCAGTTGGCTGTACATTGGATTGTATCGTTTGAAAAGTACAATGAGTTGTTAGTCTAAGATTGTCATAAGAAACTATTATACTACATTTAATGTGGTTTAAACAGTACTCAGAACGTTTCGAATAGAAGTTTTCTCTGCAAATAAAGGATAGATTTTGTTATGAAATACTGTTTTTCTTGACTGATTCATAATTCCAATAATGAGAAGAAAAGATCGAGAGGCGTGGGATCAGTGGAAGTGACAAGAATTCTGTTTATGGAGGCTTCCAAGCTACCATTGTCAAGTATATAAAGCTCCCAGTGTTTATCAACATCTTCACTCCTCTTGCAATGGAATCTGTCATGTGTTATTTCATACGAAGGCCTTTCTTTACATGGAATGACGGTCAACATTATTCTCGAGACATATGAGCTTGACTTATTTGGCTTGTCTGGGCTTTTGAGGCGTATGAATTCTGGTTTCGTATGTCTCCTCTCTCACACACACACACACACACCCACATGCATACATTACACAAGCAATATTTGAAAGTGGGTGACATATTTTAGCAGTGCAAACAGACTTAATGAGATGTGAGTAAATCGTGAGTAAATCTTTTGTGTCGAGTTCATACAGCCAACAGATGGCTCTCGTGTAAGGTTCGGAACAAAGCCATCTATAAACCTGGTTTGGCCAACTCGGTTTCAACAGGTAGCAGCACACCGCATAGTCTTTTTTCTGCTCTCCCCAACAAAGCAACACGCGCCATGTTGCAACCTATTGAAACCCAGTCGGCCAAGCTCTGTGTATAGATGGCTCTAGTTGGGAACATCCTTTTTGTGGTAAAAGACACACACACACACACACACACACACACACACACACACACACACAAAATGGCAACATTTCAATTATTGACCAGTCTCTGTCGGGCAGTTCAAAGGCAGATCTTTATTCCTTTAAAAGTCCATTAAGTTAATGCTAAACGTACGGGGTCTTATACGACTCCAAACCATCCCTAACATGTTCTACTTACATTTTGCACAACTATTAGTAAAGTGCACGCATAAATACACACACATACACATAGACACCTTTTTTTCTCATACACACGCACTTTCAAGCTGGCGCTGAAACAGACAATCGATATTATCGTTTTGCTCGCCAGCTTCAAGTATGCTAAAGAAAATTACAGTTTATCAGACGGCTTGTTTGGACGTCATCTACTCAACCATCCACGTGTTATACATATTAATTTATCTTTCTTTCGCTTGTATTCATTATCTACATTTACCAACACAGAACAATACAATACACATGAGTGTGAAAATAATATAATGGCGCTGCCCATCATTAATTTGTAAATGCCCTATTTTGATATGCATGATGGTCGGTATTTACAACAATTTTTTTCCGCTCTTCAGCTGAGAGACGTGTTCGTTGACACCCAACTGACTTCTGGAACTGAGTATGGTTTACCGCCTCCTTCTGAATCCATTTTACTGTAAGGGCAGATTCTGACATATTCTACGTGACAAAGTCTCCCCAATACTCTCTGTGCCAGATTGAATGCCCCTCTATGGGATTTGTGAAATAAGAACATGGTTGAAGTGCGGTGTCTACGGTACATAAGGAGTCAGTCCACGATATCAATCAATACAACGAACAAAACCACACGAAATCACACTGTATTTGTAGTTGACGCCCTCAACGCCAGTGATGATAAGGCGAATCATTATCATCACCACACTTATTATAGAATCGTTCTGTGGTCTTCGCTGATCATGGTCTTGCTTATTTTCAATGACTTAATCACTTAAGTAGGTTTCTTCCTTGTTTATTTAAATTAGACAGGAGTGGAATCAGTAATGGGAAAGACAATTGTTCAGACTGTCTTAAAAAAAACATTGCCCCATCTACGGCGAGTTGACGTTATTCAGACTGTATATATGTAAGTCCAAATAAGGCAATGTCATGACATTTCATATGTCGGCAGGTTTTATTCACTGCAGGGATGTAGAAGTACATCCACGTCAAAAGGAAGCCAGCGATATGATTCGAAGAACACCCAAATATCTCATAGAACTTAATCTGGCAGGGAAAGTTTGAAAAGAGTTCAAGTAATAAGGGCGTTCAGTAAGTCCAATGTAATTGAGACGACCTGGACCCAGAAGGAGTGTTGTGCGTGTGTGTGGAAGGGGGGGGGGGGGTGGCATTGAAGAACGGAAAACGCACAGAAACTTAAAGAGATTTCTTCGTATTTATTTGTAAATCCGTTTTCAATGTCATCAACTGTGTTCAGTATTTCCCGCAGTTACTCATAACCTCATCGCTGTGAATGAATTGTCCCGCGGCCAACGCATTTAGAATGAGGAAGTGATCGTGATTTACATAAAACCATGCAGAAGTGAATACATTTATCTCGCGCGCCTATACGAAGTGTGGTGAATTAAATTTGACGTTCTAGAAATGATACTAAACTGGCTCTAGAGGATTCCAGTATAAGATATGACAGTATAACATCGCGCGACTGGACCAGCGTACCATGAGAATCATGTCGCCATTGATGACTCGAACGGCAGGTCTCTTCACTCTCCTCGTTGTGCTATCATCAGCTTCGTCTGTTCAAGGTAAGCACAATAACTGCCATTTCTATCAGGTTATTTTGTTGCATTGATAAGCTATCAAGATTCACACTATACTTAATCTGATACATAAGCGCATATATTAAGCAAACGTTACAAACTTTTCACTGAACTGAATTAACAGATGATATTTGCATTGGAAATGTTGTTATGGACAACACGTAGACGTAATCAGACATTTGAGATATGAAGTTGTAACCAGAATAGCTCAGTTCCAGTCGGTACGATTTAATGTCAACGTGTCAACATGGCCAGTCTTGCCATGAACATGAAGGGGGAGAGAGGGAGAGAAGGGGAGATGGATAAAGAGAAGAATGGCTTTGACAGATAGTCAGAAATATGAGTCAGCTAGAAGGAAAAAGAGAGAGAGAGGGAAAGATAGAGGGAGAGAGAAGGAGAGAGAGGTGGGCAAACAGAGGAGGGAAACAGGAGAGAGTGAGTGATGAGTGAAAGGTGTGATTGAAGTGCGTAATGATATTGAAAATGACAATAATGATATTCTTTGTTTTCTGTGCATTGTTTTATGTGCTTCATATAATACCGACAAAATTAATTTACTAATGGACCAATAACATTAATCTGAATCTGAACGAATCTCAGTTGTTAAATGGGATAGAAAAAGGCAACCATGAGAAGAGATAAAGTGAAGGAGAAGGGGGAACCAATTAACACACAGAGCTGTCCCGAACAATACGCGTAGCTCAGCTTTTGTGCCGTTTTAAAATTCGACAGAACTTAACTTACGAAAATATAACCTACCCGTTTAGATGTAGATACGTCTCAAAAGAGATTGAACATCTGTAACGTTTCACGTTTATAACAAACATGGAACGATGCCAAAAAATGTAAATAGGTATTCGCTGCAGCAAAAAATGACACTTACTACCTAATCTGAACTTCACTTTGCCTTAGCCTTTTACCAACTTTACCTTTCTTGATACGAACAAAAGCTCGATACGTACATGTAGAATGCGCAAAACAATTGGACTTTATGTAGTGTGTACCAATTACACATTTTGGACATCGATGTTGCATTCTAAGCATGATAAGGGAAAAGGGAGTGTTAGTGGGTACAGGTTTTTAATGAATGCTTTGTGTGCTAGGGCTGGGGGAACTATCGTGTCATCCTCTATACGAAAGTTTTACTCTTGAATCGGTGATTTTCTTCTAGTTGATTATTTAAAAGGCAATCAACCTTAATAACAAGTAAATTTGACGAAACCAGAAGCAGATTGCTGGTTTACGATTAAGCAAACCTGAACCAAATTATAAAAAGAAAAGGTATGTTACGTGTTAAATTGAGATCGTTAGCGCAAGGGGCCTTCACATCCAACTGTATTCTTTTATACAGATATGAACGAGACATGCACACTAGCTTCAGCTCATACTCATGGTGCGGGCTAGCCATTGATCCTTTACACCGTGAAAAATGCCATTTCATGTGCGTCCCTGTTGCACTTGCACTTGTGTTGCATTTCCTTTCAACGTGTCTTGGGATTTAAGACAATTGTTTCTCTGATTTGTTTGCTTTGAAACATTGTGTAAATCATCATGCAGTCAGTATAACGTAATACTGATTATTGCATATCTGTATCTGAACTAAAGTGAACTTAATTTCATACAGTTTCTGCAATGTGTTTCACGGTACACCATGTAGAAGTCCTTAAAAGGACTGCTGGGTTATTCTGTTAAGATATCTCTTTAAAGAGCTGCTCATAGAGCAAGTGAGAAAATCCTTAAAAGGACTGCTGGGTTATTCTGTTGAAGAAATATCTCTGAAAAGAGCTTCTCATAGAGCGAGTGAGAAAGTGAGAGTAAGCGAGTGAGTGAGGATATCTTTTTGGAGAGGTTAGCTCTAAAACGAGCAGTGGCTCGACGTGTCGATTCTGGTTAACATAATTCAATGAGTTAACAGTTTAATTCAGAGCTTATCGTTCCGGAGGAATTGCCTATCCTCACCTTTTTCACTCTTTATGTTTTCTTTTAGTTCTCATTCGTAGTCATCTCTCTCAGGGACTGCCACACTGAGTATCATGCAGGAACCTACCTTCAGGAAACATTTACACCGTTTCCCTATACACATTCGAAAAGGATAGGCGTGTGTATTTGTACCCGCGTGCCAACAATTTTTACAAAACGGTATGATAGCACCGCCATCACAATGTTACTGAAAACACATCCTTCCTGCTAGACCGAGAAAACAATGGTTGAGACAAGGAAGGAAAAGCTGACATGAAAAAAAAAATGGCTTCAGGATAGCTTGTGACTACTCTGCTGTCAAATGCCGTGTGAAGCAAATGTAAACCACAAGAAGAAATGATTTGTGGTAATCAGGGTGGTGATGAAGGAGGTGGGGGAGGGGGTTCTAGTTATAACAATTATATTCGAGGATGAATAATAACAACTTATTTTGGAGGGCTCACTATTCAAACACAATTTCATTTCAAATTATATAGATGTTGGCTGCCGCTGGAGGAAACATCACAAACTGTTTATACCGAGGGGATTTGCACTGCGCTAAGGGATCGTAAATATAAAAGTCACGAGCCAAAAGCGATCGAGTGACTTATTTGCCTGTGTGGTGTGTAGTGAACCTATTTTGATAATGTCTGCAAGAGGGATGTTTCCCTTTAAACATATACGTACATTGCGTTAAGACGTGTGATCGTTCGTATGCCAGACAAACGCATGCTGTATGGGATTCCTGTGCAATACTGATCAAACATAGAGACATGGCACATTACCCCTTTGTATGCCAAGCCAAATAGCGCTCTGTGGGTTTTGTGTTGAGTTCGAGCGAAAACACGCCTCGATGCCGCCAGCAGGGCTAGTGCCAAGTCTTCAAAGTACTTCATCACTTGACAATTCGTTGGATTGGGCGGAAATCACCCAGCTCAAGTGCTTTATTATTATTTTTTTTTGCCCTTATAACTTCCCCAATTATTTCCCGACACTTTCCCGTTCTTTCTCAGGTTTTAGTACCGTGACCTTCTTAATTATTGGCATTGTACTCGCGATGTCTTGTTTTATAGGACTTTGTAGCTCATTTTATATTAATCGCCCTCGTTTATGTTCAGGGGTATATATATTTATGTACGTCCCCTCCAGTAACGACACGTTATTTTTCAGATTCTAACAAAGCTATCGAATGCAGCTTAGATCTGTGTATTACATATATTATGTATAGTTAATTGCAACAGTGGATATTTGCATTGGTAGTTGAGTCATTGGGATTGCGATGTCGTACAGAGTGATCTTGTGAACGATATATTGCTCTCTTTCAAAAGCATGTGCATAGAATTCCATATGAGAATTCAGGGAAGCCCAGGACGAAAAACCAGTAGAAACGAAAGTTTTAAGAGCTTAGCATATGTACGTCATATATTGTAGGGTCATGGGGCTCTTCATAGGTAAACTGGTATGTGACGTACATCCAAATATGAGAGACAATGCTTTATCTACACACACTTTTTCATTTGCATTTATGAACAAAGATATGGACCAACGTTCATCCAAATTATCACCCTTGTATATTAGTCATACAATAATAATCAATTGCAAAGGAGAAATTATTTAGTCTTGACACGTGATTCCAAGACTTACTGTATTATTTTGATGTTTAATCATGCGCAGTATTGATTGGAGATAATTACCATTTACATCAAATTTACCGTTTGGTATCATATTGTCCTGACATTTTTGTATTGGTTTGGTCAGGAGGTTCTGAGAGGGGGGTATCCCAGAGCAAGTTAATATCTTCATTATTAGCCCCAACAACAGCCATGACAGCGTTTTGATGCCCTTTTTTGTACAGGTTTGACGGCAGTATGAATACCTCCAAATAACAAACCTTAGTCATAATTACAGCATATAGCTTGTCGTTTTCTTTGGATGGTGTTTACGTGTGCCTAAGAACAGAACTTAAGTCACTACTGTCGGTTCCAGCATTACCTATGGCAAATTTAGCATCATAATGATCAATATACGTTCATCACCAGTAGGATTATCCATCTCTGTACCAAGGCTTGATATGTTAATGAAGGTCAATAGTATCATGCGTTGTGCGGGAAAAGTGGATACAATAGATCAGTAGTGCACACAAAAAGGTATGCAGACCCAATAAGCATCGTCGCGTGCAAACCATGATTATGACGGGAATAATTGACCCGTACTTTGAACAGATGTTTAACGCAAACAGTGTACTAAACATGGACTAACTTTGTGGGACGCTAACAAAAACAAAGTGAAACATTATCATTGATTTAATGTGATTGATTTTGTCCTCGGAATCACTATGTTATATTGAGTTAAATTGTGAATGTTCACATCTATCTTGTTTTTATAGTGTAATTATTGATATTGATATGTTAAAAAGCCTGTTCCTCCACACTTACAATGAATCCCTATCCGTAATAACTTGAAAATCATGGAATATGTACAAGACCCGAGTATGGAGCTGTGAAGATTCTTGTAATCAATGAACGCTTCCAGGGTTTTTGTGTGTTTTTTTACAAGGGTATGTGAATTAAAAATTATGTTTATTCGGCAATTTTTCAATTCTGTCCAAAGTCTCACGCAGTTACGATTTCCTATATCACGTTTATCATGATACGTACATATATTTACAGTGTTTTGTAGGCATAAGCAGGGCCGTCGCCAGGGGGGGGGGGGGGGGGGGGGGGGTGCGGAGGGTGCAAACGCACCCCCCTTCAGAACCAAAAAAAAAACAAACAAAAAAAAACAAACCGGAGGTGGGGGGGGGGGGGGGGGGGGTTAGAACCAAAAAAACCTTCAGAACCAAAAAAACAAAAAAAACAAAAAAAAACAAACCGGAGGTGGGGGGGGGGGGGGGGTTAGGGATACTTGAGGGCTCTTTTTTTTTTTTTTTTTTTTAGAAGGGAACTTTTTTTTGTGGGAGGGGCTATACGTCTTTTAGATGGGCGAGCACTGCCTCACATCAGAATTGGTAATGTTTGTGTCTTCCCCCCCAAAAAAAAAAAAAACGCACACCCCTTGAAAAAAGCTGGTGACGGCACTGATAAGGGGTGGTATTCAATTCAATACTTAAGTATAAAAACATAAGACAAATACTTAGTATTTGGCTTAAATAAAATACTTAGCCAAAAATGGTATTGAAAGGACAATTTTTGTCTTAAGTATTTGGCTAAGTATAAGTAAAAATATTGCTCCAATCAAGTAAATACTTTAGTATGTTTGGTATTCAAATGAGTATTTTTGACTAAGTATTTTGCCTAATCTTGATAGGACACTTAAGATAGGCCTAGCTGTCCATTCATCGTTGAAAGTTCATTGCTACGTGTTTTGAGAAATGGCTGCATTCATCTTCACAATCACCATCAAGAAATTCGCCAACATCTTGCTTATCATTAGCGTGTACATCCTCTTCAAAAATACATTGACACTGAATTAATCAAATGGTATCGATAAATCGTAACGGGATTCGTCGCATAACTGAGCTCGTAGCACAAGACATCACCAAAGAGCAACACAAATAATTAATAGGCCATATTGCAGACTTTGCCTGTACGGCTACGCTACGCTACGCCTACGGCATGGTACCTGTACTATGCATACACTGTCATTCATCGGCTCAGAGTGGACGAACGAAGGACCAAAGCAGGGGTCATTATATTGAAGTTCTGAACGGAATAAAATACGCAAATTTAAGTAAAATCTGGTAATTAAGTAAAATGCTGGTAATTGATGTCCAACACGTATTCTTGCTCCACGGAAAGACTGAGAGTCTGTTAATGCTATTTTAGTACAAAACTAGACCATCTAAAGCGCTGCGCGTACAATATAGGTATTTCGAAGCAACGCAGCGCTGCGCTGCATGCTGCGCTGCATGCTGCGCTTCGTAGCGCTCTTCGTCTTTGGTTAGACTACCATACGTTGCGGTACACCGTATGTGTATACAAAACCTATGGAAATTCACCGCACAAAATAATTGTGCGATTGTTCTTTTAACACGCAAAGAGCCATAGAGAATTTTCGCACAAAACTGTTCGCCAGCTGTGATGAATCAGCTGATGTGCGTGACGTCAAAATTTTGCTTAGATTTTTACTTAATTGTCGTCTACCTAAGTATTGATCTAAGAACTGTCTTGAATATGGATTAAGCCAAATACTTAGCTGAGCCAAATAGTATAGTAGTAACAAGTATTTTTTGTACTTTTCTTAAGTATCGAATTGAATACCGGCCAAGGACTCCACGCCTATATGCATGTGGTTCCTCGTAGGGCAAGGTGTTGATCGTGCAGAAAAACGAAACAACCGGGCCTTTTACATCCCAAACGTAAAGTCTAAAAGACAACAGTCCTTTAAAACTGTCTTATAATATGCGAGAATTAGCTAAGAGCGTACACAAAATGGATGTAAACAACATTAACGATCGGTTGAATGTAAGCTATTTCGTGACCCGGCAGCACGTGACTGCGCGGTCAACCAATCACAACACGCGGTGTCCAAACGCGACACAGCAAAAAAGCGACAAAGCAGCAAAGACTCTCCAGCGAAAGCAGCGCCTGTCTGAAAATGTGTGGTCCAAAATAACTGCTAATATCTTCAAAATCAAGTCAAATTGTGACAGTGTGTAGAGACAAGATCACTCTTTCAGATAAGACATACTTGAAACCTTGCGATTTTATGTGAGTTTCAAGCGTGGTGATCATAAAACAATTAATATTCCATAGCAACTTGCAAGCATTAACAGTATGGTCACAATTTTCTAGTATAGGACATTCATAATGCTTTTTTTTTTCTTTCACTAAAACAATTCATAACATTTAGTTATAGTTATTTAGTTTAGTTATAACATAAAGTCAGTGAATTATAAGATTAAGATTTAAAGATAGAGCTATCATAAACAAGAGAGTAGTATTATAAATTCATTAAACACCTGGATTCAAGGTGCGGCCAACTACCATATGATATGTATAAAATCGTCTGATTTCCTTCACACACTGGCGCTGTTGAATCGTCTTTACTTTTTACTACATACCATCAGAAATGATTTACTTTTGATTCTGGCAGTACCCCCGACTTTAGCTGAGGCCCCAAGCATTCGAAGTGTCACATCGAACTCTCTCGGCATCACCTGGTCGGAGTGGGATGGTGAATCAGATGGCGGAGACGGGCCCGTGATAGGTTACAAGGTCTATCACAGGATGCAAGGAGAGGAAGACTTCACAGTGTCGTTTCCTGACCTGATCCCTGATACCTCGGCCACCATCAGTGATCTGACGAGGGACACCGAGTATGAGATCGCAGTGGCGCCAGTAAGGCCGGGATTAGGAGGCGAAGGCAGTATGAGCCCACACCTACACACGAGAACTTATTGCGAGGGTAATTGCTCTAATATTCAATGCAGATGGGAACTCAACAACAACCAGTGTATAATGAGACGAGGGTTACAATTGTAAATCAAAAATGTATTTGTGTTGCCATAATATGCAAATTCAAATGTGAAAGCTCTTCCAGGAAAACAGAGAGATAGGGGTCATTTTGAGGCGTTAAACATACTTACTTTATTGGATTTGAAAGATTACCGTAAACTTGTTAGACCTATATATATCTTTATCTTTGTATCGACCATTCATGTTAACTCGAAGCTTAGAAACCTCTGAACATCATAAAGCGTAAACTATTTTCACAAACGCAGTATATTTCCAACGACTTAATTGTTGTGTTTTGTTTGCATATTTTTACATGATAATGATTTTGGTAGAATATCAAGAAACCATACTTTAACTAGGAACATCTCTGCGGATAGGTGTTGCAGGTTAATACTTCTCTTTGAGCATGGTGGCATTCACATTAACGCTTCTGTATGTAAATTTAGAGTCAACATAGAAATATTGCAAGTTCAAATCCCGTCTGGTTCCAATAACCTTTTCTGACTTGTTTTTCATGAATTTACAGGATGTATGCCTAAAATGTCTTTGTAAATAAAAACATTACTATCATGAAAATGTCAACTGTTAAACAATCTTATTATTTGTTTCATGATAAGTATCGTCACACATAACTATAAGGACTCAAGAGAAATTCACTTTTTATGCCTAATATTAAGCATATGCATAAATTAATTGCCAGATGATCTATCTGTGTTCTCAATGGTTTATTCCTCATAGCACCTTCTGAGGTACCCGTTCTGGCGTTCCGAGTGATTGGACTAACAAGCATTACTCTCTCCTGGCAGGTGAGCTTCGGTAACATCATCAGTATGCAATGTATACATGATGTATGCCTTCTATTTGATCTATTAGTTACGTAACTCTTGTTACTCTCGTTCTCTTCCAATTCTCGGCGTGTCTTCAAACTACGTGATAAAATATGAATGAAATATCATTACGGATATTATTCGAAATGACGGAATTTGATGTCATATTCAAGATTCAAGATTCAAGATTCAAGATTCAAGATAAAATTTAATTCCAATATAAAAAATAGTGCATTATACAATATGGGTAATCACGGTAACAAAATCAATACATTTTATGTTTACTTTTGCAAAGTGCAATACATTATGTACACGATACAGTATTTCACAGGTGAATAAATTGGAAAATGGACTGAAAATAAAAGCTCAATGACTACACACAATTATTCAGCCCGATATGGTATATGGCATATAAATGGTTGGTTTGTTGGCTATGTATAAAACTATGAATACAAAAATATACATATCTATGACAAATTAGTCTACCTATGAATTACAATAACCTAAGGTTACGCCCCCTCATCCCCCCCCCCCCCCGTTCTCCCCCTCCCCTCTCCCCCAGCCTAGTTACAGCTCATATTTTGATAACAGCGTAAATGTAATTAAATTAAATGATTAAGTAAATTAAAGAAGACAGGAAATCAAACTTTGAAATCGTACACCTAATTCAAAATCAAGTATATGTGAGAAACATCAAGGTATATGAACTACATTCTAAAATGCTTCGTAAATATTACATTAAAATAATTCATACACGATAACAATATTTTTTGACAATATGAGAATGTACTGTAATATCTTGTCATCGTCTTTCATTAAACGTTCAAAGCATCCGAATAATTTTGCATAAAAATTAGAGAGAGAATGACAGTGTTGTCATTCATGTAATATGTCCTACTAAATAATGTGTGTTGAGTGATACTGATATTTCAGTGATAGGCATGTAACAGAACGGGGTAATCAAATATAATACATGTATGTATCTGTTGTATACGAGATTTCTTGGAGCTACTAAAAAACATACAGTAAATATACAATAACAAATGTTTCGGGCCCATTAAGATACGACAGTTAGCATGGTTAGTGTGAGTGCACAATATGCCTTGACTGTAAACGGAAACGGGTAATGACCATTAACGATAATGTAATACCTACATGACCCTGTAAATGCAACATGAACATGGTCTAAGGTTCTGAACTATGGAGTTATAACACATGCTTGCTCTTTTCGCTCTCATCCTGGACGTCTTGCAGCTTCCAGCAGAGGAAACATGGGGCTGCAGACCTGGCAGCACATCTGAAATACGTATCGTGTACGGAACAGAAGGGAACACTAAGACCACTGTCTCCTTCCCTACTTCTGCCGAGATGGGAACACTCTCTTCCCTCTTGGAGTGCACCATCTATGAGATCACCGGTTTCATATCAAACAAGGATCAAATAGTTGGTTCATTACCTGCAGCCACTTCGGTTAGAACTGCACCAATAAGTAAGACATTGTTTTATTGGGTAATCATGAATAGTTCTGGAAAAAAAAAATCGGAAGAGGAGGGAGGGGGGGGGGGGGCGTTTATATTATCATTCCCGAAGAATGCCGGAAACATAGGTCCACTCGTTGTGGTTTTATCAAGACTCAACAATCAATTAAGGGGATGAAATTCAGCAGCCACTTCCATGACACTGCATTAGGATACACATTTCGTTCGGTAGACATGCACAACTTTTCTTCGGATGATGCTCATTTGTTGTCATACTAATAATCCACTTGTACTCCCTGATTTTCCCGTAAAGTGTATTTTAAATATTATTCATTGGGAGTGTTTCCATAGCTCAGCATGACCTAAAGCTGTATCTTATTTAGATTTATGATATGATTGGATGTAGTAACTTGTGCACTTAAAACAAAGAAAATGTACCTTGTAAAACTAAGCAAGACTGAGAAGTGCAAATGACTGTCTTTAGCTTTTTTGTTGTTTTTTACTCGAACAGAGTGAAGGAGCTTTGAATTT
Source organism: Arbacia lixula (assembly GCA_963669155.1). NCBI lineage: Eukaryota > Metazoa > Echinodermata > Echinoidea > Arbacioida > Arbaciidae > Arbacia > Arbacia lixula. Next base: position 688,042 of record OZ022580.1, on the reverse strand, counting down.
TGTTACACATAAAATCCCCGTACATGACTTTGCACATCGATATTATTTACAGAGAAAGTACGATGTTATCATTGATACTTACGCAATATGCATAACTATTCAAAACATATCCAACCGACTATCCATGTACAGAAACACATAGACACCTATATCATCAGATAATTTCTCATTATTTTTATTCTTGTGCAACCCTTCTCCAAACTACATTTAGTACCCGAGGCTGTCTCCAACTTCCAGTACTCTCCATCTTCCACTCAAATCTTCTTCACCTGGAGTGTGTCCATCACGTCTTGCCCACCAGACTACTACATCATTCGTTACAGCTTGCTACAGAAACGTGCCTGCCCAACTCCTGAACCAAATGTCATTCAACATGAAACCATTATTAATACCACGAACAATGAGTTCAATCTCATGGGTTTGGAGGCATATTCTACTTACAGCATAGACTTTGTTGCTGCGAATGACGCCGGCGAGGGTGAGGCTGTGGAGAGAACAGTCTTTACTCAACATGGAAGTAAGTGACTATAACATAGAACTTGCTGGTTTGAAAAGACAAAACTTAAATAACATTATTATTCCTATAATCCAACTTCTTCATTTGTAAACTTCCTCATTCTGTGTTTTCCCATTCCAGGGATCGGATATGTAACATATGAGAAAACAACTGTATCATGATCATCTACATTAATATAATCAATATCAACATTGGTCTTGACAACTTAAGTGATGTCTCTTCAAATACATTTAGTTTGTTTTATTTTGCATTGAACCGAATGTAAAATATATTAACACTTTACAAGCCATCAACTTTCTGGTGAGATAATATTGATTTTGTTGTGTGATGATAAATAAGATACATATAAGTTTACATACTTTGAATTGATGGGATCAACAGATAATCAAATCGGATTCATATATAATGCAATACATCCTCTGTCATGTCTATATACAACATTATCGTCTCTGTCATATCGTTGACATGAATAGCGTGAGTAATCTATTACTTCCTTCCTCTCGTTGAATCCCATTCCACAGCTCCCCCATCCGTTACTGGACTCAGGGTTAATACTTCCATCACTGATCCAACAAGTATCGGCTTCATCTGGGATGCTCTGACGTGTAGCAACACCGGTGGCGTGTTTGGGTACTACTATGCTAGACTCTACGAGCATGGACAGGCTCAGGGATCAACACCTCTCACGAAGTACATCGACTACATAGACAAGCCATCAGTGTTATTTGATGACCTCCAGCCCTGCACTATGTATGAACTAATTCTCACTGCCTCCATCAATACAGCGTCTCCTAACGCTACATATCCAGTGTATGCATCAGGTGACTTTTCTCGAGCATCTGGACTGACTGGGTTGACATGTACTTATGATTCACAAACCTTCACTGTAATGTATTTTAATGACACAAGATTACATGTTTTAGTTGCTAGGCCATTTTACGTCGAAAAAATGATTCACTGATGTCTTACAGAGATATCCAGTTATATCAAACAAAAAACTTTTCATGAATGAATATCTTAAGCATTCTGTTTCTGTTAATTTCTACGTCGCAAAGTGGGCCAGGCGTGAGCAAAATTGCGCTAAACAAGGGTTTGGTTATCAAAACAAAATTAACTTTTTAAGATTGTGAGCAAAAAATACAACCTGTGGCATACCTCTGAGCAATATTCTTTCTTAAAATTGATTTTGAGTGGGTCATTTTTCTTTACAAACATATGATATTTGGATGTTTAGGTACATCGTGTATAAAATGTATGACTACGTTATTTTGAAGTTTTTTACTAATCGAATCATTTAATCCCCATAATATTGCATTTGAATGTTGTAGAATACTGATGTCACATCACTATCCAGTTTTAAGGCCAAAAAAGTATTCCTGCAGGAAGTAAGTCATGATGAAATAGCATATATTTTTTCATGCTCAAAAGTACTCGACATTCCCGTCGATTCCTGCGCTACAAGTATCATGATTACCTTAATGACAATTCATGCTTTACAATGGTACCAAATTTGGCTGGATTTGGTTTCCACTTTTTGAGTAATACTTATTTTCCACTCGCATGTTCGTCCTTTTTTTCGCTTAAATCTGCCATACCGAGCACGCACTATGCTCAGATCACACGCAGGCAAATCACACACACAACATGTACGCGTTTATACACGAAAACCGTATATCACAAGCTTCACAGTCTCCTCGCATTTTTCGTAGGTGATGAGACTTGAAATGTCCGAAAATAACTCGAAATGATATAAAAACAAAAATTGGATTGCATTTTGATATTCAGTGGGAGCACACCACTGGTCGGTCAAGGAGAAAGTCCCAATGTAAGTCTCATCGATAAAGTTCCTAAACAGTGGAGAGAAACGTAACAGAAAACAACAGTTTGAGTAGGAAAAAGAGATAGAAATGACGAGTTTGTTTGCAAAAGGGGTTAGATTCACTTTAGACCATTCTGAGAAAAAATAACTTTTTTTTATTCTCCCAATAATTCTCGCAATATTCTTATGCGAAACTAAATTGTCACGATATACTACCTTACCATGTGAACATAAAATTGGATATAAAAGAAATCTTCCTCTCTTCGTATCTTTTAAATATTTTTGTCCAAAAATTACCTTCGTGGATCGAACCCCTTTTGCAAACAAACTGAAATTGATCCACTCCCTTTTTTAAATAGAAGTGATTTCCCTTTGCAATTTCTGTTCACTTTTTAATGGGAATTTAAACTTTTCTCTGGTATCATCTCATAAAGCTACTGCAAATCTATACATTGAAACAAAGAAATAAAATTTGATGAAAAATGGATCTAACCCCTTTTGCAAATGAACTCTTCATTTTGTTTGCAAAAGGGGTTGGATCCACTTTAGACCATTCTGAAATCTACTTCTTTTATTTTCCCATATTGCAATCTTTTCCCATATTGCAATCAACTAAATTGTCATGATAAACTACCCTACCATGTGAACACACAATTGGGTATAAAAGAATATTTACCTGTCTTCATGTTTTTATAACATATTTCTCCAAAAATTACCTTTGTGGATCTAACCCCTTTTGAATAAAAAAGTAATTTTTCTTTGCCATTTTTTTTTCATTTCTTAATTGGAATTTCAACTTTTCTTTAGTATTATCATATAGAGCTACCTTAAATCTATACATCGAGACAAAAAAATAACATTTGATGAAAAATGGATTTGCCCCCTTTTGTAACTGAGCTCTTCAAATATAGAAGCGTCGAGAGAAAAAGAGAGAGAATGAGAGACAAAGAGAGAGAGGGGGGGGGGGGGGAGAAATAGAGAGACAGAGGGGTGTGGGGCGGGGGCGAAGGATCGAGAGAGAGAAAGGGTATTAAGTAATTTTACAATATAGGATTTTATTGTTTACATTGAGTGGGTGTCTATGTAATCAATACGGGCAATAAAAAATGGCATAGCTAATCTAGTTGCACCCTTCAACCATCAACCCGGGAGATCCTATAACATCTGTCTGTTTCAATAACGTTTATCACTGGCTACTGCTAAAGTGTGTTGAATTGGGTTTTTAAAAATCACAAAGATTAAAACAAAGAATTGAAGAAAAACTAAGTGATTACAAATTACGATGTAACATGATAAATATTTTTTTTTTCTTATAGGATTATTACAGCCAATCACAAAGCGGTATTTAAATGACATCAAATGTGTTTGAAAATATTTCCATTGGATCCCACGAGTCTGATCATCCTTATTCCTAACCATTTAACATACAGTTATTAAAAAGACATAGTGATTACGGTTTAGCCTATAAATCATTTGTAACATTGTGTTATTTTACATTGTATTTTTACAATCATTATCAATTATCATCATTTACAATCATTTTTGTATCATTATGGTATTGTAATGACGTCATATGTTTGAAAATATTTCCATTGGATTCCACGTGTCTAATTTCCTTAGAAACTAACATTTAAACATCAGCTTTACGAAAAGATTGGAGATTGCGAGTTTTGGCGCACTTTAAAACCATTCTGGCCCACTGTGCGTCGGTTAGCAAAGTCACATATTGTATGTAAAGTGGCCTTAATTGTCTGATATTGTTGGTTATGAAAGAATCTTGGACTAATTCATATTGGCATTTTTCATGCTTTATATTTTCTAGTGTTCAGCTCTACTGCTTCCAATGTGGTTAACATCACAGAAAATTTTACATTATGCATTGATTAATGAAACAATTCGCAACAGGAATAACACGAAAAATGCAATAGACACGAGGTAGCAATACACATGTGATACACTCGCGACAAATCAAAGAATCGGTACGGAGTATGATATATCTGCATAAGATATGATACACTATGACAAAGAGATCAGAGAATATATCATATATCATGTCATATCATATCCCGTTTATTTATGTTTTTGTATACACTTCAGTGTCAAATGTGCGTGTGGAGGCCAGTTCTACAAGAGCCAGCAGCATGGTCGTTCGTTGGTCAGTGCCAGCCCCCTGCAGTGTCAGCTACTACTCTCTGGAGTACCAGCTCATCGAGTACCTGGCCTGCCCAGGGGATCCCATCCCTGATGCTCCTGTCTCAACATTGAATGTCACTGGTTCCTACAACATCGTGTCTGGACTGGAGCCCTTCTCCTCGTACAGGGTTTCTATCACCGGCATCATCAACGGAGCGAGGAATACACCAGTCATTCCAGTGGTAGTGACTGGGCCAACATCTGAATCTGGTGAGTTAAACGGTGGAGTGTCAATATCGCTTCTTGTCTATAAATGTAAAATCTAATGTACAGCATACTTTTATGCATTCACTAGTACATGGTAATAGACACATTTTAAAGGAAATGAAAGAGAAATAGCCCTAACACTGCTTCAAACGTTAAAGCGTTTGATTTTGTTGTATACACCCAACAGCACCTTCTGCAATGTCGTCAGTGTCATACACAGCTGAGGCAGACACCTTACATTTTACGTGGGATGCGTTGCCCTGTGAAGACCTGCATGGGGAGCTGTACGGCTATGAGTACAACCTATATAACACCCTTACCAGGAGCTACGTGGGATCATCAAGGGAGACGACACGTGCGACTCGTTTGACCATCGATAGATTGAATGCTTGCTCAGATTACCGCTTTCAAGTACGAGTTGTGCTGCAGAGCGGACACAGAGGTGACTGGACAACGCTCGTGACGAGAAGAAATATATCAGGTACCCTTGGCCGCAGGCTTTAATCATTTACTGGTAGTACCTGAGTTCGGAAGGGCGAATTAACTTCTGTCATTGAACCCACGGTTTGTGTATAATCTCTAATCAACTGAAAATATTTATCTGTACGTACAACTTTCTGTGTAAAAGCATAATTCTTCAATGCGATATATGTGTTACGTAATTTTTAGACACAAAAGGCACTCGTCTTTGTGATTATGAAAGGTATTAGCGGATCGAGGGGTAGTGGCCTACAACCCCCCTCCCCCCCCCCCCCCCCGCCCCAAGCAAAAAGGGAAAAATCGTCGTTATTATGGGTACATATTTTGTTATTAAGCACACATCCGACCAACTATCCACATACGGAAACATAAGGAAACATTTATCATACGATAATGTCTCATTGTTTGTATAATTGTGTAATCCTTCTCCAATCAAGTACCTGAGGCGGTCTCCAACTTTCAGTACTCTCCTTCTTCCACTCAAATCTCCATCACCTGGAGTGTGTCCACCACGTCTTGCACACCGGACTACTACATCATTCGTTACACCTTGCTACAGAAACGTGCCTGCCCAAGTCCTGAACCAAATATCATTCAACATGAGACCATTATTAATACCACGAACAATGAGTTCGTTCTCATTGGTTTGGAGGCATATTCTACTTACAGCATAGCCTTTGTTGCTGTGAATGACGCTGGAGAGGGCGAAGCTCTGGAGCGGATAATTCTTACTCGACATCGAAGTAAGTGACTATAATATGAAAGGGCATTTTGGTTTTTGGCACAACTTGCCACAACTTGATAATAAGTCCCATAATCTAACTTTATTAGTGAACTTTCAAGTTATTCTTATCATCAACTTAATATCAACGTTATTATTGACACCCGAGGTTATACCGCTTCAAATCCACTTAGTCTGTTGAATGAAAAAATCTCAAGAGATTAAATGTAAGTCAGTCATGTATCACATGCATAATCAAGCTCAAATAACAGATAGCAAATATATATGGAATAATACACGATATGAATGTAATAATAACTGAGAGCATCTTGAATAATTTTTAGAATGGTCCTAAGAAAAATTGCAAAGAGCTCATAAAAGTTTATCAAAAGAGATGTTTCACCATAATAAACGATATTGTTAAGGCATAGACCTAGCTACCGCGACGTTTGTCATAGCTCAAACTTGATAACCAGTTTACTTTCAAAGTTTACTTTCGGCCCTGCATTATTGAGATTAGTACACGTATGCGTACGCCCGAGGTGATACTGCTTCAAATTCATTTAGTTTGTTCAATGAAAAAAAAAATCAAGAGTTTAAATGTAAGTCAGTCATCATGGTCATGTACCACAGCATAATCAAGCTCAAATATCACATAGTAAATGTATGTGGAAGAATACAAGATATTAATGTAATAAGGACTAAGAGCTCCTTTAATATTTCTGAGAATGGTCCTGAGAAAAATGGCAAAGAGCTCATCAAAGTATATCAAAATGGAGTTTGTTCCAATGTCCAACAAAGTTTAAGCAAAAAGTTGTGATTCTTAAAATAAACAGTATTGTTTTAGTGTACACAAAATCCGTTTCTCGCTTGGAATTGGAATAGCTCTTTTGTCATAGATCAAACTTAACTCTGTCCTGCATTCTTGAGGTTAATCTGCGTCTGCGATCGTGCTTCATTACATTGAGCTAGGTTCTTGATTGTGTTTCGAAGACATTGTTCATGGTGTTTATTTTGCAGTTCTCACGTTATTTATTATGAAAAGTTATTTCCATAATGATATAGATAGCCGTGTTACAGCGCAGTACCCTAGAGCAAGAAGCTTGATCGTGCCGATGACTCAGACGGGTAGCAGGATAACACTTTTTCGCAACTGTTATCCTCTCTGTTTTACAGTTGGCATGAATTGAGTGAGCGGAGGTTTTCCGACCTTGCTTGGGTGGTGCATTGAACTGAATGTGACAGATAGTAACACTTTACAAGCCACCAGCTTTCTGGTGATATTCCATTGATTCATTTTCTTGTTTGATGATAAATAAATGATTTAAATACTTTGAATTGATGCCATCAACAAATAATCAAATCGGATTCCTTTACAACGCCATACATCCTCTCTATTCATCTGTCATGTTTATATACAACATTATTCCGATTTTTTACTTTCTTCCTCTCGTTGAATCCTCATTCCGCAGCTCCTCCGGCCGTTACTGGACTCAGGGTCGATACTTCCATCACTGATCCCACAAGTATCGGCTTCATGTGGGATGCTCTGACGTGTAGCAACACCGGTGGCCTGTTTGGGTACTACTATGCTAGAATCTACGAGCATGGACAGGATCACGGTTTCACACCTCTCAGGAAGTATATCGACTACACAGACCAGTCATCAGTGTCATTTGATGACCTCCAGCCATGCACCATGTATGAACTTCTTCTCACTGCCACCATCAATACAGCGTCTCCTGGTGCTACACACCCAGTGTATGTATCAGGTGATCATTCCCGAGCATCTGGACTGACTGGATTGACATGTACGTATGATCCACAAACCTACCCTGTAACGTATTTCACTGTCATTAGATTATATACTTTGGTTGTCATGCCAATTTACCCTAATAAATATTTCTGTGGTGTCTTACTGATATCCACTTATATCAAACAATATGAATGAATATTTAAAACCAACTGTTTCTGATGATTTCTACGTCAGTTAGCAAAGTCACATAATTATGTAAAGTGGCCTTAATTGTCTGATATTGTTGGTTATGAAAGTATCTTCGCCTAATTGATATCGACATTGTTCAAGCTTTATATTCTTTTAGTGGTGGGATGTAGAGGATATTAACACTTGATTCATACCTGTCCTGCTCTCTACACAGAAGACTGTGAACATTGCTATTCCAGCGTCTGCTGATCCAGGCAAACAGTACAGGTACTCATTTATGTTCACAGTCTAGAGTACTGGCCTAGCTACCACCATGCCTGTCGTATCCTGCCCAATCCCAGGCTGTGACTACACTACGCCAGAGCTTGATGCCTCTATTGTCGCTGCCCTACTCACAACCCACTGCACAATTCACGCCTCTGGGACAGGGCCAGCTGCCAAGATAGAGAAAGTCAAGAGGCCTACCATAGCTGCAGCTGGTACTAGTGAAGACTGGGCTTACTTTACCTCCCGATGGTCAGATTATGTGGAGGCCACAAGGGTCTCTGGCAAGGACAGGGTCATGCAACTCCTTGAATGCTGCGAGGAGCCCCTTCGCAAGGACCTTACAAGATCCTCTGGTGGCAGCCTCACCGTCAAGTCTGAAAAGGAGGTGCTCGCAGCCATCAAGAGACTCGCTGTACGTGAGGAAAACACCATGGTTGCTCGTGTGACACTGCATAACATGCGTCAGGATCGGGAAGAGACAATTCGCAGCTTCGGAGCCCGCTTACGAGGTCAAGCCGGCATCTGTAAGTTTGTCATCAAGTGCCCAGGCTGCTCCATTGATGTCAACTACACTGATGAGATACTGCGGGATGCCCTGACCAGGGGAATCGCTGACCCCGAGATCCAGCTCGACCTTTTGGGAGACAAGAACCAGACCATGGATCTAGAAGATGTCTTCCAGTTCATCGAGGCAAAGGAAGCCGGGAAGCGTTCCGCATCTTCTCTCCTTGACTCTCATGCCGTGAACTCTGCCAGCAGCTCATACCGGAGGACCAAGCAAACGCACCTCAAGGAGAGCCAAGACTTGTGTGACTACTGTGGAAAAAAGGGACATGGTCGGGGTGCCCCTGCTCGCATCCGTAAGACACAGTGCGACGCATATGGACACAAATGCAGGCACTGTGACAGGCTCCACCACATGGAGAATGTATGTCGCAGTAGGGACAATCCACGACGTCCCCCTCCAGCAAAACCAGAGGGACTTGAGAATGCAGCCTTTGACTCCTTTTGTTCTGTCCATGGGTACGATCGCTCATGTGGTGGCCACGGCATTCCCCTTGATCATCATGTATATGATAGCCTTAACCAGGCATGGATCAGAAGGAAATCTTCCCCGCAACCCTTCATAGATGTCACTGCTCAGGTTGTTCCTGATGACTATGAAGCTCTTGGGTTTCGCCTCTCCTCCCCCACGATGCCTCACTCTACCCCTGCTATGGCTGACACTGGGTGCCAGAGCTGCTTAGCCGGCATGAAGATCGTTCGACGTCTTGGATTACGTCAACAGGACCTCATCCCTGTCAGCATGAAAATGCGCACTGCCACGAAGGGGGGTGTCAGGATTCTTGGGGCCGTTCCACTGTGTTTGTCTGGCAGGGCTCCCTCAGGTCATACAGTCAGGACGAAACAGCTGACTTACGTCACCAACAGCTCTGATCAGCTCTTCCTCAGCCGGGAAGCGTGTGTTGGCTTGGGAATCATCTCGGACAGTTTTCCACAACTGGGTGTGACACGGGAGCGGCCCCTGATGGATACGACTGCAGCCCTTGAGGGGACCCCTGCTGGGAAAACCTGCCAATGCCCCAAGCGCCAAAGGCCACCGCCACCCCCTACCTCACTTCCTTTCCCAGCGACTGAGGAAAATCGTGAAAAACTCCAGCGATACCTCCTGGACTATTACAAGAGCAGCACATTCAACACTTGTGAACACCAGCCCCTGCCCCTGATGGATGGCCCTCCCATGAAACTGATGGTGGATCCAGATGCAGAGCCTATCGCACATCACACCCCTGTGCCTGTCCCACTCCACTGGCGGGATGCTGTCAAGGCCGGGTTGGATCACGATGTTCAGCTGGGCGTGCTTGAACCTGTCCCAGTTGGGGAGCCTGTAACCTGGTGCCACAGGATGGTCGTGTGTGCTAAGAAGACTGGCGAGCCAAGAAGGACTGTTGACTTCCAGGCCCTAAATGCACATGCCACCCGTGAGACACACCACACCCAATCTCCTTTCCTTCAAGCTCGGTCGGTTCCACATGGCAAGAAGAAGACTGTCTGTGATGCTTGGAACGGCTATCACAGTGTACCCATCTGCCAGGAAGACCGCCATCTCACAACTTTCATAACGCCCTGGGGACGATACCGCTACAAGACCGCCCCGCAGGGGTACATTGCCTCTGGCGATGGCTACACCAGGCGATATGATGAGATTGTGTCGGCCATCCCGTGCAAGACAAAATGTGTTGATGACGTCTTACTCTGGGCTGACACGTTAGCTGACAGCTTCTTCCAAGCTATCCAGTGGCTGGATGTCTGCGGCCGGAACGGGATCGTTCTCAACCCTAGCAAATTCACATTCGGTGCAGACGTCGTTGAATTTGCAGGCTTCGAAATCACTACTGACAGTGTCCGGCCATGCCGGAAATACCTGCAGGCGATCCTCGACTTCCCGACACCCACTACCATCACTGATGTGCGATCATGGTTCGGGCTCGTCAACCAGGTGTCATATGCCTTCAGTATGACAGAGAAGATGCTACCGTTTCGTCAGCTCCTGAAGCCTAGTACGCCATTCGTGTGGACCAACGCCCTCCAGCTTGCCTTTGAAGAGTCCAAGGCCTTCATTGCCAGCGAGATTGAAGATGGCGTACGGATCTTTGACCCCACCAAGCCTACCTGCCTGGCTACGGACTGGTCCAAGGATGGTATTGGTTTTTGGCTTTTGCAGAAACATTGCGATTGCAGTGGCACTACCCCTTTCTGCTGTGTCTCTGGTTGGAAAATAACTCTTGTAGGCAGTCGATTTACTCATGCTGCTGAATCTCGCTATGCCCCAGTAGAAGGCGAGGCGCTTGCAGTTGCAGACGCCCTTGACAAGGCACGATACTTCGTCTTGGGGTGCGAGGATCTCATCGTTGCCGTCGACCACAAGCCACTACTCAAGATCTTTGGTGATAGGGCCTTGGAGGGAATCCCTAATCCCCGCTTGCGGAATCTTAAGGAGAAGACATTGCGATACAAGTTCAAGATGGTCCATGTCCCAGGCATCCGTCACCGTGCTACAGACTGCCTCTCTCGTCACCCAACAGGTGAGCCTGAGAAGTTACACCTCCCGGATGACGTAGCGGTGGTCGATATGGTACCACCATCGCTCCTCCACTCACCAACCCTCATGGGGGGCCTTCGAACCTTAGACCCGTCCACGGATGCTGTTGAAGTCTGCACACTCTCAACTGCCATGTGTGCTCTGGACTCTATTCACCTCAAGTCAGTTACATGGGACCGAGTACGTTCCGCCACCGCAAGTGATGACACCACGCAGGCTCTCCTTGACCTCATTGAGTCTGGCCTGCCTGACCATCGCCATGCGTTTCCCCAACCTCTTCGTGAATATTCCCAGTTTCGAGATGGACTTTCTTCAGTTGATGGAGTTATCCTGTACAATGATCGTGTGCTTATTCCTCCTTCACTCAGGGATGAAGTCTTGAGCCACCTTCATGCTGCCCACCAGGGGATTACGTCAATGACCGCTCGTGCTGAAGCATCCGTCTTCTGGCCTGGCATCACTCCGGCGATTGCTGCTCTACGTGCGGGATGCACTCAGTGTAACCGTATAGCACCCTCCAATCCCAGTGCGCCACCAGTTCCACTGCTCTCGCCAGTCTACCCCTTCCAGTGTATCTGCGCGGACTACTTTCATTACAAAGGATGCAACTATTTGGTCATAGTGGACAGGTACTCGAACTGGCCAATCGTTGAACGGTCTGCAAATGGGGCGGATGGCCTAATCACGTGCCTACGTCGCATCTTTGCCACTTTCGGCATTCCTGATGAGCTGACCTCTGATGGTGGCCCTGAATTCACGGCAGTAGCTACACGCCTTTTCCTCGCCAACTGGGGTATCCATCATCGCCTAGCCTCTGTTGCCTTTCCCCACAGCAACTGTCGAGCTGAGGTTGCTGTGAAGACCATTAAACGACTCATTATGGACAACACTAGCGCTACTGGATCCCTGGATACAGACAACTTTCAGCGGGCCATACTTCAGTATCGCAATACCCCAGACAGGGACACGAAGCTCTCTCCAGCCATGTGCGTCTTTGGCCACCCGATCCAGGATTTCATCCCAATTGCCCCTGGCAAATACAAGCCACACAACACCTGGTGTGAGACCTTGCAGGCAAGAGAAGAGGCCCTTCGCAACCGTCACATGAAGGGGGCGGAACGCTGGTCGGAGCACACCAAACGGCTTCCACCTCTTGTTGTCGGCAATCATGTCCGCATCCAGAACCAAACCGGGCCACATCCTCTGAAATGGGACAAGACCGGCATCGTCATTGAAGTACGGCAATATGACCAATACATGGTCCGTGTAGATGGCTCCGGCCGGGTGACGCTGCGGAACAGGAAGTTTCTGAGACAATACACCCCTGTCCATCGGCCCTTGCCGCCGAAGACGATGGAGGATGATGTTCGTGCCTCAAGTCGACCAGTGTACCCTTACTCTCCCAAGCATCCCACTACCATGTCTGGAGGCCCACCATCACCCCCTTCACGTCCCGTTGAACCTACCAGACAGCGGCCCGAGCCCATTGCTGATGCCTTCCTACCACCGGTGGTTGATATCGCTGATGACTCCCGCATATCGCCACCTTTTGTTGATACCCCGTCAACCGCGGTGGGTCGTGCTACTCCTGCTGTGGTTCCCTCTGCCGCTGCACCTTCAGCAGCTGCTCCTCCACCCCTCCCTCCTCCTCCTGAGGACAGCGTCATCGCTCCTGCTGCCGACCCAGCCCCTCCACCTAGGCGTTCTCTTCGTCGGGCCGGCAGACCTGCATGGCACTCAGATTATGACATGTCGCCCTAAGTTACGGACGACATTTTCCTTGTGTTCTTGTTTTGGAGTTCCTGTTCGACGAGTTTTAGTGTTTTACAACGTTGCCTGTTATATGGATATTGGACGTTTTCCTCGAGTTGCCCGTTCTTTGGATATTTGACCTTTTTTTTTGGACACAACTTTCATCTTCGACACGCTTCATTACTTCTCACCGTGCCAAAGACTTGGGGGGAGATAGAGGATATTAACACTTGATTCATACCTGTCCTGCTCTCTACACAGAAGACTGTGAACATTGCTATTCCAGCGTCTGCTGATCCAGGCAAACAGTACAGGTACTCATTTAGGATGTACTGCTTCCGATGTGGTTAACATCACAGAAAAAGGCACATGATGCATTGATTAATAAAGCAATACGCAACATGAATAAAACGCGAAGACAAGAGACAATAGACACGAGAATACACATGTGATACACTAGCGACAAAGTAAAGAATCGGGACCGAGTATGATATATCTGCATAGGTTATGATACACTATGACAAAGAGATCAGAGAATATATCATATATTATAACATATCTTACATATGATATCCCGTTTATTTTCGTTTTTTATATATCCTTTAGTTTCAAATGTGCGTGTGGAGGCCAGTTCTACAGAAGACAGCAGCATGCTCGTTCGTTGGTCAGTGCCAGCCCCCTGCAGTGTCAGCTACTACTCTCTGGAGTACCAGCTAATCGAGCACCTGGCCTGCCCAGGGGATCCCATCCCTAAAGCTCCTGTCTCAACATTGAATGTCACTGGTTCCTACAACATCCTGTCTGGACTGGAGCCCTTCTCCTCGTACAGGGTTTCTTTCACTGGCATCATCAACGGATCGGGGAATACACCAGTGGTAGTGACTGGGCCATCATCTGAATCTGGTGAGTTGATCGGTGGATGGTCAATATCGTTTCTTGTCTATACACGTAAAATCTAATGTACGAAATACTTGTATGCATTCACTAGTACATGATAGCAAACACAATTTAAAGGGAATGAAAGAGAAATAGCTCTAACACTGCTTCAAAGGTTAAAGCGTTTGGTTCTGTTGTATACACCCCACAGCACCATCTGCACTGTCGTCAGTGTCATACACAGCCGAGGCAAACACCTTACATTTTACGTGGGATGCGTTGCCCTGTGAAGACCTACATGGTGAGCTGTATGTCTATGAGTACAACCTCTATAACACCCTTACCAGGAGCTACGTGGGATCATCAAGGGGAACGACACGGGCGACTCGTTTGACCATCGATGGATTAAATGCTTGCTCAGATTACCGCTTTCAATTACGAGTTGTGCTGCAGAGCGGACACAAAGGTGACTGGACAACGCTCATGGCGAGGAGAAATATATCAGGTACCCTGGGCCGCAGGCTTTAATCATTTACTGGTAGTACCTGAGTTAAGAAAGGTGAATGAACTTCTGTCATTCAACCCACGGTTTGCGTATGATCTCTAATCAACTGATTAATGTTTATCTGTACGTACAACTTTCTGTGTAAAAGCATAATTCTTCAATGCGATATATGTGTTACGTAATTTTGAGACACAAAAGGCAATCGTCTTTTTGATTATGAAAGGTATTAGCAGATCGAGGGGGTAGTGGCCTCCATCCCCTCCCCCCCTCCGCCCCAAGCAAAAAGGGAAAAATCGTCGTTATTATGGGTACATATTTTGCTATTAAGCACACATCTGCCAACTATCCACATACGGAAACACAAGGAAACATTTATCATACGATAATGTCTCATTGTTTGTATAATTGTGTAATCCTTCTCCGATCAAGTACCTGAGGCGGTCTCCAACTTCCAGTACTCTCCATCCGCCACTCAAATCTTCTTTACCTGGAGTGTGTCCACCACGTCTTGCACACCAGACTACTACATCATTCGTTACACCCTGCAACAGAAACGTGCCTGCCCAAGTCCTGAACCAAATGTCATTCAACATGAAATCATTACTAATACCACGAACAATGAATTTAATCTCATGGGTTTGGAGGCATATTCTACTTACAGCATAGCCTTCGTTGCTGTGAATGACGCTGGCGAGGGTGAGGCTGTGGAGAGGACAATTTTTACTCAACACGGGAGTAAGTGACTATAACATGAAAGGGCATATTGGTTTTGGCAAAACCTGATAGTAAGTCCCATAATCCAACTTGTTTCTTAACTTTCAAATTATTCTTTTTGTTCTTTTCGGAGATTTGAAATAACGGATATGTGAGGCGATGCATTTTGATCATCAGCATTACTATCAACATTATCATTGACACCTAAGGTGATACCGCTTCACATCCATTTAGTTTGTTCAATGAAAAAAAAAATAAAGAGATTAAATGGAAGTCTGTCATCATGGTCATGTACCACATGCTTAATCAAGTTCAAATATCACATAGTTAATGAATGTGGAAGAATACACGATATCAATGTAATAATGACTAAGAGCTTCTTGAATCTTTCTGAGAATGGTCCTGAGAAAAATGGCAAAGAGCTCATCAAAGTATATCAAAATGGAGTTTGTTCCCATGTCCAACAAAGTTTAACCAAAAGTTGTGATTCTTACAATAAACGGTATTGTTTTAGTGAAGCACACAAAATCCGTTTCTCGCTTAGAATTGGAATAGCTCTTTTGTCATAGCTCAAACTTAAAAACCATTTTACTTGCAAAGTTTACTCTTATTGAAGATGCCTAAACGCGCGCTGTGAACGTTAAAAACCAGCAACTCTGCCCTGCATTCTTGAGAAGTACACGTATGCGATCGTTCTTCATTACACTGAGCTAGGTTCTTGATTGTGTTTCGAAGACATGGTGTTTATTTTGCAGTTCGCACGTTCTTTATTATGTAAAGTTATGTCCATAACTATAGATACCCGTGTTACAGCGCAATACCCCAGAGCAAGAAGCTTGATCGTGCCGATGACTCAGACGGGTAGCAAGATAACACTTCTTTGGAACCGTTATCGTATCTGTCTTACAGTTGGCATGAACTGAGTGAGCAGAGGTTCTCCGACCTTGCTTGGATGGCGCATTGAATCAAATGTAAAAGATATTAACACTTTACAAGCCATCAGCTTTCTGGTGATATTCCATTGATTCATTTTCTTGTTTGATGATAAATAAATGATTTAAATACTTTGAATTGATGCCATCAACAAATAATCAAATCGCATTTGTTTACAACGCCATACATCCTCTCTAATTCCTCTGTCATGTTTATATACAAAATTATTCCGATTTTTTACTCTATTCCTCACGTTGAATCCCCATTCCACAGCTTCCCCGGCCGTTACGGGACTCAGAGTCGATACTTCCATTACTGATCCAACAAGTATCGGCTTCATCTGGGATGCGTTAACGTGTAGCAACATCGGTGGCGTGTTTGGATACTACTATGCTAGAATCTACGAGCATGGACAAACTCAGGGATTAATACCTCTCAAGAAGTACATCGACTACATAGACCAGTCATCAGTGTTATTTGCTGACCTCCAGCCATGCACTATGTATGAACTCCTTCTCACTACCACCATCAATACAGCGTCTCCTGGTGCTACACACCCAGTGTATGTATCAGGTGATCATTCTCGAGCGTCTGGATTGACTGGGTTGACACGTACGTATCATCCATAAACCTTCACTGTAATGTATTTCACTGTCATTAGATTATATACTTTAGTTGTCATGCCAATTTATCCTAATAAATGTTTCTGTGGTGTCTTACTGATATCCAGTTATATCAAACAATATGAATGAATATTTAAAACCAACTGTTCCTGATAATTTCTACGTCGGTTAGCAAAGTCACATAATTATGTAAAGTGGCCTTAATTGTCTGATATTGTTGGTTATGAAAGTATCTTCGCCTAATTTATATCGGCATTGTTCAAGCTTTATATTCTTTTAGTGGTGGGATGTACTGCTTCCGATGTGGTTAACATCACAGAAAAAAGCACATGATGCATTGATTAATAAAGCAATACGCAACATGAATAAAACGCGAAGACAAGAGACAATAGACACGAGGTAGAAGAAATACACATGTGATACACTACCGACAAAGTAAAGAATCGGGACCGAGTATGATGTATCTGCATAAGTTATGATACACTATGACAAAGAGATCAGAGAATATATCATATATTACACTATATCTTACATATCATATTCCGTTTATTTTCGTTTTTTGTATATACTTTAGTTTCAAATGTGCGGGTGGAGGCCAGTTCTGCGAGAGACAGCAGCATGGTCGTTCGTTGGTCAGTGCCAGCCCCCTGCAGTGTCAGCTACTTCTCTCTGGAGTACCAGCTAATCGATTACCTGGCCTGCCCAGGGCATCCCATCCCTGAAGCTCCTGTCTCAACATTGAATGTCACTGGTTCCTATAACATCCTGTCTGGACTGGAGCCCTTCTCCTCGTACAGGGTTTCCATCACCGGCATCATCAACGGAGCGAGGAATACACCAGTGGTAGTGACTGGGCCATCATCTGAATCTGGTGAGTTGATCGGTGGAAGGTCAATATAGTTTCTTGTCTATACACGTAAAATCTAATGTACGAAATACTTGTATGCATTCACTAGTACATGATAGCAAACACAATTTAAAGGGAATGAAAGAGAAATAGCTCTAACACTGCTTCAAAGGTTAAAGCGTTTGATTTTGTTTTATACACCCAACAGCACCTTCTCCACTGTCGTCAGTGTCATACTCAGCCGAGGCAGACACCTTACATTTTACCTGGGATGCGTTGCCCTGTGAAGACCTACATGGTGAGCTGTATGGCTATGAGTACAACCTCTATGACAACATTACCAGGAGCTATGTGGGATCATCAAGTGAGACGACACCGGCGACTCATTTGATCATCGATGGATTAAATGCTTGCTCAGATTACCGCTTTCAAGTACGAGTTGTGCTGCAGAGCGGGCATAGGAGTGACTGGACAAGGCTCATGGCGAGAACAAATATATCAGGTACCTGGGCTGCAGCACTTATTTTTCTTGTGTACACCAATAGCAAACATTTAACCAATTGTCGTAAATCATAAATTGGTGTGACAATAATGTATTTTGTTTTTGAAGTACTTGTATTACATCATGATTGTAAATTCAAAATTCCAAATAATAACTGGATAATCGCGGAAGAGGTTTAAAATACACAATATGTAAAGTCCTGGAAGAAGTGAGGTGAGAAAAGAAAAAGTGGATAGAATTGGAGGTGATTTGAAAAGGCAAAAAAGTGGAGATTTGAAAGTAGAGTATTCTTTGGACATGAGTGTAGTCCTTAAAAGGAGTGTAAACCAGAAGGAGTGAAGAGCTGAGGAGTAGAGAAGTAGACCCGACGTTTCGGGCAGGTTGACTGCCCGGGGGGGGGGGGGGGGGGGCACTCACATACATTGGTGGTACGGGGACGTGCCGCTTTGAAGACCCATTTTTTGAGACCTCGATATCAGTTCTTTAGATCCTCTATATCCTACGCATGGCGAAAGTTCCGCGAAATTTCCGCTCCTTAGCCTCCCCGCTGTGCCCCTCCCTCCGTTCCGCAGGTCCGCGGCTTGCGTGCAGCTTGCTACGCTTCAACATCAACCCGGCCGCCCGACCCGCCGACCGAGCGAGCTGCAAGAAAACCCTGACGTAAACACAACGCGTCGCATGTGCAGCGAGGATCGTTCTGTAGACCCTGTTTTTCACAAGGCCGAGTGGTATATTTTTAGTTCCTAAGACCCCACATTTTACGCGGATTTTACCCTTGTAGTCAGTTCCTTAGACCCCCATTTCAGGGTTTCGTGAGGCACACCCCCATCAAAATCTAATTTGAGTGCCCCCCTCCACCCCCCCCCCCCCCCCCCCCCCGGGGTTGACTGCCCGTCTTCAGGAGTGAGTGTTCGCGTTGTTGTTGTTGTTACTGGTTGATTTTAGGCGCGTGCTCAATCACATC
Source organism: Arbacia lixula (assembly GCA_963669155.1). Lineage (NCBI taxonomy): Eukaryota > Metazoa > Echinodermata > Echinoidea > Arbacioida > Arbaciidae > Arbacia > Arbacia lixula. Next base: position 669,074 of record OZ022580.1, on the reverse strand, counting down.
CGATTACGTACACGCCGGCATTGTAGTGCATTGGTCGAATGCAGCTGGCACGTCACTAAGGAGGTGGCTGGCTCTCCGGAAAGGAGTCTACAACCCTGTGCACATTTAGTCTGTTTGTTTAGTATGTTGTTTGGAGGTCATAATGTTATTTTTTTGGTTAGAGGTGCATTTAAATTCATTAAAAGTTTATTGTTAATTTTTCGTTTATCTTTAACAATTCATTTCACTCTTTTTCTTTCATAATTTTCAGCGCGCATATTTTGATTAAAATAAAAGCATATATAAACAAAAAAAAATAAAACGATTTTCAAGCAATGTGTGGCGGTACTTATGACGTACGTGCGGACGTGGGAGGAATCGCGAGATGGAGGTCTCGGCGGGTGCTCTGCGTGTGAGTGGCCGGGAATCGGTGGGCGGTTGGTATGCGGACGTGAGCGGGGGAGCGGGGGCAGGTGTCACTGGTGTGTGTGTGTTGGTGGTGATTGAGGATTCCGAGGATTTCGAAATATACTCTACTCTCAAATCTCCACCTTCTCGCCTTTCCATCTCACCTCCAATTCTATCCACTTCTTCTCATCTCAGTCCTTCAAGGACTTTACACATGGTGTACCGTAAAGCTCTTCCGCTATTGCTCATACCACCATGCAAACCTTCAAATAACTGGATAGTAACGCAGTTGGACGTAGCCTATTCATCCTTGAAATAACACAGACTGACGATCATTTTTCATCGTCCATGAATATAGATGTTTTTTGTCTTTGCAAAGCATTACGTTCGAGTGTTATACTCGTATATTAATCAACTTATTAACGTATAGCAATCTTTTCCAATGTATATTGCATATCATATCACAATGCGGTTTGTATGATATGATTTACCATCTTCTTAAATGATGTTATTCTTGAATGTCGCAATTGATGCACAATGTATTCCACTGTGTAACACCCGTTACGTCATCAGCTCCTGGTCAGCCACACATCACTGACCTTGAACCACACCGTAACGAGCTCGGAACCACTGGTCTGACAGTGAGCTGGGCCGCCCCCAACGACAACTCCAAGCCATGCCAGCCGACTGCCTACGAGATCCACTACCGCCTCCTGCAGGTGGACATGTGCAATGATACCGCGCAGGCTCCCAAGGAGCGTGCAGGAGTCGTGCCTGGATCCACGCTGACCTTTGACCTACCCAATCTCCGTCCTTACTCTGAGTACTCTGTGTACGTTCGAGGTAGCACTTCGGCTGGGTATGGACCAGAAGATGTCATGCAGCAGACTACAAGCTATGCAAGTAAGTCTGGATTTAAAGTGCAAACAAAAACTAGTTCCAGTGTCATGACCTCAATGGATTTGTTATTGTATTGAAAAAGTCGTATCACTTTAAATCCCTGTTTTCTGACTCACGTTTATTCGTGATTCGGAAATAAATGCATAATTGTTCATGTCATACCAATTAAGATTATCATTTTGATTATGTCTCGAAGATTCACCACTTTGAACTTGAGAAAAAAAGATGGAATGGAGGGGGAGGCTTTTAACCTTAAATGAACGCCCTGTAACACACTGAATCGAGAAAGGATAAGACAATATCTATTAACCGTGTTAACACTATATTTGCAGCTCTGACTGGGTTACCAACCAACCTTCAAGCATCCATTGTGAAGAAACGTAGTTTGACCTTTACCTGGGAGGAGCCACTATGTGGCGAGCGCCATGGACCAATCACAGGCTATGATCTAATCTTGTACGATGCTACGTCAGGTACTGAAAACTATGATATTTTCTGTTTTTTGTGTGTGTAAACACACAATTATTAGAGGCAATCATTAGGCATTATATTTCCCAAAATGAAGCGATGTTTAAGGTTGCAGCTAAGGAGGGTAAGCCCATTGGAAATGAAATAATTGCAAAACGAAGCTTCACCTCAGCATACAAGCATTCACACATTAAATGAAGTCGTATCCATTGACAGGGATTAGAACTATATCAACTCAATGACAATAACATCTGATTAGGACAACATTAAGTTGTCAAGACAGACCGTCTGCAAGAGGACGGTTAAATCTCTAAAAATCAGTTTTAGTTTAATATATTTCATCAAAACAACATGTAGTCCGTAATTACTTTAGGCTTAAATAATGGACAATTAGGAAGTTATCAGTGATAGATTTATAAACATGTCCATCTTAAACTCTCATCCATCAGGCGAACAAGTTGGAAGAAGCAACGTTTCCTCTGCATCAGCACTAGAGGCGTCGTTCCCAGACCTTATCCCGTTCTACAACTACAGTGTCAGCATCAGAGCAAGGAACTATGAATTACTTGGACCGTATGGCCCACGGGTAACGCAACAGACGAGAGAAGCAAGTAGGTTATACTAATTTTTCTCTCTATCTTCGAGTATCATTGATTTTGAGCAATCCTTTACTCATAATTAAGAGTGGGTGTTGTGGTATAGATTTTAGAGCACTGGACTCACGATCAAACGTTTCTGGTATCGAGCCTTCCGCAAGACCTCACTCTCAAATTCCCGCTGTCTACTCGGGCGTATCTTGTCGGCTCCCATGATGCTACAATGACCCCTTGGGACTGAGCAAGTTCCAAAAAGACTTAAAAGCATCCCACGGCAGTGGTAATGATATTGTGAAGCCTTTAGAAATGAAATTGATTCAGCTTTTTAGAAGCCGTTTCTTTCTTAAAACTAAACATACATACTTTTTTGTCACATCTTGTATTCAGAACAACCAGCCCCACCAATCGCAGTCACTGTTCCTTCGTCTGATCTAAAGAGCTTAATTGTTGAATGGCAATCTCCAAATCCCCCAGAAGCTCACATAATCGGCTACTATATCGTCTACTGGGAAACGATGCTGCACGACGCTGACAGTGGTGACAGAATGAATGTCAGCATCCCATGCACGCGTGAGCTATGCTTGGACATCAATGAGAGGCTACCCCACACAATCATAGGCCTGAACTCTGAAACTAACTATTCTATACAGGTAGACACATAAACATAAAATGACAAAATCTGCTCGAAAATCAGTAACGGGCTACTATTACGGAAATACTTGTTAGCTTCTATTGTTGTGTATGCATGTGCGCGTGGAGGCATCGAGAAATTAATAACCGTTTCTTAAAGATATGTTTCCCATATGTTTAAGTAATATTTTCTGTTAAAAGTTTTCTTCTGTTAGCTAAGAAACGCCCCTAAATATCCTCTATATTTAGAGTAGTTTGTGATATCACTTGTCACTCACAAGCAGGAAAAATCAATATAACAATGCATAGTATAATGCAACTCACCTAGTGAGCTGCTAATGATCACAATAGCAGGACAGATTTTTATACAATGCCACCTCTCAACATTTTTTACTTCACTGCTTGGACATGCCTGACATATCATAATGGTTGTTAGGTGGCATTCATTAAAAAAATCTGCCCTGCTATTGTGAGCATTATGGAATAAATATTCCCGCTACCATTAACTCATTGGGGAACACAACAAAGAATAATGGAAGATTGAAAGAAATACATATTTGTCATCACCGCCACCATTCAACTGCCCGCTCTACGCATGATCCTTTTATGACTGTATTGGGATTGTACAATCACATGTACATCCTTCCTCTCCGGCTTCAGGTTCGCGCCGAATCTCAGAAAGGCATCAGTCCGCCAAGCAGCCCGACAGTCACAAAGATCACGAGAGAGGGACGTAAGTGTATGCATTAACGTCATTTTCTATAGCTGTACGTCATCTAATCTATTCGATTCAAGGCTTCAACATAAACTTGGAGGTAGAAAATTATTCAACTCTGTAAATGTTTAATACTGTTTTTCTGTTTTACCACACCCATTTAGTACCCAGCGCTCCAGGATCTTTGAATATTACTGGCAACTCAGAGACCTCGCTGATGTTCAGCTGGAGGAAGCCGAGATATCCCCGAGGCAGGATCGTTGAATATAAGGTACCGTGGACTTTAGAAATCTCACACCGGGCTTCATATGAATAGCTCTTTTTTCCTTTTGGGTGTTTCCAGATAAATCTGGGACTCTTTGGTTGCAGATGTATGCCATATTATTTTAATGGAAAAAATTAACTGAGCTAAACTTAAAAACAGCCCGCCCAATGACCTAACGACCTACCCAAAAGATATGAAACTTTAAAATATTCCGTCTAATCATATGCAACGTTGTTTCCATCAAAGATTTGGTACAGAATTACCAACAAGCCGTACGATGATTCTTTCCTGCCTGAGGGTACATTCAGTGAATGGAGAACGGGAGGAAATGTAACAAGCTTAGTCCTAGACGACCTGCTTCCCGCTACTCTGTATGAAGCTTCCCTGGTGGCTTCTACCAAGGTTGGCCCGGGAGATCCAAGTGAACCTGTCGAAGGATATACGTCACCTCCTTCAGGTAAAACTGAAGCTGATTGCCTGTCATAGTTTATCAGATGAATTCGTCACTAGCAGTGGGACTCAACATTGAATATTTTTGCATTTTTAACGTCCACGAGAAATGAAAATGAATTTTGCTCTAAAGAAGAACAAGTAATCTGTGTAGGTTACACCTGGAGGATTTAATATTTAACTACCCTTTCGCATTTTGTACCTTCGCAGACTTTGACTACATTTTTTTTTAGTACATAGTTCTTAGATCTAGTGTGTGATTCCAATTGACATTGCTATTATTATTATTATTGTTGTTTTTCTGACACTTCCTCGACTGGTATGGCTTTCCGCAGTAAGTACGTGATGATGAAGCTTTATAATGTTCCATGTGAATATCACTTTCCACGTTGCAGTTGAAGATTTGCCGGTGCCATTCCCACCAGATATAGGTTTGTCACCTGACAACTTACCGGTTATTTCGTTCAGCGAGGATCTAGATTCACCATACATCACGTAAGTTTGAACAAATGTGGTTTGTTGTATGTCCCTAGAATTATGCTCTCATTCCCGAATCATAAAGGAACGGAATTATCCCGAAGGCCTACTCGTTAAATCACCCCAATGTTTTCTGGGGTAACAAGCAGCGAGAAACTAACGTGAATCGAGATTACTTGAGAAACACGCCGACAATGTTGAAATAATATACTCTACAATTTCTCTTATGTGTAGAACAGATGTATTGGCAAATGTCACGGTGTTCTAGAAAATTCTAGGAATAACCGAAGGATGCATTAGGTTTCCCAATTAAAAATTGAAAGTTAGGTGTTAATAAACATCAACGATCTCGAGAGCAGATGACTGAAATGACGGTGCGGAAAATTTCACGTTCAATATATCTGCCTTTTAAATCACTTGGTTCTCTTCTATCTCGTGTGATTCAATCGTATGCAGGCATGTCCTTGTGTCAGTCAGCATTCGAGCTTCAATATCAAGGAGGCGTCGGCGCCGAGAGATAAGCTGTGGCTGTAGCTCCACGATTGACCAGGATTCTTACATCGCTGGTAAAGTGAGCAGGCGCAGTCTGCCCATGGAGTTCACTGTCGGGGATAACACGACCATTGGTGGATGCTACAACGCACCCCTACAAGATGGAGCGACGTATGGCATCAGCATCGGGTTTGAATGTAACACCAGGGATGAGGTAGGTACAGCTTTTCCACGGAATGTGTAATACAAATGGCAAAAAGATTTGCAGCCGCAACGAGCAAACGAAGGCCTGCATTATTAACTCAAAGTATAAATGAAATATAGATATATATGACTTAAGAAACGTAGAAGCGCATCAAGTCGAAACTATAGTGCAGGTTGTACTGTTTATATACAGCTCCTTGAGGTAGTGACGTGATGATTTGTATTATATTTTCTTTTTGACCGGTGAATGTATGTTTACCTAACATCTTGTTTTGAAAATTGACATACTCAGATTAAATCGTATTGAAGTATCATACTACCTATCAGTGAATACGTAATATGTCGTACAGCTGAATGGCAGGTTCTAACTTTCTAAACAATCATTATTTCAACAGAGTACGTGTGTTATTGGAGGTCCGACGGAAATCCAGTATGACAAAGGTATGCGTTCGTGCAATCATTATCATTACCTTATCCTAAAAGGTGTAGAGGTAAACACAAACACAAATCAGGGACAGTTAGTTGGACATATAGTGCAGTAATTATGATCGTGTGAGGGCGATGTAAGATGTGTATGTAAATTTGAATTCAATGTAACAATGTGTTTATGGGATAGAGGATTGTAATTTGTTAAAGCAATGGATATGATGCCGGTCAACATAATTATATGTATCAATTATTATAAACATATACAGGTATACGTACATGTATGTATACATTGTGCAAGTCTTCATTATCTATTATTCACCTTTCCTTGTCGCTGCATATTCTTTTCCAGAATTCAGTTCATAGGCGATCTATAGAATGGATAAGTAAACAAAACATCAACATTTCCATATTCGATTTGGAACTTTGCCGTACTCATTGCATGTCTGTTTGTTGATATCCTGTTCACTTTGTAGATCCGTCTCCACGTGGCCTAGGTGGAAACACATTACCCACCGTAGGTGGCGTCTCATTTGCCGTCGTTCTCCTCATTATCGTCGTCATTGCTCTCCTGTACACCAGGTTAAAAACTTGACATTTTCATTGCATCATATCAGTATTTCAAATGTTTGTGTCTTATATTTCACATTACTTTCAATGTTTTGATTGTGCTTCGTTATCATAAAAAATCAAACAAAGCAGATGTATACGTGCGTGTATGTGTGTGGGTGGATATATATATATATAGAGAGAGAGAGAGAGAGAGATAGAGAGAGAGAGAGACAATCAAGCTTTCCAGTGATTAAAATGATTAGAGGCCATCGAATCATTAATATTCACAGGCTAATTTTCATTCTTTTAACGTAACAAAATATAAGAGTGCTATGTTAGAATACAAACAATATATAAAAAGAATAAACCATTGCATGTTGCTTCCCTTTTGTCAACAATATTGTTGAGACCAGAAGGAGGAGGAACAGACACCATCACTTTAAGAAGGAATTGGTTCGAAACCAGAGAACCCCGAGAATCAAGGGACTAGATGACTATAATCAGTAAGTCAGCAAAACCTTCCCGTGCCTTCAACTGTTCTTTGTTCCAAGCTGTAATTCATTGTTTGGTTTATCTCATATTGATCATTAAATTCATGTTTGTATCAATTAACTAATTCATATTCGTCTTAAAGTTGTGTTGAACATCACAATGTTACATCGTTTATTATTTAAGTAAATGTGTCAAACCTTCATTTGAAATGTAACTTGTTTTCAGAGAAAAGAGAAGAAAAGTAATTAATCGATAAAAATAAGTTCTGTAGTTATCGTATTTGAGCGTGGGAATACAAATGCATATCACGTTCCTATTGATGTCAACATGTGTGTATTGTGTTTATATCTATACTGATTTTCTCCAGGCATGGCAGTCATATTCAAATGGGGCATGTGTCTGCGGAAGGTGGGTATTTCTTTTGTGATTCTTATTATACCATATGATTTATTATTAGAGTAATAAGATATTACGGTCATAGCCCTCATTAATACACACTTTATATTTTGAAACTGGAGAATTTCAAGACTTGATTTAAATCATATACAAAAAAAAACAAATCTTAGTTGCAAAAGTATAATGACGAATCAATAACTGATGCTATTTACCCCTGCTCGCATTGTGTATCATGGTGTATTTCAAACTCTAGTGGTTATCGCGTGGAATTATATAACCATATTGTATCGGCATAAAGATTGGGGAAGTCAGGTCCAATAAACCAATGGAAGCAGCAATTTGCCATATACCACCTCAAGAATACCACAAGCAAGTTAGTTTTATAGATAACCACGTAGGGTAGAGTTGTTGCAGCTTCGCCATTAACATGATTAAGCGAGGAAACAAGGAAACTACGCAAACCTGGAGAACGAAGTAGCTCAGTTGTATAATTGGCGTACAGTGCCAAAATATACGAGACAAACAAACTGGGGCTAGCTATCACCTTAACCAGAAAACCTCTTTTATCATCTCTGCAAAATACAGATTATGTGAATGCGCCCACTGCTGATGGTTCGTATTACGAGGAGGTCAACACTGGCGGTAATGATATCATCTACGAGAGCGTGCAAGACGAAGTCCCTGCAGGCATGGCAGGGGAACACCGACCCATCCCTATCAGTCAGCTGGTGCAGCACGTGGCTCAAAAGAAAGCCAGCACCACGGCAGGCTTCAAGCAGGATTATGATGTAAGCAATATTGAACTTAATGCAGAAATATTCTGTTCGAAAGGGAACACAGCTCTGTATGATATTATTGGGAAATCCTGGTATCCTCCCGCAATTGTGCAAGAAAAGTGTACATAGGAATGTACAATCGTGATAATGTGAGGGGAATACCATATTAACCCAACCCCAGGCCTCCTTCCTCCATTGCCCTTACACACACACACACACACACACACACACACACGCACGCACGCATGCGCACACAAACATTCGGCCAGGAAAAACACACTACATATGTTCCTTGTGTTTGATGCGGCCCTGTTGGATGAGGAAACATTATACACGTAATATCGCACGACCAGCTGTTTGGGGACATTGTACTCATGTAAAAGGGGCATTAGTAGGTAGAAGCGTGATTTAAGGGTAATCTATCACACAAAAATGGAGGTAATAGATTGTGGACGAAGGTAAATCCTTACACAATTGCTTGATTCTCCCACCTGTTTCCAGCATTATTCCACATTCAACATGTTCAACCTAAAGACCTATACAAAACTGCCAACCATTAAAACGGTTCGAAGAGCTATATTCTTATCATACTAATACGCGCCCTAATCCCATCCGGGCTCCTCTGGCTCCTTCCTGACAGAGTGGGAATAGAGCAAAGTCTGTGTTACCAGACACAGTTGTTAACAGACTGGGTTGTGTCCATACACCTCAAAGTCTATACCCAGGTTACATTGATTACTGAAACATGTTTACGCACATATCAAACGGGTGGTGAAGAATCATTAATTTTGACGTAGACTTTTTTGCGCTATCAATATGAAAAAATATGTAAAATAAATATGTCAATATGAAACATATTTGACGTGAGACACGCAGCGCCAAAAGTAAGGGTGCATCTTTTCATTATCAACCATTCTGACTTGTAGCTCCAAACACAATACTTTATACTCTATTCTAAAGGTAACAGGAGTAGAGACGTACTCTTTTTTGCTGCTCCTCCACTCTCATAACAGGAGAGTTTATATTCCGTATTGTCAATATCTTTATTTCAAACTAATTATGTGCTCATGGTTTATGTCTGTTCTTGTGCAGACAATATTAAGTAGACTAAAAAATAAATGAATGTTGTATGAAAGAATATAAATTCTGAATACCGTGCAGGTGTGTGATATGTTTTACTTGATGAGTATGTTTATCATGTCAAGTATTATTTCTTGTCTTCACTAAGCCATAATGATAAAAGTAAAAAGAAAAATCTTCATATCCCCTGTTTATTTGCTGTTGAATTGTAGATTTTGAAATTATATGACTTCATTCACACTAATTTCAGGAAGAAAAAAGAAAAGAGAGAAACGTAAAACATAACAATATTGATCTGTCTCGTTCTCGTCAGATTGATATATTGCTAACGTCATATGTTGGTGTTCACAATTCATCTCTCATTCTACTTTCGAACCTTTTTGTTTGGTTTCTTGTTGACGGTGTCTTCTTCTCGTCAGATAATTTCAATTCCTCAGCTCTACCCATGGAACGTTGCTAACAAACCGGAAAACAAGCAGAAGAACAGAGATATCAACATGTTGGCATGTAAGAATATCTTACATATCTAATTACATGCTGCATTCATTTAATGAAGTCTCACACATAATTGATGAAGTATTTCGTGATTTAATTGAGCTTAACATCTATTCACATTTTAGCCATTGGTGCATAGCAATTGATTAATAATATTAGTTTGACAACGTATACTGTACATACTAGTGTAGCATGAAAAAAAGTGGATGAACACTGTTGAAGGTTGTTTAGACCAACATTTAAAGAAAGAGAACTAACAAACATTTACATCTTTATAAGTACTGCTTATTTGTTTCAGGTCATCTTAGAACGATCCATTTCATACAAGTTTTACTTAGTTTGGATTCCTATAATCGTATAGTCAAAAGTAATGTCGTTGCAGAATACACCATAGAGCTTAGAATGGTGATACAAATTCACCCCCCCCCCCCCAAAAAAAAAAAAAAAAGACATTCTTATTTTACCTTATTGTCGACATTTACAGATGATCACTCTCGTGTTGTGCTGACTCCGCTAGGAAACGACCCACATTCGGATTACATCAACGCCAGCTACATTGACGTACGTTCTTACTTTCTTTATGAATACGCCATTGCACTTGTGAATCGAATAGTACAAATATATAACGTAGATTTATTTGCAGGCTGATGTGAATGTGGTGCAGCTGAAAAAGAGTACGATACAATCAGGAAAAAATTAATATAACAATATATTGCACTTTGTTATCATTGTACGATCATTGTCAGCCTGACTATACCATTTTGTGGATATTGCTTGGAATCGTGTAGAATAACTTATGAACATATTTCTCTAATCATAATACACTTCCATATCATATTAAGAACGTGTTTTCCTGATTACCATTTTCATGCAGAAGCGTAAGTAGAATTCGATATTCTAATCGGGCTGTTAATGTTGTATGTTTGATGATAAAGAGTAAAAGAACCGAGCCTCACTTCATACGTTGACAGCATTAGGGAAAGGGTTTAATGAAAGTCGACCGTTATACGTCTTGTGTTTTGTATTGACATTAAGGTGCTTGAGATTGGAATTAGCAATGTATTTGTACTGTTTATCTTTTGCTTTCAGGGATATAATCGGCCAAAGAAGTACATAGCTACACAGGGTAAGAGACAAGATGGGTTCAATTCTAACTGATAATGATTTCATACGTTTTACATTCGTGTAAAAGAAGTCTGATATAAGGATGCAGCTGAAATAAACTTCCCAATTATTTCAATCAGTGAGTGCAATAATTGATTGCATTAAATGCGATTGTAAGCCCAAAGAGATACTAGTCTCTCATCCCTTTGGTAAACCACGTATATCGATTACATTAGCTGTCTACACTTAATTGTAGTTAGCTGTTCAGCCCAATTGTTTTCTCTACAGTCTAAAGTGCATTAAGAAGAACAGGAAATCACAAATGAATGTCTAGTTTTAATTTCAAGATATAAAAATCCATCAATTAAGGGGACATTTTTTTAAATGTCAGCAGAAAAACATTATTTTTATGTTTACCGAATAATATTCTCGTCAACGTAGGCCTATTTATTCATGATGTAAAGTATTACCAAAGCAATTTGAATAGTAAGGTAACTAAGTGCGGAATTATCACAAAAATATTTTCAAATAATCAACGTTGATCTTAAACTTGTAAATAAATGTATTCTGTTGGTACGATTCGTAGGTCCTAACACGGCCTCTGTGAACGACTTTTGGAGGATGTTGTGGGAGCATGACTGTGACATGATCGTCATGTTGACTAACCTAGTCGAGGGTGAGAAGGTACGAAAGAATAATTCATTTTTTCCCTTTTATCTCTGCTTTTAGCATCTAAGAATGGTCATTGGCTAGTCATGATTGCCATGGAAAATGCACTTCTGTAAATCAGTTGAATTAAAATTGTCCTTTGCAGGTCATTTTTAGAAAGATGAGAGTTTATGTGAATACATTAATCATCAACTAACGACCTAATCATTTCCTGTATGACTCATGACGAATAGCTTTTTAACTTTGGATGCTATAATGTATTTGCCTGCCCTGGTCTTCACAATGTGGTGCTTTGCTTGATCTTTATCTTGCTACATCAGTTCAGAAATTACAATAATCACTCCAGTTCTTGCTCTAGGATGAATACTGTCTGTAATTGTTATTTCTCTCGATTCTACAGAAAAAATGCGAGAAGTACTGGCCAGAAAAGAAGACACTTTACGGAAAGATAGCCGTCACAATGACCAAAGAAGAGATCAACGTACACTACACAGTGCGCACGTTTATCGTCAAGGTAACCGCAAATTATGTCTGCTTGCTTTGTCAGTCTTAGTGGTGAACTTGTTTTCATGAAATGTGAATATACATCACATATTTTTTTATATCAAATATAATTTCATTAATTTGATTAATTAATTTTGATTGAATTAATTAATTTAAATAATTGATTTGATTAATTTCATTAATTTCATTAATATCATTAAAACAGGGGAGTCTTTCTGCAGGTCAAAAAATAAAATTTTGTCATAAACATGGAAAATGGAGGAAAATACAATAAATATCTTCCCTCCCAGTAATCCAGCTAGAAACCAACTTCAAGCAAAACTTTGGCGATCGCTAGGTTTTTAAGGAGGCTATTCGATGCGTCACTCAAATCCTCCGCCAATCTTGTAGCTTAGAGACTGAGACTGTCATCAGCACGCATTCATGGTCCACCGCTCCACAACATCCGGGATATTGCGAATAGTACGTTGAATGGTAGAACCGCGCTTGTGTCCGCTAACATTTTAGAACAATGTAGACAATGAGCCCTAGTATGATAGTCCGTTTTTTTACCGTTAACAAGAATAGTTTTTCACTTTTCCTGAAAATGTTCGTGAAGCTATGACTGTGAGATTTCACACCCCCGTCTCTGTTAGGTACACTGCTAATTCTCGCTGAGGCTCATGACTATTCCAACTGAGCCATCTTTAAGAGAGGGATACAAATAATGAAGCCAATCGAAGAAATATTTTGAGAAAATGCAATAAAGTAATGAAATATTTTCCTGTCAAACTATTACCCCGCAAAACACATTTACTTACGTAAGTGTACCTTTGTGTTGAACATTGGCAAGGTATGCCTTGCTTTTGGTTATCGCACTATATTCGGTTTAGGCTGAACAGTTGAAATAAACCTTTTTCTTTACATGCACAATGCCCTGTACTTACAGAAAGGTACATAACAAGAATAACAATATCATATATGGTATCGTTAATTTGATAGCTAATTCCATCCTTATACTAAGCATCTTATTGTCGACTACTTATCCATGTCTTGGTTCATCAATTAATTAAAATGCGCAAATCAGACTGACAATGTAACATCTAAATACGCTACTAGGACTCCTCCAAAAAGAGTGTATACTGCCATCACTTCTACCTCTATATTTGCGTACTTACTGCCACTATTACTTCTGCAAATTGCCTGTTTTTTAACGTACTTTAAATTTTGCCAGCTCCTTAAAGATACTCGTGAGGTGGTCCAGTTCCACTACACGTCATGGCCAGACATGGGCGTGCCCCAGTACACCACACCGCTAATGAACTTAATCAGGACGACCAAGCAGCACAAGGCAGACAGCCAAGGTCACACCATCGTGCACTGCAGGTAAACAGGGTGCATCAACGTAACCAGTGTTTCCTGATTGGGAATGAGGGGCAAAGGCTAATGTGGCGACAAGCCATAATCTAGCCCATGGCTTCTTACGCACAACCACTTTTTTTTCCATATTCTTTATTTGATTTCATTCACATAATGAAATAAACAATTTCACTTCATAACAGCATTACAAATCCATAAACGTAATATTTCTATTGATTCAATAAACACAATAAAGTATGATATACCACTTGTATATAAACACAATATATATGTGCCATATTCTAACCGAATATGCAACTTATAAATTATATTCCTATTAAATAGAATAATAATCGTAATACTAACAGATATGTATAATGGTAATGATAATAAAGCAATTCCATAATACATAAGAATGAAATCTTTTCTGATACCCCCCCCTCCCCCCCCCCCCCCCCCGCCGAACATATAAATCCACCTCCACACAAAACATGTAAGTCCACCCCATCCCCCTACACACACACACATACACATACACATTCACATACATACTCACACACAAAAACACACACACACACACACTCACACACACCACTCTAACGTTATGTACTATTTCTTAAAAGGTAACATTCTCCCATTTTAACAGATGTAATCCTAACTTGTTTCTTTTTAAAGCAATTTCTTTTTCTTCATTCCGATATTCCGTTATCTTTTTAAATATTACCTCATGAGATGGAATTACACCCTCCGATCTAGATCGAAAAATAATGTATTTTAAGATAAAAATGACTGTATTGCAACATTTTATATTAAGATCTTTTCCCTTGATACCTACATGAATATCTATCCACTCTGCATTTTCAAAAATAATCGCTTCCAGTCTTTCTATAACTTTTTGCCATAAAGGTTTGATATACACACAATCCCAGAATACATGTTGATACGTTTCTACCTTAATGCCACAAAAGGAACACTGATTATTATCAACAAACCCGAACATAAAAAGGTTTTCTTTTGTATAGATAGCACCATGCAGTAATTTATACTGAAATTCCCTGACTTTTGTTAGTAGTGTTGTACTTCGTGGTCTTAGAAAAATATCTGTAATCTCTTTCTTTGAAAATGTGAAATCATGAAGATTATCTTTAATTCGTAAAGTGTATAATTCTTGTAATCCAGCTTTCTGGATGGGAGATCTTTGAGTAACATTGTATTTTCAAAAATCTTCAATGAAATACTATATTCCTGTACATCAACTGAGTAGAAGTCATATACATTCCCTTTGTATTTCCCACTTGTTAATATTGCATTACATATTTCCAAAACTTTCAATATATTTTCAGCTCCTAATCCTAAATTTTGAAATTATGTAAGTGCTTTTATTTGATTTTTTTCAAGAATTTGATCAAATAAATATATATTTTTCTCAAGTAAATCTCCATGAAAAATCATTTTACCCTTACACAAATACTCCTTATTGTTAAAAAAAGATTGGATTAATCTTTCCTTCTTTAAAGTTCCTAATATACTCCATATCTTGCCATACCCTTAAAATGTCTAAATAAAACTGAGAAGTTTTTAGTTTCAATAATTTTGTATCATAATTGCACAGAAAGATAAATCGTCCCCCCACTGTCCTTAAGGTGAAGTCAAAAAAAAGTTTCCATCCCATTCTCTTTTCACCATATAAAAGCCTTTTTAACCACATAATTCTTTGAGTTTTAACAAATAATTCATAGTCTATCATTCTTAATCCACCATCACCATAGTCCTGGAAACAAATAACTCTTTTGATTCGATCTTTCCCATTCCATATAAATTCAAAACAGATCTTATTGATCTCAGTCACTACCCACTTTGGAACCACTAATGATGAAGAAACATAATTCAATTTAGACAAAGCATAAATATTCAGTAAATGTACTTTCCCCATGATAGTTAAATCTCTTTGTTTCCACCAACCAAGAAGTCTTATTTTACTTAGTATCTCTTTGTAATTTAATTCCTCTGTGATTTTTATATCCATTGAAAAATACACCCCTAAAATTTTCATTTCGGTAACCAAATTTCCCATGGGTAACTTTCCTAACTCCTTTCTAATTTTCCCTATCCTCATTATATTTGTCTTCTCTATATTAACTTTAAGTCCACTTAATTAAAAAAAGCCCTGAAAATTTCCTGCATTCTTGTAATCGATGTCTTATTTTTAACGAACAAAGTCATATCATCAGCATATAAGATTTGCCGCACTTCAAAATTGTCAAACTGAATTCCCTTAATTACATCATCCTTTCTCAAAGCCAGCGCTACGATTTCGATTGCCAACAAAAACAAATACGGTGAAAGTGGGTCACCCTGTCTCACCCCCCGCTTGATATCAAAATAACCTGTCGAAAACCCTCCATTCATGACACAGCTACTAATTCCGTTGTACATTGTTTTAACCCAGGAGCAAAAAGACTGACCAAACCCAAATAATTATAATACCTTAAACAGAAAACTATGTGAAACGGAATCAAATGCTTTTTCAAAGTCAACTGCTATTATGAAGGCCTCTTCATCACAATCATCATAATAATTCTGACAATGAAAAATCATGTCATCTATTAAGCGCAAAGCTTCACCAATATATCTACCTTTTATGTAACCCACTTGATCTAAATGAACAATTTCATTTAAAACTCCTTTTATTCGCTTTGCCATTATTTTTGAAAGTATCTTGTAATCTGTATTTAACAGTGTAATTGGTCTATAATTTTTAATGTATAAATGATCTTTACCCTCTTTTTCTATTAATGTAATTACACCTTGTTTTTGAGAAGTTGCTAAACAACCTCTCTCAAAAGCTTCATTAAAAACTTCAACCATTAATCTTCCTAACTGTGACCAAAATGTAAGATAAAATTCAACAGTGAACCCATCGTTACCAGGTGATTTATTAAGCTGCATACTTTTTAATGCTTCTAAAACATTCTTCTTTAGTGATTTTCCCTTCACAAGATTCCTTACTTTCATCACTTAAATGGGGGATATCTTTGAAAAATATTCTTTCTCTAAAACTATCATGCGTTTGTGTATTCTCTGCATGCAGTTTTTCATAAAACTCTTTTATAAACCTTTGTATTTCATTATTTTCTTTAATAACTTCCCCTTCATCATTACACAATTCCTGTATAATTGTTTTCTTTTTATTGGACTTAAGTAACTGTTCAAAGTAGTCTTTATTTTGTTCCCCCTCTTCCCACCATACTGCTCTTGATCGAACCTTCAGCCCCTGCATGGACACATTGTATAATTTCTTCAACTGATCTTTTTTATCATCTATGTCCTTAATAATTTCACCTCCACTCGGAGAAGATAAAAGTTCTTGTTCAAGTGATCTTATTTCATGTTCAAGTTGTTCTATGATCAATTTTCTTTCCTTTGATTTTTTCTTCGAAAAAATATTAGCAAATGTTCTCATTTTCGTTTTAAGAAAGTCCCAAAAAGAAGATTTACTATCAAATTCCCCTAGCCACTTCAATTCTATATTTTTAATTTCTTCACACATTCCCTGTACAAAATCTTTGTCTAAACACAAACTGTTGTTAAATTTCCAGTATGATTTACCTGATCTTCCAAAACCTTGATTAGGTTTCAATTTTAAAAAGATACCAGAGTGGTCAGGGGCTACTGATGTCATAATATCACATGAAAGTATTTTGTTTTCCAAACCCTTTGATATAAACCAATAGTCTAAACGACTTTGAACTAATGGTGTAGTTTGCCTGAAGGTAAATTGCTTTAACACTGGGTTTTGTTTTCTCCATATATCCGTTAAATTCATTTTCCTTACAAACTGCTCTATTTTCTTTGTAAAATTTGTTCTAAAATTTGAACTAGGCCCCATATAATCTAAATCTTTATTCATTACGACATTAAAGTCTCCTCCTAAAGTTAACGAGTAATTAGAGGAGTTCAAATCAGAAAAACAATTATCTAATTTTTCAAGAAAACTAATTTGTTGGTGCACCTTTTCCCTTGTTGGGAAATAAACATTCCCTAACAACAATTTATACCCTAATAGATCCCCTTTAAGAACCACAAAACGTCCCTCATTATCTTTCACCTCCTGATCAACCTTAAAATTTAATCCTTGAGCTAACAAAACAAGTACCCCCCTACTGTGATTTGAACCATGACTAAAAAACATCTGTCCTCCCCAGTCCCTCGACCACTCTTCCTCGATGTCAGGTGTACTATAAGTTTCCTGTAAAAATACTACACCTCCCATTTTCGTCCTGACCCAATGGAAAATTTCTTTCCTTTTTACTCTTTCCCGTATACCCCTTACATTGAGTGAGATAAAGTTTATAGATGTACCTTCCATAATATATAAAACAGTTTACCAACATGGCTAAAACACAGTATTCCACTAACAAAGCATGCATGTAAATAAACAATAGTTACATTGATGACATAAAAAGAACCGTGCACTCTATAACAAACCACCTGGAAAATACTGTTGCTAAGTCCAAAACACCAAGAATATAAGCGGCATCCCACCCAACAACATTACCTATCCAAGCTAACCCACACTTACTGGAACACATTAAAACACACACACACCACCACAACCATGCCCACTCCAACCCATCCCAAGCCAAAACACACACACACACACACACATCCACACACACACACACACACACACACAAACACACACACATGCATGACTGCGAGTCAGACAGTTAGGTTCAACTCCGAGAGAGAGATTTCGCATTGCGAATATATACAAAAAAACCCAAAAAAAAAACATATCATTTGATCCAGATAAAAGCTCAGTGACTTCCTGAGGTTTGAAATAGAGCAACGGTTTAACAACAACAACAACAACAAGTTTGTCGAATGTGTTCCTTCAAAATATGCAACAAAATATAAGCTGCACAACTTTGCTGCTAAAGAAAAGGAAAAGTTTGAATGGCTATATCTCGGTCGCTTGTGAGTAAAAACTTCCTCACAGCGAAAAGTTATGAAATAGAAGATGAAAACCGATTTACAATAACATACCATCTAGTGAATTGCTCCACTGTGAATGCAGAGGCATTGAATTAACTGGGAGAAGTTAGAAAGCCGGTAAATGCAGCTGATTGGTGACCGTGCGTGATCCCGGCAGACTTTGCGAGGTGGTCCGGGCAGATTTGGCGCGGTGGTCCCGTCAGATTTGGCGTGCTGGTCCCGGCAGACTTGGAGCGGTGGTCCCGGTAGACATGGCGCGGTGGTGTAGGTGTATCTCGTACACTCGCGATTTGTAAATGCAAGAGTGATGTGGTACTGATACGCAGATTAAGGCCTGGCTGAGTAGATGCGCGAATAATGTGGTGCTGATATGCGGAGGACCAGGCTGAGTAGATGCACGAGGAAGGTGGTACTGACCGCTGATCAATACGCGGTGGACCTGGCTGGTTAGATGCATGAGTAAGTGATGCTGATATGCAGTAAATCTGGCTGAGTATATGTACGAGTAATGGTGCTACGCGGTGGACCTGGCTGAGTAGATGTACAAGTAATGTGGTGCTGCTACGAAGTAGATCTGGCTGAGTAGATGTACGAGTAATGCGGTGCTGCTACTACGCGGTAGACCTGGCTGAGTAGATGCATGGATAATGTAGTGCTGCTACGCGGTAGACCTGGCAGAGTAGATTGACGACGACAGGTAAGGTGTTAGCGAGATAGAGCCCCGGCCGCCTTGGTTCCAGTCAAAGTGAAGATTGGAGAGATAGCAGCGGGTGAAATGGTCGAGATACCGAGGATGGCCTGGCCCGCTGTAGGTAGTGGCGGTAAGTGGCGGCGATAGGTGAGACGACATTGTGAACAAGGCCCCGCAGCGGTCCAGGTTGATTTGCAGAAGACATGTAGCGTGAGCGGGGTACCGCGGCAGTACCGGCTGACGAGGTTGCTGCTGAGTGCACATCACCATAGCCTTTAAAAGGATAGAAAGCTGTGTTGTAGAGACGGATATAAGTGAGATGGCGCCCTACGTAGATAAAGGGGAAACGGACTGCTCAAATCTGTCGACCGGTTCGCTTGTACTATGTAAGAAGAATGATAGGGCGTGGCATGGAGCGCCGGTGATGTTCGAAATAATAGGGAGCTGACGAATGAGTTACTCAGGACGTTGCATTCCGAAGCTGCATTGTCAAATGTAAACAGTACGAGAAGAATGAAATGAGCTGGCCACGTAGTTAGGTAGCAATCTGCTTAACGAGTAGAAAAAAAATGCAATTGAAATTCAATGGTATGCAGTTCTTAAGTCGGCGTAGAACAGAACAGTATTTTACAAAGTATGTTCAGTTGCTGTGGAAAAGGATCTCGATAACAATCCGATAACAACAGCCGGTACGAAATGTTATCCATTGTCCTGATTATGTATCAGCAGCGTGCACATCAGCTGTAACAGAGCGAACAAGACGTGGCGGTGTATCAGAGTCACGCCTTGGAGGGGGGTCGGTGAGAACTGGGCTCGCCGGGGGGTCCTCGCCAACATGGCTACCGCGACTGCTAACTGATGTAGTGCGTGACGTGTTAAGCGGTATGCTGGCTGTCTCTCTCGGGACAGCGGAGGCCGAGTAGAAAGCAGCCGGTATGCCACGCCCATCCCGCCATCTTCCCGCGGCAAAATGGTAGCGGGTTCCGGACTGAAATGCATTCTGTACTTCCTGCTTCCACTTCTTCTTCTCATCTCTATCTTTCTTTGTCAAATCGTCTACAATGTACATCCGTTCGTTTTCTAGCTTCTTCCTTTGTTGCGAAACTACGTACCTTTTATCTTGGAACGATAGCATTTTCACGAGAAGATGGCTGGGTAAATCATTCAATTTAGGTCCATCCCGGTGGGCTCGTTCGATCTGGGTGTTGTCCATACCAAAATGTTTTTGGAGAATATCTTTCGCCACCTGCATAGGGTTTTCATTGGGTTCCTGGGCCACTCCAATCATGCGAAAATTGTTTCTACGCGAAAAACGTTCCAGTTTGTTTTCTGCTTGTTGCAGACGTTGTTCAAAAACCTCAGCTTTGGCTCCAAAATCCTCACTTTCTCCTCCAGGGGTCCAACTTTCTTTTCCAGAATCGTTGTTCGGTTACTCTGAAATTCCAAGGCTTCTTCAAAGTTAGTGAGCAGAGACCGAATATCAGCTATCCCCGTTCTGGCAAAGCTTTCAAAATCAGATCCAGCAGATTCGGTTTGGGTCTCGGTTGATGAGGTCCTTCGGGCACCTGTCCCGACCCTTTTCGTTGGAGCACCGCGTCGTAGATCGTATGACATGTTATCCATGTGTTACGTAGCTAAAGCGTGCGAAATCAGAGCTCTCGGAAAATGCGTCCTACTCTCGTGTCATTACGCACATACCACACATACACAACCACAGACACACACACACACATACACACACACAAGCACACATAAACACAAATACCCATATACAAAAATATAAATACCAATTACAATATTTGAAATAACAATTTTCCTCTATGTCCCATGTGCTTATTGCCATGTATTGCGATTTGCTTACAGTTCCTATCAAAAAAATATATAAATGGTTTGAACATTGGCAGAATTTGATTTGCAGCTAGAGGGGATATTGAGAGAACTTTCGTTTGTGCTGCATTTGTTTAAGAAGGACTAGTTTATGAGAATGATTGGTGATTTTGAATATTAACTGCAGCACTTCTAGCATTTAAATGGTTAAAAATAGGGGCCAAGAAAGCTAACCTTTGTCCCAATATTTATCTTTCACAATTTCTTCTCATATATATTCATTTTTTAACATTCTCTGATGGGTTGTGTTATCTTTGGACTGTTGAAATACTATGTCTTGTGTGTTCTCTTCCTCGAAGTGCTGGAGTCGGCCGTACAGAGACCTTCATAATTCTTGACTCAATGTTGGACCAGGCCGAAGCAGAAGGTGTCATCGATGTCTTCAATTTTGTCAGCGCCATGAGAAAGAACATCGTCAAGATGTTCCAAGGCTATGTAAGTCGTTGTCGTCCTTACCCGTGACCCCCTTTCACCATGTCTCTTGCCACGTAAAATATTTACTCAAGGGCAAATGGAGTATTGCCAAATGAAGGTTTAACAAAAAAAAACAACTACGACACACATGGGTAATACGGATGGCAATTGTGACAAATAGTATTAACCAACATAAAAGAGAACGGAAACATGTTTTGCTCCAATGTCAAAAAAAACATAAATTCTGTGTACCCTTCAATTTAATAGGACCAGTACCTGTTCATCTTCAACGCCCTGCTTGAGACCTTTACCAGTGGAGATACCAGCATAGCTCAGGATGTCTACCTCCAGCGCTACCCCTCCTTGCTGACTCCGAGGCCAGAGACGGGATCCACAATCCTTCAGGAGCAGTTTGGGGTAAGATCTTGGAAGGCGTTAAGGTATCAGGGGCATTGCTACCGAAGTCTGTTTCACCCGACTATTCATTGTAACTCTCATTCCAGATCTCAAAGAAAACATGTTCATAATATACTTGACTGGCTTCTCACATCAAAGCTAATGTTAAGTAGAAGGGAAATGTCAAATTGATGTAATGAAACTTCATGCCGATCTTAAAAGAGAGTTTAACTTTTTACATATGGTTGAAGAAGGTTCTACATTCATGCACACATTAGTATTTTTAAAGACCAAGAAAAAATAACCACGTTGATGGTTCAATTACATATTCCTGAAATGATTAATAGTTTATTTTTTACATCAACGTTATTCCCGTACCCCTTTGCTACCAGTCTGGCCTTGTGACGCGTCATTTTTTTATGAAAAGAATTGAAAATCCCTGAACTGCAATTCAATGTTCCACAGTGCCTAGAGACGTTCACCGTTATACCCCGAGATATCGAGCTGACGGGGGCTAGGAGTCAACGCAACATGGACAAGAACAGATACCCGGGCAAACTACCAAGTATGATTTCCTCATTAAATCTACTGAGCAGTCCCCCTACGAGTATCATAAACGCTTTTAAAGAGCCTTGTTTGTTTTACTGTTCACCTCGTCTATCATTGAATGCATGTGTGTTGAAAGATCTTTCACAATACATGATCTATAATAAGTCTATGTTGTAATATGTAAAGAAATCTACAACTATGATTTACCATTTGTTTGTATTTGCCATTTGCCATGTTGTGGGGTTGGTTTGAGATTTGTCAAGATAAGCTTCGGTGATGGTGGTAATGAATAGGGGCAAAAGTGGACGGAAAATTATATTGAGAAGTGTGAGGATTATTTTAATATGCTAATCTATTGTTTCTTCCAGCTGAAGAATCAAGGCCTCATCTGATAACTGAGTTCGAGAATGGAACCGACTACATCAACGCATCCTTCTTGCCCGTAAGTAGGGGACTGAATACATTTTTGCATCCTTCCCCGTGAACGGCCTTTTTAGCTCATAACGTGAAATAGGTAATAGTTTATTGGTACTTCCTTGCATACCAAATGGCCCATTGTCAAGTTTGAATAACGAGTGGGTTTACAAGTGCACTGATATGGAAATGTGCTTTATCCTAATGGAAGTCTCCTTATACTTATGTTCCATATCACGACACTAAACTGCTGCAATGTATAATTTGTTTTACATATCTTATATAAGTATACAGGATATATAGAGTACTTATTGGAGGCAGCATGTAAAGGGCTCAAAACGCATGTTGATTATCTCTTTATGTGTCATTGATGCAACTACTCATACATTGTTAATACCACTCCTATGGATCAATTGTTTTTGTTCTGGTACACATAGAGTTAAACTAGATATTGTTTTACTTCCTGCACAGGGCTACACGAAGAAGGACATGTTCATTGGTACACAGAGCCCTCTCCCAAACACCGTGATCGATTTCTGGAGACTTGTCTTTGACTACAAGATCTGCACCATCATCATGCTCAACGGCCAACCTTTGGAAAACCAGGTATGGCTGAGATAGTGATCATGGTAGTGATTGATTAATGGTGATGATATTGATGATATTTCCGTTGATTACGACGATACGTATAAAGGCATAACTGATGTCGAAGAATTCATGGAGAAAAAGAAAATACAACAGTTATCATGTTAATCGATGACGGACGCAGTTCTTGTGAGCTTTTCCGGAAATACTTGCTAACATAAGTCGTCATTATAACTTGTGGATAATCCAATTGATTGTGGAAAAGCTATAATTTATATAGCCTGATTGTTCGATAAAGTCAATGATCTTCATGATCTGAAAGTATGTCATCATAATTTCAAAGCTAAAATTTGAGTTCGCCGCTTGGTTGGTGTACGAACTGCACGGAATAACTTATGACGTAATGTCTGCCTCGCTCATTTTAACTCTGATCATGATGATCGAAAGACAGACAGAGAGTAATGAGGTCTTTTTAGATAATTACATTTGTTTCCTTCACCAGGGTCAGGACCCAAGCTGGACGATGCATGAGCACCAATCATAAAGTGTGCTTCTTCACTGCATGTATCTCTGAACTTTTTATCAAAAGCGGTTGAAAGAAGAGGTATTAATTTTCCTTTACAAAAGTTCATTTATGAGCGAACGCTGCTCTGATTTTCATCTTCTTGAAATTACCCACATAGAGCATGGCTCAGTACTGGCCAGACGGCTCACAGAATGAGGTATGCTTCGGTCCTTTCACCATTTCACTCATTAATGAGGAACACTACGACGAGCTCTCCACCAGAACCCTGGAAGTACGGAGTCCCACCTCAAAGGTACTTATAGCCACTTTTGTCAAATGCTTATGTTGTGATATTATATAAATAAATATTGATATCAATCAATAAGAGAACGAAGCACAGACTCTGTCACTAATAGCCAATTGGGATATTGCAAGCAGCAGGTGACAAAGAAGACGTGATACAGTGATTATGATCTGCTATTGAGCTTAACCACCAGAGAGACCGTACATGAATGAAATATAATATATATTCTCTCACCTCGCGTAGTCTCGGGTCCAGACCGTGTGTCAGTTGCAGCTCCACACCTGGCCAATGGCCTGTGATATCTCGTCATCAGCGATCTCCATCATCGAGCTTCATCGCCGAGCCATGATCTGGAATGACAAGAATGGCAAAGACGCACCCATCCTCGTACACTGCAAGTGCGTAACAACACAAACTTCCTGTTTACCTTCAACCCGTCAACTCATAGAGTATCCAAGTCCTATAGACTTAACATGAAGGCCACCATTTCCCTGAAATACCCAGTGTTCAAAAGTGGTCAGGTTATTCTACCATGGTGATGTAGCAGTACATACATAGATACATTTTATAATAGCTGGTGGATTCTGAAGGATCCTGCAATCGCTCGACTAGGTATGCTCAGTTTCCTAGAGGGGTATGTACTCGAATTCGGGGTGAAAAAGACCACTAGATCCTTGGCTATACCTCTACTCACTAATTTTCCAAAGTTAGTTTGGAACTTTGACAACGCTGGAGTGTTGTGATCTTTCATACGCTATATGTAATCTCCTTTTTGCTGAAATACGTAAGGTAACATTTTAAAGGTGATACGCTAACTAAACTCCGACTTTGTAATCATGTTAATGTTGAAACTCGTTTCATTCAAGAATACATTACGCATTTTCTTTCATTACAACGTTTTCTTGGATTATTGATACAGTGTAATGGTTATTGGACTTTACACTTTTATGTGCTGTGATTTCCCTGCAGGGATGGGGAGGGGGCTACGGGTACGTTCTGCGCCCTCTCGTCTGTCATGGAGCGAGTTCACGTAGAGAAGCTGGTGGACGTCTTCCAAGCCTGCAAGAGACTCAGAGCCATCAGAGGAGGCACCGTTGCGTCTGTGGTAAGATATATGCTTCATCCAGTTTGATTTCATTCTTTATTATTGTTTGTATCTTTTATTGTCATGTTCAAGCTCTTTCCAATTATTGAACATACTTTTAATTTCTTTGTCATAACTGTATGTGGGTTTGTATAATTTGTGCGTGTTTGATGTCCATTATTGTTTAATGCAAGTCATATTATTTAGAATAATATACGTGATTGTACACCTTCATACCAGTGCAGTCATCTTACAGATTCGTACCGCATTATGGATTAGGTATGCATGCCAATCACTATACCAATTACCGGCTTCACCTTCATATATCCTTTATTTCTCGCAGGCCCAGTATGAGTTCATCCACTCCGTCATGAAGCTCTACCTAGAATCTAATAGCATCTACGAGAACTACTCGGCGTAAACATATACATATATTACTCTTTTACAAGTCTTGCGATCTTCCAATCGTGTCAACAACGTGTTCTGATGTAGGAAACGCACTTCAAACAATATTTCTAAAATTGTTATAGAAGAATAACAGGTTTAATCATTCAAGACTTTACCTTAGCTATATCACACATCAACTGGCAGTCAATAAACGATTAAATATAACAATTTGATTATCCAAGATGATAGATTGTTGCACTAGCGGTAGCAACTTAAGGTCACTCTTTGAGCACTTTTTGAGCATTTCCCCTTTTCATGTTTCAATAAAGTAAAATCTTGCAAAACATTGAAGTATAATTGATTAAGGAGGGCTTCATCCATCAATGGTTGTTGAACAATGCCTGATGGTGATGATGATGACTACCATGTAATATTATAGGTTTTTACTCTTTAATGGCGTGAATGTATGTTATATTTGTACGCCGCAAGCATATTATGTTACAGTTGTGAGTGGTGTTGACGTTCTCCACCCCTTAGAACATATCTCAGCGGGTGAGATGTTATCAAAAGCATAAAAAAGGCAAAGGGAATTCTGGATGGATCTCACTACGGAATTCCCTTGGTGATAAAATACAGGACCAAGCCACAATAACTGTATTTTCAAGAAGTACTTTCATTTTGATATATTCTGGCTAATATATATTAAATACATATATATTGAAAATAAACGTGTAGATGTTTTTAATGCGTCAAATGTCCTGTTCATTGTGATTTTTAGATAACGTATTGTCACTTCTATCATACCTTTTTCAAGAGGTTTCTTTTTGTATTGCAAGTGCTTTTGATATTTTTCATAGTTGACGCCAAGTATTGAATTGGTATTTATAACAATGTTATGAATAATGTACTGATTTACGGATGTATTAAGACTATTACTACTAGTAGTAATATTACACATAGTAATAACATAGTCATAGTCGGATAACAATGTTTGTATTGTATTTTTTTTTTTTAAAGATTAAACTATCACTGATAAATGAGGTTTTTTTTATTGCAAGTGCTTTTGATATTTTTCATAGTTGACGCCAAGTATTGAATTGGTATTTATCACAATGTTATGAATAATGTACTGATTTACGGATGTATTAGGACTATTACTACTTATAGTAATATTAAACATAGTAATAACATAGTCATAGTCGGATAACAATGTTTGTATTGTATTTTTTTAAGATTAAACTATCACTGATAAATGCACCTGCACAGAACGTAAGAATTTCAATCAATACTGCAAAAAACGTATTTTCAACAATTTGCTGTTGACATGCCGTAAATCATGTTAGACATTGAGAACGTAACTCCATCTATAGAATTTGCATAGTTTTATAGATTACATTTCCTGTACAGCAATTGAATATTGTTTGACTTGATTGTATATACCAGACATAACAGTAATGTTTTGCACTTTTTCGTCTATAAAGAGAGACAGAACAATTTATAATTTTCCCCTCGTCGTAACTCTACGTGAATAATAATATATCAATTGTCAATATATTAATCTGTTAAAGAAGTAAGCAGAGAAAAGGAATTGCAGTTTAATCTGCATAAGCCAGGGTATTGTTTTTTAAATAATGTGTTATCATAATACGCCAAGAGATAGCCTGGTTGATAGTGTTGCTGCTCGGCAAGCAGAAGGTGAAAGTTCAAGTCCCTGGATGGTCTTCTTAGTTTCTGCTTATCCTTCTTAAAGATTGATCGACCAATTGTAAGACTACAAATAGTAACAACAAGACAATGGTTACATCATTTAACGTTTTCGGTGGTTATTATATATTTGCATCGTTTACGTCACTTGCGGTGTTTTCGAATGTACCACACATTTGCCAATGCAATTAAGAAATTTGATTCATTTTCATTTGTGATATTCCATATTACCCTGGACATTTGTAACAAACTTTTATTAGTGGCAATTTCACAGAAAGATCTAATCACTGTTAATCAGGACTGACCATTTCAGGCATATTCAGCAGTATGATTTACCTAGCAATAATTATAATCAATACTCGTTATTGTTTGCATCAATTATTCAAAAGAAATTGAGAAATATCTCTCAGCTTGTAATCATACTACTCTTCATTGTACAATGTAGCTACATGCTTATCGGATTGAAATCTTTACTCAAGGCTGCAGAGATTAACCCTCTTTATAAAATACTGTAAGTACATTAGTTAATCTAAAGTCGCCTTAATTTATGGATAAGTAAAGGATGGTATGAACGCATTTTTCACTAAGATATTTCAAAGCTATGCTAGACATCCTAGGTAGTCGATAGAACTGAGCTTGGCGGTAAAGCAACGCTATGGAACCCGTAGTAAGATCAAGTGAATGTGTAATCGTCATCGGACTAGCCGTCCTGCATCCCTTGCCATGCCTTCGTGTTGACTTAGTAGTACGAAGAAAGGCAGCGATAACTTTTGAACGTATAACACATGAGGAGAAAGGATTCCCCCGCTGTAGACAAACCTCAATGAAGTTGAAACTATTTGATTTCTAAACAAAAAAGAACAAACATGTATCAAGAAGATCACAGGCTTATGAACTATGGATCGCTTGCAAAAATGTACGATTATATAAACCCAAATCAAGTTTGCAAAACTTTGGATGATCCTAGTTTGTAATGTATGACGATTTTTATTTGTATAAGATCGTATTGTTTACTTTTGTTATTCTGGAATGTACAATACTCACTTGCAGCTGCATGTTATTGATTAAAGATTAATTTTGTCATAAAGAACCCTTTTTCCCCGACTCATTCAATCTTGGCCATGGAATCCGAAGTGTGCTATTTCGTATAGAAATCTTGTTCTATATGTGATTATGGTAGGTACGCTAATGTCGATTATGTCGGATAGAGGTAAACAATCTTCTAGATGAATATAAGCTGGACTTGGTGCGTGGAATGTGTAAGAGTTTTGGCGTCAGAGATGTTCGTTCTGTTCTTTTAAGTCTGAATACCAAAACCTGAAGCTAACCATTGTTTAAGTGTTGTAATAAAGAACTTGAAGTCATCTTTTATATATTTTTTTTCTTTCATTCAAGCTTTACGCCCTACCTTCTGGTTTGGTTTGTCAAATATTCTAAAAGAATACAACCAAATGGTGCTTTTCTATTCATCAAAAATTATTTGTTAGAACACTCTTACCACGCAAACCTACCAAGACTATCTAATGTTTTTTTTTTTCTTTCCTGTTCAGAAGGTAATAACTATGAATGGAAGAAAGAATAATTTCTGGCTAGTGCACGCTAAAACAAATAAAACACTGCATCGCAACTTCGACACAAAATGGCGCCCTATGGCATTGTGTGCATAACTTTGCCCTAAATGCCACAATGTGTCGATTGTTAGGATAACAGATATTAGGTATGTTGTGTTTATAATGTGCTAAATTAAAACGATCAAATTCATTAAAGAAATATTACTTTTAGATAATCTTTGATCACAGGATAACATGACCCAATTCGCTCGGACTGTCGTAAAGGCACTACCCCATCTACGGCGAGTTGGCACTAGTCAGATGAATCCCGATGAAGCAACGAGCACGGCGTTAGTCTAGGTTCTAGACGTATTTTATCAGCCCGAATTCGTATACACAGCGCGCGACGTAACTCAGCGCAACGATACCGAGTGATCGCGCGATCACTCGATATCGTTGCGCTTAGTTTCGTCGTGCGCTGTGTCGGGCTGATAAAATACGTCTATAACCTAGACTAGTACAGAGTAACTATGTGATTGTTCGAATAAGTCCAAATACGGCGTTGTCATGCCTTTGGTATTTCATACAGAGCCGTCTATAGACATAAATCGGCCAAGTCGGTCTCAATAAGTAACAACACCGCACAATATTCTGTTGTAATCTGATTACACAACAAACCAACACGCGCCGTGTTCTTGTCTCTTGAAACCGAGTTTGCCTAACCCTGTGTATAGATCTGGCTCTGGTGACATATATGGTACTGTAGGTAAAAGTCCAAATAAGGTATTGTGATGACATTTTACATACTTCGACAGGTTTCATTTAAAGCAGAGGTGCGGGAGTAAATCTCTGTTTAACAGAAAACAGCAAGACGTTTTTTATTTTTTAATTTGTGCTTCTGTCTTCTTCCACAGGCATCTGAAACATTTCTATTTTTATTTATCTTTTTTTCAAGGTTTTTTGTATCATGCAAGATGTTCTACGAAAATCATACGTAGCTCTGATTTTGTGAATAAAATTAGACAATAAATAAATCAAATGAAATATTTGATCAAGGTATACACTCTTTAAGAGCGCGATACGTAAGACAACATAAAATATTGAAGATTGAGATATATTTTTCCTAATGAAAGCTTATTGTTCATCAAAAAATTGTAAGATTGTAACTACATTTGTGGTTAGTAAACGGAAATTTATGCAAATGAATCCTCGTATCGAATATATTGTCCCACAGGCCAACGCCTTTACGGATAAGGAAGTATTATCGTGATTTACATTAAACCACGCACAAGTGAAGACAATAATCACGCGTTGTGTCTGCTCAAAGTTGACTTGAGGCAAGTTGCTTTAAAAAGGGCTACATCAATTTAGATTGGACAGATAATTTGACGTTTTTCTAGAATTCCTGCAAAACTGACTCTAGAGGATTCTACTATTAGATATGAAGATATAACACCGTGCGACTCTTCGCTGGACAAGAGTATGATGAGAATCATGTCGCCATTGATGACTCGAACGACGGGTCTCTTCACTCTCCTCGTTGTGCTATCATCAGCTTCTTCTAGTCAAGGTAAGCACAAGTACTATCATGTCTATTATGATGTTTGGTTAAAGTGATAAGCGATCAAGAATGGTAGATAAAGGAGTTAAGATGTAGTAGATGAACGTTATCAGCGTTTCACTTAACCAAATATTAGATGATCATACAGTGTAAATGTTGTCGTAGAAATTATGAATAAGCAATCACACATTCAAATTTTGTAATCTAGACAAAATTACAGCTTAGTTGCAGTAGTTATGATTTAATGTCACCGTGTAGTCAAGGAGGATTTTGCCATGAAGAGAAGGAGAGATTAATGGGTTAACATAAAGGAAAATATTAGTGAATAAGAGAGAGAGAGAGAGAGAGAGAGAGAGGGGGGGGGGGCAACGGAGAAAAAGATAAAGTGATGGAGGGGGTGGTAGCAGGATGATGTCATTTTAGAAACAACAATCGAAAACATAGCGGAATTAAGAGGAAAGAGAGGAGGGGATGAGGGATAGAAGAGGGTAAAGAACTACTGATAGGCGGGGGGAGAAAAAAAAAATCATGATAAAGATAATCCACCACTCTTTCCACGAGTGCCAATATTGAATAATAATATGTATGAACTAATAATTTATATTTAAAATGACATATGAGAAGGAAATAATGAGAGAGGGAAAAGAGTATAGTACAAGGAAGGAAATATAAAATGATTATAGATGGCAGATTTAAAGAAATTTGTAACTGGATAACAGAAACAAAACATAAACTTATGATTGTAGCCCCATCATCATCCACTGACGTATTGTTTAGAGAAACATTTATAGGAAAGCGGGGGGGGGGGGTGGAAGAGACGTGATTGGTGCAGGAACAGCAACAGGGAAAGACAGGAGAAGTGGAGAAAGACAAAAGTGGCAAAAGATGGGGAAAGAAAGACAGGGTGTGCGTTGAGAGATGTTAGTAGACAAGACAAAAATACGATGCGTAAACGTCCACTAAAGCCACCCCCCCCCCCCCCCCCCCCCCATCCAGCCAGCCTTGTATCTGTAAAAATCATCACCATTTATCCGTAAAATCAATGCAGCAACATCGGCAAAAAATAGGTATTCAGAAAAGAAAAAGAGAGTGGGAAAAAAAGGAATCACAGAAAAATAAGAGTGCATGGGGTATTAAAGGGGAATTTATTTTGGTTTTAATAAAAAGACACACATGACAAAGACATATCATTGAAGGTTTGACGAAAAACAGTCAAAGGAAAAGAAAGTTATTTTATTTTAAAGTTTTGATTTTGTAACGTCACATGCGAGTTGCTCTCCCATATGTTGTGTACATTTTTTTTTCGAAAAATGCGCATTTTCTCACAAAGATGCATCATTTGACTTGTGCATTTGATACATTATTAGAAATACGTTTTTACACACATACCAGTACGAAAAAAAATTATTCCGTTGTCATAAACAGAACAAAGGCAATTCATCGGCTTATTTTGTACACAGCATATGGGAGAGCACCTCGCACGTGACGTCGCAAAATCAAAACTTTAAAATCAAACAACTCTCTTTTCCTTTGACCAATTTTCGCCAAACCTCCACTCATTATGTTTCTTTCATTTGGCTCATTTTGTTGAAACCCAACTAATTTCAGGGTGAACGTCCCCCTTAAAAAGAGACGATTAGGTCATAGGAGAAGAAACAAAAAGAGAGAATGAAAGGAGCGAGAGAGGGAGGAGATCGAAATGAAGAGAGAGAGGGAATGAGAGAGAGAGAGAGAGAGAGAGAGAGAGAGAGAGAGAGATGGAGGGGGAGAGAGAGGGAGAGAGAGAGGGGGAGAGAGAGAATACATGGAGATATTACAGAGATAGGACAAGGTCATAGAGAGAGAGAGAGAGAGAGAGAGAGAGAGGGAGAGAGAGAGAAAGTACATGGATATATTACAGAGAGAGGAGGGGGTCACAGGGAGAAACAGGGATGCGAAGACAAATATTGAATGTGAGAGACAACGATGCGAAAGAGAAGAAGACTGCTTGAGGACATACATACATATACACCACCAATATAGTGGGATGTAGCGGAAACATATCCAATTTCAGACAAAGAGAGCGAGTGAGCGAGAGAGAGATAATTACTAACAGGAGAACCAAAACACATACTAATGATAATCCACCACTCACTTAGCCTAGGTACTAGGCTGTGAGGTGCATGGACACAACCCAGTCTGTTAACAACTATGTCTGGAAACACAGACTATGCCCCAATCCAATCCTCGCTCCTCCCCAAAGCCAGAGGAGCTATGGCGTCATTAGGGCGTAGTCTGTGTAACCAGACTGGGTTGTGTTCATGCACCTCACAACATAGTACTTAGGCTACCATTCACTCCACCCATTGAAATCTAAATTTGCTTTTAATGATGATACGAAAGAGAAAGATGGAGAGGGGGGGGGGAGAGAAAGGAAGAGACACATTGGCAGCGAAGGAAATGAAAAGGTGGTGGATGACAGATTGAAAGGAGAATGCAACTGGATGACGGAAACACACACAGACGCGAAATGCATTACATACCGCTTTATCATTTACCCACTGCACCAGTGGAATGTTCAGCTCTACATTTGTGGGAGAGAGGGGAAGTGAGAATGAAAGGTGGGTACAGAAAAAGAACAACAAGGAAGCAGAGATAAATATGGGAAGGAGTAGGATAGATAGAGAAAGGAAAGAAAGAGAATAGCAAGATAGCAAATAAAATGCGTATGAAGTTATCCGTACACACCCATCCCCCATCCCCATCCCGTATCTTCCCATCCCTCTCCTTATCTCCTATCCAACAATTCAGACAAGAGATAGAGAGGAGAAAAGAAAGGCAGTAATCGTGCGCGAGGAGGCATTGACTTAGAGAGAGAAGGTCACAGGGACAGAGAGAGAGAGAGAAAGAGAGAGAGGGAGAAAGAGAGAGAGAAAGATAATGAGATAGAGATAGAAAGAGAGAGAGAAAGAGAGAGAGAAAGAGAGAGAGAGAGAAAGAGAAAGAGAGGGAGAGAAAGAGAGAGAGAGAGAAAAAGAGAGAAAGAGAGAGAGAGAGAGAGAAAAAAAAAGAGAAAGAGAGGGAGGGAGAGAGAGAGAAAGAGAGAGAGAGAGGAAGAGAGAGATAATATGAGAGAGGGAACCTTGTGTGGACATGCTGTATGATTAAGGCGGCAAATCATGGATGATAGGGGTTATTAAAAATGTAACTTCCATTAGAAGAAAAAAGTAAGCTTGGGTGGCAAATTTCTACGTATCTTGTTTTTGCACATATTCGAATTCATCACAAACTAGACGTTAAGGATAATTTGTGTGGTTTGTATTAATTATATTTTCATAATGTATGCAAGACGGATCTTTCCCTTTAAACATATACGTACATTGCGTTAAGACGTGTGATCGTTTGTATGACAGACAAACGCGTGCTGTATGGGATTCCTGTGCACTAATGGCCAAACATACAGACATGGCACATTACTACTTTGTATGCCAAGCCAAATAGCGCTCTGTGGGTTGTGTGCTTAGTTCATGCAAAGAAATGTCTCAGAGCCGCATGGGGAGTTAAGATAATTTATTGCCAAGTTTTCAAAGTGTCCATCACTTGACAGTACGACAGATTGGGCGGAAATCTAGCTCAAGTGCTTTATTTTTCTTCCACGCGCTCTGCTAAATATATTCCATTGGTAAAAAGCACCACAAATACAATTCACATATGTACTTTAATCACAACCGCAAAAGGGTATTCATTCCAAACCCAATTAATTGTTGTTATTGTTTCTAACAATACTTGAGGACGCTAATTCAATTTTTGGAATGCTGAAAAGAAGTTCTATACGAGTACCTATAAGATTAGGAATCGTTCTGTGTATCGTCCAGTGCCGGATTAACGGGGGGGGGGGGGGGGGGTGTTAATCCCTTTAAACAGCAAATACTATGATAACATATTAAATTCATCACGTAACTCACTCTTAAAATAATTGTGTATTAAACTTTTACTTTATCATATAAAACGTAGTCACGTGTTGTTGTTATGGTTTCAATTGAAAACACCACTTACGGCAGGTACGAGGGTTCAAAATAGCAACAAATTGCCACGCCGCTCCGTAGCTCATTTTGTCACGCCCCCTCTCCATCTCCCCCACCCCGCCCCTCCCTCCACCTACCACCCCCCTTCAGACAGAAAGCAAGATCCGCCAATGATGTCTGTGAATTCCATGCGACTAAAACCTACACTACGCACGTCGTGGACAATGCTCCGTCATTGTGTCAACTCCAGTCACACGTAAAGCTAGTTTTGCATTTGGTCATGCGTGCATACATTTTTTGGCCATTGTAACTTTCTCCTAGTGATTTCCCGACATTTTTCAGTTCTTTCGCATGTTCTGGTACCGTTACCTTTGTCAATTGTTGGCATTCTACTTGCGACGTCTTCTTATATGGGACTCTGTAACTCACTGTCGCTTAAATTGTTTAATCGTTCATGTTGAGCTACGCCCCCTCCATTAAAGACACGTTCTTTTGGAAAACTTGTCAGGCAAACTAGTTTAGACCTGTGTTTCACATGTATCATGTATACTTAATTGCAACGGCGCATATATCCGTTGGAAGTTGTATCATTGGGAATGCGATATCCTACGTAACATATTGATCTTGCGAAGAATGCATTGCTCTCTTTCAAAAGCTTATCTATAGTATTCCATATGGAAATTCAGGGAAGAGAACGAAAGTTTTAAGAGCTTAATATAAAAGCAATATTGCATTATCATTTATGAGCAAAGATTTGGGGCAACGTTCATCCAAAATATCGCCATTGTTAGTCATACAATAATAATCAAGTTCAAAGCATCAATTATTTGATTTTTCGTCTTGACACGTGATTCCAAGACTTATTTTTTTTATGTTTAATCGTGCGCTGTATTAATTGGATATAATTACCAATTACATCAGATTTACCGTTTGGTATCATATTGTCCCGACTTTTTCTTATTGGCTTAGTCGGGAGGTTCTGGCTGGGGGGTTTCCCAGGGCAGGTAAACATTTTCATGTTAAGCCCCCCCCCCCCCCCCCACAACAGCGTTTTGATGCCTATTTTTTACATGTATAAAACAGCAGTATGATTTCCTCCAAATAGCAAACTTAAATCATATTTACAGCATATAGTATGTCGTTTTCCGTGGATGGTGTTTACATGTGCCTCTGAGAACTGAACATAAGTCACTACTTCCGGTTCCAGCATTACCTATAGCATCACAGCGATCAATAAACTTTCTTAACAAGTAGTATGATCCATCTCTGTACCAAGGATTGATATGTTGATGAAGGCCAATAGTATTTTGCGTTTTGCATGAAGTGGATACAATAGGTCAGTACTACACTCAAAAGGTATGCAGACCCAATAAGCATCGTTGCGTACTATGACGGGGACAAATATTGGCCCGTACTTTGAAGAGTTTACAAGCAGTATACAAATAGTGTATTAAAAATGGGGTAACTTTCTGGGACGCCAAATTAGAGAAAGTGAAACATTATCAGTGATTTAATATAATTGATTTTGTCCTCGGAATCACTATGGTATATTGAGTTAAACTATGAATGTTTACATCTCTCTTGTTATTATTTTGGTATAGTAGTCATTTGCCATTACCCCACTCCCACCAGATGTGGAGAGGAAGTCATTACCCTTTCCCCCCATACACTGTTTGATTTATACCAGTCTCTGTTTTGTCTCTCCTTCTCAGACCACATCATAAGTCTTCTAAACATCCTCTCACCCAAACCACACTTGACCCACATTCCGTCTATCCAAGCACTTCCAAGTACTTCTTTTGTCTCTTAGTCAATCCATCAGGCAGAGGCCAAACCCCTAGCTTCTTCCATATGCTACATG
This sequence comes from Arbacia lixula, assembly GCA_963669155.1. Taxonomy (NCBI): domain Eukaryota; kingdom Metazoa; phylum Echinodermata; class Echinoidea; order Arbacioida; family Arbaciidae; genus Arbacia; species Arbacia lixula. The sequence goes on along the minus strand of OZ022580.1, from coordinate 632,764 downwards.
TTAATGCTACCCCCAAAAGTTAGACCACACCCCCAAATCCTGTCTGTTGTTTCTCCCGTGGCTCTAGCTGACATTGACAGAGGGATAAGCCTAGTGAAGGGAGAAGAGTTGAGACCTTCGCCAAGCGAAGACTAGTATTTTACATTTTCTGTGTTTTGTGAATCTGAACTATGTGATTTGTTGTTTGCACATAATAAACGCATACTCTCATACTTAACTCTAATTTTACAAGTCTGATGCTTGTTATTCATGCACCTCCCGACGCTGCAATAATATTACAAACACACAGCGATCCCACACACGACATTATAGTGTAATTAATGATATTGGTATGTTAAAAAAGGCTGTTCATCCACCCTGCAAAGAATCCTCATCTGTAATTATTTGAAAATCATTGAATATGTACAAGACTCGAGTATGGAAGCAAAAGTGGCGAGTTGTAATTTTTTTTTAATTATTTTCAATGCCAAATATCTTAAATACCCCATTTCGTGTCCTGTGGCCAAGCAACATTTGACCGTGTACAGCGGCCATCAAGTTTCAAATCATCCGTTGCTGTCGGCATGAAAAGCCTGCTTTCTAGCTGCATGACGTAGTACAGCTCACTACAACACATTTTCAAATTATACGAATTTAAAAAAAATGCCAAACAAAAAAAAAAAACCAGGATCTTCAACTTAATTACGCTGGTCATCGAAAAACAGTCGTTCCTTTTTTTCGAGGGATTCTTCCCGCACTCGCATTTTAGGAATAAAACCCCCGGATCTCCGGCCAGAAGCAGACCCAGGGCCTGTTTCTGCATTAGAATGCCAGCGACATCTGATTTCGAAATCAAGTTAGAGCCAATGACGCTAAACCGATTCTCATAGAGAATGCTAAGTCGGATATCAGTGACATCTCGTGTATCGATACCGGATCGGAATTTTCAGACAAATAGATCGCCTTTCTCACGAAACTCCCTAATGATAAAAAAATATCAGGTTGAAATAATTATCATTTTGTTAAATATGGGCCGAAGTATTGTTTTAAATGTTGATTAGTCTATTGCTTGATGTATAGATTGGTTGTACTATCAATCACTCATTTTCTTCTGTTAAAATCAATTCATCGATTTTCTGTAATGCTTTCCATTTGGGTCATATTTGTGTCCACGCAAACATGCCATTCTTAAAATAAATGTTTGAATATTGAAGAAAGGGGTAATCACGTGCATGTGTTGATATTCACAACTGATGCAAAACTCTCAATCACACCTAGACTTAATTATTCAAAAATAAATAAGCGAGCACGAGTAAATTTTCAACATTAAACAGTGTTATAATGTTGGATTACTTAGACTAGCCCTCTGATCTACGGAATGCGCGAATGATACTCAACATTTTGAAATATTTGTTAACCTTTTTTATGAATCTCGCCTTCAATGGATTGATGTTAGACAAGCAAATCCCTTTCCCCGCCACAGCTGATTTTATGCTTGGCGAATTTTGACAAAATGCAGCATTAATGTTATCAAAGAACGCGTAATGCAAATGTATTCACTTTTTTTAACTCAGTCCTAATTACGCCACTCAGCTTTCCATAAACCACTATTCTTCTCAAGGATCGTCCGATCGAGAACAATATATGCGACAGGTTCCGAGCAGTTCCAGCATTTAGAGCTGAGGTTAGAGCTGTAATAGCTTCGAGAATCACCTCAGTGCTAACTATCGCAGTTAGAGCTGAGGTTAGAGTTGTCATCGGTGTCGAGAAACGCGCCCCTCGTATCCCGCGATCGGCTCGAGCAAAAGCAGCGCCTGTTCGATTATACGTGGTCACAAATAACTGATAACACATGTTTCTTGATTTCTGTATCGTTTTATGCAGTTAAATTTTGACAGTATGTAAAGGCAAGATCACTCTTTCAGATAAGACGAACTTCAAACATTTGAGTTTGTCAACCCAAATGACACATTTTGTCTATTACAGAAAATCGTACCTTACGACTTTATGTGGGTTTCGAGCGGGATGTCCACATACATAAAACAATATTCCATTGCAACTTGCAAGCATTAACATTATGGTCATAACTTTGTAGTTTAGGATATTCATAATGCTATTTCGTTTTTACTAAAACAGTTCATAACATTTAGCCATTCACATCAATGAATTATAACATTAAGATTAAAAAAAAAAAGAGATTTAAGAAAAAGATTTAAAAAAAGAGTTGTCATAAACAACTGAGTAGTATTGTGAAATCAACACCTGGATTCGATGTGCGGGTCAACTACCATATGATATGTATGTACTTAATCCTCTGATTTCCTTCACACGCTAGAGCTAAGTTGAATCGTCTTTACGTTTTATTCCATACCATCAGAGATGATTTACTTTTGATTTTGACAGTATCCCCGACTTTAGCTGAGGCCCCAAGCATTCGAAGTGTCACATCGAACTCTCTAAGCATCACCTGGTCGGCATGGAATGGTGAATCAGATGGCGGAGACGGGCCTGTGATAGGTTATAAGGTTTATCACAAGATGCAAGGAGAGGAAGACTTCACTCTGTCGTTTCTTGACCTGATCCATGATACCTCGGCCACCATCAGTAATCTGACGAGGGACACCGAGTATGAGATCGCAGTGGCGCCAGTAAGACCGGGATCAGGAGGCGAAGGCAGTCTGAGCCCATACCTACACACGAGAACTTATTGCGAGGGTAATTGCTCTAGTATTCTAAATAGATGGTAATTCAGCAATAACCGATGTGAAATTAGACAAGGTTTATAATTTAACATTAAACAAAAGTGATGTGCGTTGCTATATTCATATTCAAATATATAAACTCTTTCATGAAAACAGAGAAAGTTTTTTTGTGGAGGCATGTGAAGTACATTTTGTGCATGGAGTTAAAAATCTACCGTAAACGTTGTAGGCCTATTTATCTTAATCTGTGCACCTATTAAACATAATCTTTGTTCTATTCCGAATACAGGTAATTGCGTAATAGTGATTTTTATGAATGGGAACCGTCCTTTAACAAGAAACATCTTTCATGATCTTTGCGGATAAGTTTTAAAAGTATATACTTTTTTAGGTTTTGTCGTAGTAGTATTACAACTTCTGCTTATTATTGGCGCATCAATGGTTTATCGTTTACAAATCAACATATTAATATCAGTATCAATAAAATCAGAATTGTTAAACAATTACAATATTAGTATTTCTTACATGATAAATATTATTACACAATTTGAATTGAAAATCACAATAATGATAAGAACTCAATAAAAATGTACATGTTTCAAAGAATATGTATATATCAATTGCCATAGGATTTATCGCCCTTGATTGGTTTATTCCTCACAGCACCTTCTGAGGTACCCGTCTTGGCGTTCAGAGAGATTGGACTAACAAGTATTACTGTCTCCTGGCAGGTGAGATGGTTACTTCATTAGCATGCATTGTGCCTTCTCTCTTTTTGCTATTGAATGTGTGGAGATGAACGATATCTAAGTACATTTGTTGCTCTCTTTTTTTTGAGCTCTTGGGTGTAGATGTTATTACGTGTATCATACGACATTAGGGAATCTCTTTTTATGTTAAAATGATGATATTTTACATAATTTATACACGATATCAATATTTTGTACAAGGAAATAAATATACTGTATTTATATTCCATGAAAATGGCAGTTTTGCCATTCATATAATATTCATATACCTACCAAATGATGATATATGTATATTATTCGCAATGTATACTGATTTCCCTTGTAGGGAGAGGCGCCAACGTGTATATACTTATATCACGTATATATACCCGAGCGGGGTAAACAAATACAATAGAAGGAAGTTGTGTACTAGTTTTAAGGAACAACCTAAGACACATGTAGAAAATATTATCAATATTTTTCAGTCCCACTAAGATATGGCAGTAATTGTTCACAATAAGCCCTGATGGTACACCGAAGCGGGTAATAACCACTGGTAATCATTTAATACCTACATGACTCTGTATACGCAACGTAGTTTAGGCTTTAGAGCTTTGTAATTATAACACATGCTCGACACTATTTGTTTTTTCGCATTCGTGCTGGACGTCTTGCAGCTTCCAGCAGAGGAAACGTGGGGCTGCAGACCTGGCAGCACAGCTGAAATACGTATCGTGTACGGAGCAGAACGGAACACTAAGACAACTGCCACCTTCCCTACTTCTTCCGAGACGGGAACACTCTCTTCTCTCTTGGAGTGCACCATCTATGAGATCACCGGTTTCATATCGAACAAGGATCGAATAGTTGGTCCATTACATGCAGCCACCCCAGTTAGAACTGCACTAATAAGTAAGACCTGGTTTTATTCAGTAGTCATGAATAGTTTTTGAAAATGTTCATTTTTTTTTCTTGGCGGAAGAGGGGAGGGGGGGGGGCGGGGGCGGGGCGGGGGCGGGGCGCTCACACTATCATTCCCGAAGAATGTCGTAAACCTAGGTCCACTCGTTGTGGTTTTATCAAGACTCAACAATCAATTAAGGGGGTGGAAATCAGCAGCCACTTTCATGACACTGCATTAGGATACACATTTCGTTCGGTAGACATGCACAACTTTTCTACGGATGATGCTCATTTTTTTTTCATACTAATAATCCAATTGTACTCCCTGATTTTCCCGTAAGATCTATCTTGAGTATTATTCATTGGGAGGCTTTTCATAACTCAGCATGACCTAAAGCTGTATCTTATTTAGATTTATGATATGATGGATGTTGTAACTTGTGCACTTAAAACAAAGAAAATGTACCTTGTAAAACTAAGCAAGACTGAGAAGTGCAAATGATTGTCTTTACCTTTTGTGTTTCTTTTACTCGAACAGAGTGAAGGAGCTTTGAATTTTATTACACGTAAAATCCCCGTACATGACTTGCACATCTATGTTATTTACAGAGAATGTGCGATGTTATCATTGATACTTACGCAATATACATAACTATTCAAAACATATCCAACCGATTATCCATGTACAGAAACACATACACACCTATATCATCAGATAATTTCTCATTATTTTTATTCTTGTGCAACCCTTCTCCAAACTAAATTTAGTACCCGAGGCTGTCTCCAACTTCCAGTACTCTCCATCTTCCACTCAACATGCTCAAATCTTCTTCACCTGGAGTGTGTCCATCACCTGGAATGTGTCCATCACCTGGAGTGTGTCCAACACGTCTTGCCCACCAGACTACTACATCATTCGTTACAGCCTGCTACAGAAACGTGCCTGCCCAAGTCCTGAACCAAATGTCATTCAACATGAAACCATTACTAATACCACGAAGAATGAATTTAATCTCATGGGTTTGGAGGCATATTCTACTTACCGCATAGCCTGTGTTGCTGTGAATGACGCTGGCGAGGGGGAGGCTAAGGAGAGGACAGTCTTTACTCAACATGGAAGTAAGTGAATATAACATGATAGAACTTGCTAGTTCGGAAAGGCAAAACTTAGATAATTTTATCATGCCCATAATCCAACTCTTCATTTGTAATCCTCTTTATTCTGTGTTGTTTCCATTCCGGAGATCTTAAGAAACGGATATGTAACGGATGAAAAAGGAATTGTATCATGATCATCAACATTTACGTTAGTATTTGGCACCTTAGGTGATATCTTTTCAAATACATTTAGTTTGTTCAATGTAGAAATCTCGAAATGAAAGTCAGTCATGTACCACATGTATAATCCAACTCAAATGTCAGATGGCAAATATTTGAAATTATTTGAATACACGATATGCATAAAAAAATTACTTGGAGCATTTTGAATAATTTATAAGATCGTCCTAAGGAACACTGCAATGAAAGAAATGAAAGTGTATAAAAGTACATGGCATTCCCGTTCATATATAACAGTGATTAACCAAAGAGTTGCGTATTTCTTACAATGAACAATACAGGTAAAGGGAAGTAAACCGAATCCGTTTCCCTCTTATGATAAAAGTAGCTCATTTGTCATGAGTTCGTGAAAGCTCAAACTTGGAAATCAGTTACTTTCAAAGTACACTTTAAATAAGTAATTTAAATTTAAATACTCTACATTGATGCCATTAACAAATAATCAAGTCAGATTCACACATCCTATGTCATGTCGATGATAATATTATTCCATTTTTGTACTTTCTTCCTCTCGTTCAATCCCCATTCCACAGCTCCCCCAGCCGTTACTGGACTCAGAGTCGATACTTCCATTACTGATCCCACAAGTATCGGCTTCATCTGGGATGCTTTGACGTGTAGAAACACCGATGGCGTGTTTGGATACTACTACGCTAGAATCTACGAGCATGGGCAGGCTCACGGTTACACACCTCTCATGAAGTACATCGAAGTCAGAGACCAGTCATCGGTGTTATTTGATGACCTCCAGCCCTGCACCATGTATGAACTCGTTCTCACTGTCGCCATCAATACAGCGTCTCCTGGTGCTGCACACCCAATGTATGTATCAGGTGACGCCTCTCGAGCATATGGACTAACTGGATTGACATGTACGTATAACTCATCATGTCAATTGAGTTGCTTAAATGAAACTCATGGTTTGGTGTTCATACTTATTTCCAATAATATTTGTTATTGTTTACTTTCCATGCAAACGAGAAATGTAGATGCACGATTTAAACTTGCTGCTACTGACATTTCATTGTTTTATTGACCATAATTTGTCAAATTGACCTTTGTTAAATGATCTTGTAAAAATATTTGTGCTCGAATATTGTTCAAAGGACTGCATTTTTTGCATGCATTGTGCTGTCGTTTTATTCGTATTTCCCTCTATTTTTTCTACCTTTTTGGTCAAGGAAGCAAACACAAATAGCAGTAAGCACTGAAAGTGTTCTGTCACCCTTTCAAAATACGACCGATTCACGCTCAAAATCACATGCACTGCACAGCATGTCATTTATTACATGTTTCACACGTTTATAGATAGGGAATATGCGTATACATTTCTAGCACGTGTGTGCGTTCTTATATTTACGTATGGTACCGGTATGTGTGTGTGTGTGTGTGTATGTATGTGTGTGCATGCGTGTGTGTATGTGCGCGTGTGTGTTGTTTTGTTTTGTTTTGTTTGTTTGTTTGTTTGTTTTTTGTTTGTTTTTGGGGGGGAGTCAACCTACCCATACACTCATCTACCTTCCTACACCCCCAATTATGATTCCCTGGCAGCATGAACTCTGTAGCTTTTTTTTTTTTTTTTTGGGGGGGGGGGGGGTATATTGTATGGTTCCATTTATTTGTGATTTTATTGAGATTCTCTTTTTTCATGAAATAAATGAATGTACGTGTCTTAATTATTTACATTAAAGTTAATTTTGTGAACATAAAAGTATGGAAGAAAAATAATCAGATTTTTTTTTTGGTATTTGTCTTATTCCTTGAGATAATCATAGAACAAAGGAAAACTAAAGTGTATGTATAAAAGGAATATATTTTCTTTTGTTTATCTGCTTATCGTAAACTACGTGAAGAGAAATTGTGTAATATTTTTTTTGTATTTGTGTCTGTATGCATTATTTGAAATAGATCATAATAAACCCTATTGCAAAAAGTGTGTGTGTGTGTGTGTGTGTTTATGTGTGCTCGTCCTTTTCCATGGTCTCAGCCCCGATAAACGGTGCCTCTTTTACCACCGAAGTGCTCTTTATGTATGTCGCCCCACCCACGTTTAAAAAAATGTTCCAACGCTCCCGCACTTTGTAAATGTAAAGCCCGGTGACGATAGCAACAAAGCATACATGCACATAACCTGCATACACATTAGATGTTAATTTAAGGATGAGTATCAAGTATAATTCATTTGCTGAATATACCAATCGCTAGGATAAAGAGGATTGAGAATAATCCATAATCATCCATACCCCGTGCATTGTTGATGTTTGTCTAATATATGTCGTTCAGTGGAAAATGTGCGTGTGGAAGCCAGTTCTACAAGAGACAGCAGCATGGTCGTTCGTTGGTCAGTGCCAGCCCGCTGCAATGTCAGCTACTACTCTCTGGATTACCAGATGATTGAGTACCTGGCCTGCCCAGGGGATCCCATCCCTGAAGCTCCTGTCTCAACATTGAATGTCACTGGTTCCTACAACATCCTGTCTGGACTAGAGCCCTTCTTCTCGTACAGGGTTTCTATCACCGGCATTATCAACGGAGCAAGGAATACACCAGTGGTAGTTAACGGGCCTACATCGGAATCTGGTGAGTTGTTTGGTGGTAGGAAAATATCGTTTCAATTCATGAACCTTTTTATTTTATCATTAGTGTGTCTTGTCTATACATGTAGCATCGAATATATGGATACACTAGTACATGGAACACCGTTACTTAAATACCAAGCAATCATTTTAAACGGAATGAAAAAGAAAGAGCTGTAACACTGCTTCCAAGGTTACAGCGTTTAATTTTGTTGTATACACCTCACAGCACCTTCTGCACTATCGTCGGTGTCATACGCAGCTGAGGCTGACACCTTAGATTTTACCTGGGATGCGTTGCCCTGTGGAGACCGCCATGGTGAGCTTCGTGGCTATGAGTACAACCTCTATAACACCATTACCAGGAGCTACGTGGGATCATCAAGTGAGATGACACGGGCGACACGTTTGACCATCGATGGATTAAATGCTTGCTCAGATTACCGCTTTCAAGTACGAGTTGTGCTGCAGAGCAGACATAAGAGTGATTGGACAACGCTCATGGCGAGAACAAACATATCAGGTACCTGGGCTGTAGCACTTAAATTTCTTGTTTACACCAATAGCAAACATCAAAGCAATTGTGGTAAATTATAAATTAGTGTGACGATAAGGTTTAGGGTACTTGTATTACATCAGGATTGTATATTCAAAGTGTTTGAGATTGATCAATGTATAGTAACATAGTTGGGTTATGTAAAGACGTTGCCTATAAATACCAAAGTAACAAACTACTGATCATCTTTTATGGTCTATATATATGACTGTTTTTTTTTCTTTGCTTAACATTAAGTTTATAAGTGTTTTAATTTTGTACGAACATTTGACCTTTAAGCGAAATGTTTGAAAAGTATAGCAATCTTTTCCAATGTAAATTGAATTTTATATCACAATGTGGTATGCATGATATGATTTACCAGTAATGATTTTATTCTTGAATGTCGCAATTAATACACAATGTGTTCCGCTGTGTAACACCCGTTACGTCATCAGCTCCTGGTCAGCCACAAATCACTGACCTTGAACCACATCGTAACGAGCTCGGAACCACTGGTCTGACAGTGAGCTGGGCCGCCCCCAACGACAACTCCAAGCCATGCCAGCCGACTGCCTACGAGATCCACTATCGGCTCCTGCAGCTGGACATGTGCAACGATACCTCGGAGGCTCCCAAGGAGCGTGCAGGAGTCGTGCCTGGCTCCACTCTGACCTTTGACCTACCCGACCTCCATCCTAACTCTGAGTACTCCGTGTTCGTCCGAGGAAGTACGTCGGCTGGGTATGGACCAGAAGATTCCACGCAGCGGACTACAGGCTATGCGGGTAAGTCTGGATTTAAAATGCGAGCAAAAACTCTTTTCAGTGTAATGACCTCAATTAATTTGTTATTTATTTAATAAATCATTACAAGTCCTTTTTTCTGACTCACGTTTATTTGTGAGTCGGAAATAAATGTATCATGACCTCAATGGATTTGGTAGGCCTATTGTATTAACAAAGTCGTATCATTTTTAATCTCTTTTCTCTGACTCACGTTTATTCGTGATTCGGAAATAACCTCATGATATTTTTATGTCATGCCAAGTCTGATTTTCATTTTGATCATGTCTCGAAGTTTATCCCACTCTGAGGCAATTTTACACTTGGGTTTTTTTCAAGAGTAGATTATGCGGTATCACCTTAAATGGACGCCCAGTAAGAGAGAATCGAGAAACAATGAGATCTCAACACTATCTTTGCAGCTCCCACTGGAGTACCAACCAACGTTCAAGCATCCACTGTGAAGAAACGAAGTTTGAATTTTATCTGGGAGGAGCCACCATGTGGCGAGCGGCATGGACCAATCACTGGCTATGATTTGGTCTTGTACGATGCTACATCAGGTACTGTGAAAATTGTGATGTTTTTTATATGAGCGCACTATTGATACAAATGCATATACAACTGCATTAAAAGATACGGTCAGTACATCTCTTGTCTGCAACGAATCTCTTTTTAAGCGATAGGTCTCTATACTTCTTATACTGACTTATCGTTAGTATGCATGTTTTAGCCATTATATTTGCCCAAATGTAAAAAACGACGGGTATTAATGTTGCAGCTAGGGAGCAAAATATAAATGGAAGACGGGAATACCGATATGGTACTTTTGCATTACAAACACAGACATGAATATTAATCGCAATAGCTGAGCCACCATGGCATGAAGGATATAAGTGAGACAAAGTGAAGGAGACGGTTTACCAATAAAGTGTGATTCGTTTAGTCGGTTTGAAAAGACAATGTAACTTCGCCCAAACAAACAAGCCTGCGCACATTAAATAAAGTGAAGTTGTTTTAGAGGTATTAATATTAGAATAACTCAACAAAATCTGATTAACTTGGCATGGCATGCCGTCTGCGAAGGGACGATGTTATTATCGAAAAATAAATATTCTTTTCATACAATTTATTTAATTCTAACTAGTCCTTAATTTCCTTAATTTCCAGGAAGAATGTTAGGCCTATGTGTGTAAATATGTTCATCTTCAACTCTCATCCATCAGGCGTACAAGTTGGAAGAAGCAACGTTTCCTCAGCATCATCACTAGAGGCGTCGTTTCCAGACCTTATTCCGTTCTACAACTACAGTGTCAGCATCAGAGCAAGGAACTATGAATTAATTGGACCGTATGGTCCACGAGTAACGCATCAGACGAGTGCAGCAAGTAAGCTACATTGCATCTATTATCATATTTTTCTTGATCTTCGATAACATTATTTTTGGGTCCAAGCCCTCGCTCATACTTGAAATATATGTTTTGGTAGAGTAGTTCCATGATGCAACAATAATCCCTTGGGACTAAGCAAGTGTCAGAAAGATTAACAAGCATCCGATGACCTGGGTAATAATATCGTGAAGCGTTTACACATTAAATTGTTTCTTGTTATGAAAAAAAAAAACTAGTGGTACTTTTATTATCACTTTTGTAAATCATGCTCAGGCGAGTGGCTACAGCTTTTTGAAAAGCACTATAAGAATACTTTATCTCAAATTATGAAGTTAAGATAATATTGTCGATTGTATACACGGTGAAGTACCTCCTCTCTTAAATACCTTACTAGTATTCGAAGATAAAAAAGAGGGGATTTACAACCAAAAAAATCGATTTAATCATTTTTTCTTTCATTTCTTATATGCCATGTAACAGTTGATTTTGATGGCTAGGAAACAATACACATCGCCTGAAAAAAAATCTATGTTCAATTTAACTTCAACCTTTACCATTTACATGTTTTTATTAATCAGTACCTACCCCTATCAGTACTTTTGAAGCCGTTTTTTAGATTTGAACATACATACCTACATCTATCTCACATCTTGTATTCAGAACAACCAGCCGCACCTATCAGAGTCACTGTTCCTTCATCCGATGTAGAGGGCTTGACTATTGAATGGCAATCTCCAAACCCCCCAGAAGCTCACATAATCGGCTACTATATCGTCTACTGGGAAACGATGCTGCAGGACGCTGACAGTGGTGGCAGAATGAATGTCAGCATCCCATGCACGAGTGGCCTATGCGCAGACATCGATGAGAGATTATCACACACAATTATAGGCCTGAATGCGGACACTAACTATTCCATCGAGGTAGAAATATTCCAAATGACAGCTAAGCATTTAGAGTAACACTATATTATCGGTGTTCGAACACTGTTTTCTTTTGTATTGCGCAAGCTTGCATGTGAACACGATAACCTCGTAGATCTAGAACACTTCTAGGGTGTCAGAGGCAAAATCAAGACTTCCTCGTAGAGTGATGGAACCGTTATCAGCACAGCAACCCCGTTGATTTAGAAATTTCAGATAACGACGGTCATCTGTACGACGATTTTTTTTTCTCGATATCTCAAAATCAGTTGGACCCTTGATCAATCATGAACAGAACGATTAGTCTGTTATACCATCACCTTACCACTGTTGTTTATATTACCGCTCTTTACTATCTCTATCTATAGTTCTGATGTGGCATACGAAGACGTAAAGAAAGATACGAAGAAATATCACCATCTTGTCTGGTCATTTTAGAGTTGCACTGAGATATTTGCTGTTCACATCTTCTTCACAGGTTCAAGCTGAGTCGCAGAGAGGCATCAGCCCACCTAGCACCCCGACGGTCACAGAGATCACGAAAGAGGGACGTAAGTTCATTACATTTATATGCCAGGTCCCACATCATTATGTTACTTAATAGATCGGGGGAAAAGGGATACACAAATAAAGGTCGGCTTCCCCTTCATTTATCTAACAAGTGCAATACATATCCAATTACAGAGACCGCTTCACCGTGTCATGCCATGAAGATAGATGATCAAGGTGCCCTGGTATAATGATTAGAGGTGTTTGCGAAGTAATTCATGCTTAGCGTGTTATGAAATTTGCTTTATCATGCAACTTTGTATTGTATGAAGGATTCCGGTAAAGATAGCGCCATTTCTCTCTACATGTTGACACATTATAGAGATTGCAGAGACAGTACGGCCATATTTGCAGCCATCTTCTTCCAATTCTTTTTTTTTCTTTCATTTGTTAACATATTAGTACCCAGCGCACCAGAGGCTTTGACAATTACTGGCACCTCGAAGACCTCGCTGACATTCAGCTGGAGTATACCTAGATATCCCCGAGGAAGGATCGTTGAGTACAAGGTAGTAGAGGCGTTTCCTCAAACCCTTCGGCCCAATCCAACAGAAGTGCACAGTAAAAAAATAAACATGTATATTGAACGTCTTCACTTCTCTTATGTGTTACAGTTTGAGAATAGCATAAGCATATAATGTATTGCTAGTCTTAACGTCGCATATCACTTCCTTTCGACAAATTGAAATTTGAAGTATATCATAAAGTTCACTTTGGTTCTGACTTCTTTACCATTTATATATATAACAAAAAATATGACACATTACGCGTCACTTGTACTTGCAAATAGGTGTGCTTCGTTCAATCATATTTCCTCAAAGTAAAATAGTTGAACTCGGTATATATTAATTAGACAGGTATACCCACGTTGTATGCTTCCGGGAGCACCGCCTTCCTCTGGATGGTTGTGCGTGTTGATCACAATATTTCCCATACAAAGGTCCTCACATATGCAAAGTTATAAACAACAAAATACCGTTACCTACCAAAATTTCCATCTAGTGTCAACCGTAAAATATACCATATGGGCGAAGTAATTTAAAAAAAAACCTTGCTTATTTCGATCACAAAACAGAAAAATAGTCATTCGTTCTCATCTTGCAACGTTCCATTAAAGATGTGGTACCGAATTATCGACAAGCCGTACGATGACTCTTTCCTGCCTGAGGGTACATTCAGTGAATGGACAACGGGAGGAAATGTAACAAGCTTAGTCCTAGACGACCTGCTTCCCGCTACTCTGTATGAAGCTTATCTGGTGGCTTCTACCAAGGTTGGCCCGGGAGATCCAAGTGAACCTGTCGAAGGATATACATCACCTCCTTCAGGTAAAACTGAAGCTTATTGCCTGTCATAGTCTATCAGGTGAAGTCATTACTTGCAATGTGACTCAAAGTGTTATTAAACATTATGCATTTTTAACGTCCATGAGAAATAAAAAAGAATTTTGCACTAAAGACGAGAAACTAGTCGGCATAGGTTAAAGCTGGTGAATATGTAAGTACACTGTCGCATTTTGTACCTTTGCAGAATTTGGCTACATTGTTTTAGGGCATAGTTCATGGATGCAGTGTATGACTCGAAATGACATTGCTAGGAAGACTGATTCTTGTTGTTTATTCTGACACTTCCTAGACTGGTATGGGTTTACATGTTAAGTACCCTTTATTATGAAGGAGCTTTATAATGTCTTTATAATGTTCCTTGTAAATTTCCCTTTGCAGTTGAAGATTTGCCGGTGCCATTCCCACCACAGATATGGTTTTCATCTGACAACTTACCGGTTATTTATTTCAGCGAGGATCTAGATTCACCATATATCACGTAAGTTTGAACAACCGTGGTTTGTTACATGTCCCTAGAATTACGATTTCATTCGCGATTCATAAATGAACGGAATTATCCCGTACCCGTTAAATCAACCCAGTGTTTCCAGGCTTAATACTCGGCGTGAAACTAACGTGAATCGATTCTACTTGAGAAACACGCCGTCAATGTTGAAATTGTAATTATACTTTACAGTTTCTCTTATCTTGAATGTTGATGTATCTTGACTTGTGCATATATACGCGCACTTTTTGCAACTGTTTTTTTTTAAACTCCAGGTATACCCGAAGGGTGCATTGGGTTCCAAATTAAATTTTGAACGTTAGCTGAAAATAAACATCAACGACCTCTAGAGCAGATGAAATGAAGGTGAGGAAAATTTTAAGTTCAATATATCTGCCTTTTAAACAACTTGCTTCTCTTCGATCTTGTGCGATTCAATCTTATGCAGGCATGTCCTTGTGGCAGTCAGCATTCGAGCTCCAATATCAAGGCGGCGTCGGCGCCTAGAGACAAGCTGCGGTTGTAGCTCAACGAGTGACCAGGATTCTTACATCGCTGGTAAAGTGAGCAGGCGCAGACTGCCCATAGAGTTCACTGTCGGGGATAACACGACCATTGGTGGATGCTATAACGCACCCCTGCAAGATGGAGCGACGTATGACATCACCACTGGATTTGAAAGTAACACTTGGGATGAGGTTTGTGCTGTTTTTCCACGGAATGTGTAATATAAATGGCAAAAAGATTTGCAGCCGCAACGAGTCAACTGCATTATGAATTCAAAGTGTAAATAAAATATAGACATATATGACCTAAGTGCATATAATATAGATGGGGTGCGTATAGACAGCTCCTTGAGGTAGTAAATGTGTACTATATTTTCTTTTTGACCGGTGAATGTATGTTTACCTAACATCTTGTTTTTAAAATTGACATACTCAGATTAAATGGTATTGAAGTATCATAATACCTATCAGTGAAAACGTAATATGTCGTACAGCTGAATGGCAGATTCTAACTTTCTAAACAATCATCATTTCAACAGAGTACATGTGTTATTGGCGGTCCAACGGAAATCCAGTATCACAAAGGTATGCGTCCGTGCAATCATTATCATTACCTTATCCTAAAAGGTGTAGAGGGAAACACAAACACAAATCAGGGACAGTTGGTTAGACATAGTGCTGCAAGTGCAGTAATTATGACCGTGTGAGGGCGATGTAAGATGTCTATGTAAATTTGAATTCAATGTAACAATGTGTTTATGGGATAGAGGATTGTAATTTGTTAAAGCAATGGATATGATGCCACAATGTCAACACAATTATATGTATCAATTAGTATATACATATATACGCATGTATACATTGTGCAAGTCTTCATTATCTATTATTCACCTTTCCTTGTCGCTGCATATTCTTTTCCAGAATTCAGTTCATAGACGATCTATAAAATGGATAAGTAAACAAAACATCAACTTTTCCATACTCGATTTGGAACTTTGCCGTACTCATTGCATGTCTCTTTGTTGCTATCCTGTTCACTTTGTAGATCCGTCTCCACGTGGCCTAGGTGGAAACACATTACCCACCGTAGGTGGCGTCTCATTTGCCGTCGTTCTCCTCATTATCGTCGTCATTGCTCTCCTGTACACCAGGTTAAAAACTTGACATTTTCATTGCATCATATCAGTATTTAAAATGTTTGTGTCTTATATTTCACATTACTTTCAATGTTTTGATTGCGTTTCGTTATCATAAAAAAGGAGATGTATACGTGCGTGTAGGTGTAAAGTGGTTATATATACATAGAGAGAGAGACACACACAATCAAGCTTTCTAGTGATTAAAATGATCAGAGGCCATCTAATCATTAATATTTACAGGCTAATTTTCATTCTTTAAACGCAACAAAATATAAGAGTCATAAGTTAGAATACAAACAATATAAAAAAAATCAACCATTACATGTTGCTTCCCTTTTGTCAACAATATCATTGAGACCAGAAGGAGGAGGAACAGACACCATCCCTTTAAGAAGGAATTGGTTCAAAACCGGAGAACCCCAACAATCAAGGGACTAGATGACCATAATCAGTAAGTCAGCAAAATGTTCCCGTGCCTTCAACTGCTCTTTGATCCAAGCTGTAATTATTTCTTTATCTCAAATTAATCAGTGAAGCTTAAATCCATGTTTATACCAATCAACTACTTAATATGCGTCTTGAATCTTTGTTGAACATCGGAATGTTACATCGTTTATTTCCAAGAAAATGTGTCAAACCTTCATTTGTTTTCATAGAAAAGAGAAGAAATGTATTTAATCAATAAGAGTAAGCTCTGTATTTATCATAGTTATAACTATGTATATCATATTCCTAATGATGTAAACATGTTTGTATTGTGTTGATATCTATACTGATTTTCTCCAGGCAGGGCAATCGCATCGAAATGGGGCATGTGTCTGCGCAAGGTGGGTATTTCTTTTGTGATTCTTATTATACCATATGATTTATTATTAGAGTAATTAGATATTACGGCCATGGCCCTCATTAATACACATTTTATATTTTGAAACTGGAGAATTTGAATACTTGATTTAAATCATATACAAAATAAAAATCTTCGTTGCAAAAGAATAATGACCAATCAATTATTGAAGCCATATTCGCATTGGGTTATTTCAACAGGTCTCTTGTGGTTATCGCGTGGAATTATATAACCATTGTATCGGCAAAAACATGGGGAAGTCTGGTCCAATAAACGAATAGAAGCAGCAATTTGTCATATACCACCTCAAAAATATCACAAGCAAGTTAGTTTATAGATAATGTGTTCGAACCACGTTGCTGGTATAGCATGAGGTAGAGTTGTTGCAGCTACGCCATTAAGCGAGGGAACAAGGAAACTAACCTGGAGAACGAAGTAGCTCAGTTGTATAATTGGCGTACAGTGCCAAAATATACGAGACAAACAAACTGGGGCTAGCTATCACCTTAACCAGAAAACCTCTTTTATCATCTCTACAAATACAGATTATGTGAATGCGCCCACTGCTGATGGCTCGTATTACGAGGAGGTCAACACTGGCGGTAATGATATCATCTACGAGAGCGTGCAAGACGATGTCCCTGCAGGCATGGCAGGGGAACACCGACCCATCCCTATCAGTCAGTTGGTGCAGCACGTGGCTCAAAAGAAAGCCAGCACCACGGCAGGCTTCAAGCAGGATTATGATGTAAGCAACATTGTACCTAATGCAAAAATATTCTGTTCGAAAGGGAGCACAGCTCTGTATGATATTATTGGGAAATCCTGGTATCCTCCCGTCAATTGTGCAAGGAATGGGTAGATAGGAATGTAGAATCGTGATAATGTGAGGGGAATACCATATTAACCCAACCCCAGACCTCCTTCCTCCATTGCCCTTACACACACACACACACACAACACACACACACACACACACACGCATGCGCACACAAACATTCGGCCAGGAAAAGCACAGTACATGCGTTCCTTGTGTTTGATGCGGCCCTGTTGGATGAGGAAACATTATACACATAATATCTCACGACCAGCTGTTTGGGGACATTGTACTCATGTAAAAGGGGCATTAGTAGGTAGAAGCGTGATTTAAGGGTAATCTATCACACAAAAATGGAGGTAATAGATTGTGGACGAAGTTAAATCCTTACACAATTGCTTGATTTTCCCACCTGTTTCCAGCATTATTCCACATTCAACCTAAAGAGCTTTACAAAACTGACAACCATTAAAACGGTTCGAAGAGCTGTATTCTTCATTATACTAATACGCGCCCTAATCCCATCCTGACTCCTCTGGCTCCTTCCTGACAGAGTGGGAATAGAGCATAGTCTGTGTTACCAGACATAGTTGTTAACAGACTGGGTTGTGTCCATACACCTCACAGTCTATACCCAGGCTACATTGATTACTGAAACATGTTTACGCCCGTATCAAACGGGTGGTGAAGAATCAAAATTTTGACGTGGACGTCCCTGCGCTATCAATATGAAAAAATATGTAAAATACATATGTCAATATGAAAACATATTTGACGTGAGACACGCAGCGCCAAAAGTAAGGGTGCATCTTTCCATTATCAACCATTCTGACTTGTAACTACAAACACATACTTTTATACTCTATTCTTAAGGTAACAGGAGTAGAGACGTACTCTTTTTTTTCCTGGTCCTCCACTCTCATAACGGGAGAGTTTATATTCCGTATTATCAATATTTTTTATTTTAAACTAATTATATGTTCATGGTTTATGCCTGTATGTTTATCATGTCAAGTATTATGTCTTGTCTTCACTAAGCCATAATGATAAAAGTAAAGAAATCTTCATATCCCCTGTTTATTTGCTGTTGAATTGTAGATTTAGAAATTATATGACTTCATTCACACTAATTTCAGGAAGAAAAAAGAAAAGAGAGAAACGTAAAACATAACAATATTGATCTGTCTCGTTCTCGTCAGATTCATATATTGCTGACGTCATATGTTGATGGTTCACAATTCATCTCTGATTCTACTTTCAAACCTTTTTGTTTTGTTTCTTGTGGACGGTTTCTTCTTCTCGTCAGATAATTTCTATTCCTCAGCTCTACCCATGGAACGTTGCTAACAAACCGGAAAACAAGCAGAAAAACAGAGATATCAACATGTTGGCATGTAAGAATATCTTACATATCTAATTACATGCTGTATTCACGGTTTATTTAAGTCTTACACATGGTTGATGAAGTATTGCGTAATTTAATTGAGGTTAAAATCTATTCAGATTTTTACCATTCACATTAAGTATGCTGTGTATATGTATATATAATGCTGACCTTCATGACGAGACACAGGCCTGCTCCTAAATTGTGTCGAATAAAACTCCAAAAATATGTAGATTCGACAGGAGCTGTTCAGGTATGGAAATGAGACATATCTCTGCCTCTGGTGCATAGCAATTGATTAATGATATTAGTTTGACAATGTATAATGTACATGTTGGTGGAGCACGGAGAAAGTGGATGAACACTTATGAAGGTATTTTTAGACCAAAATTTAAAGAGAACCGACTAAAATATACATCTTTATCATGCTTATTTGTTTCATGTCCTCTTAGAACGATCAAAGTATGCCGTTTCATATAAGTTTTATTTAATTTGGATTCATTTGATAGTATAGTTGAAAGTAATGTCGTTGCATAGTACACCATAAAGTTTAAAATGATACAAATTCCTACAAAAACTTTTTCGTGTTGCCTTATTGTCGACATTTAAAGATGATCATTCTCGTGTTGTGCTGACTCCGCTCGGAAATGACCCACATTCTGACTACATCAACGCCAGATACATTGACGTACGTTCTTACTTTCTTCATGAATACGCCATTGCACTTGTGAATCGAATAGTACAATTATATCACGTAGATTTATTTGCAGGCTGATGTAAATGTGGTGCAGCTGAGAAAGGTTACGATACAATCAGGAAAATAATAATATAACGATGTATTGCACTTTGTTATCATTGTACGATCATTGTTGTCAGCCTGACTATACCATTTTGTGGATTATGAACATATTTCTCTAATCATAATACACTTTCATATCATATTAAGAACGTGTTTTCCTGATTACCATTTTCATGTAGAAGCGTAAGTAGAATTCGATATTCTAATCGGGCTGTTAATGTTTTATGTTTGATGATAAAGAGTAAAAGAACCGAGCCTCACTCCATACGTTGACAGCATTATGGAAAGGGTTTAATGAAAGTCGACCGTTATACGTCTTGTTTTTTATATTGACCTTAAGGTGCTTGAGATTGGAATTAGCAATGTATTTGTAATGTTTCCCTTTTGCTTTCAGGGATACAATCGGCCAAAGAAGTACATAGCTACACAGGGTAAGAGACAAAATTGGTTCAATTCTAACTGATAATAATTTTATACGTTTAACATTCATGTGAAAGAAGTCTGATATAAGGGTGCAGCTGAAATAAACTTCCCAATTATTTCAATCAGTGAGTGCAATAATTGATTGCATTAAATGCGATTGTAAGCCCAAAGAAATACTAGTCTCTCATCCCTTTGGTATACCACGTATATTGATTACATTAGCTGTCTGCACTTAATTGTAGTTAGCTGTTCAGCCCAATTGTTTTCTCTATAGTCTAAAGTGCATTAAGAAGATATTGATTGAACAGGAAATCACAAATGAATGTCCAGTTTTAATTTCAAGATATAAAAATCCATCAATTAAGGGGATATCTTTTTTTTTTAATGTCAGCAGAAAAACATTATTTTTATGTTTTCCGAATAATATTCTCTTCAACATAGGCCTATATATTCATAATATAAATTATTACCAAAGCAATTTGAATAGTAAGGTAATTAAGTGTGGAATTATAAAAAAATATATATTTTCAAATAATTAACGTTGATCTTAAACTTGTAAATAAATGTATTCTGTTGGTACGATTCGTAGGTCCCAACACGGCCTCTGTGAACGACTTTTGGAGAATGGTGTGGGAGCATGACTGTGACATGATCGTCATGTTGACTAACTTAGTGGAGGGTGAGAAGGTAAGAAAGAATAATTCATTTTTTTTCCCTTTTATCTCTGCTTTTAGCATCTAAGAATAGTCATTGGCTAGTCGTGATTGCCATGGAAAATGCACTTCTGTAAATCAGTTGAATTAGAATTGTCCTTTGCAGGTCATTTTTTAGAAAGATGAGAGTTTATGTGAATACATTAATCATCAACTAACGACCTAATCATGTCCTGTATGACTCATGCCGAATAGCTTTTTAACTTTGGATGCTATAATGTATTTGCCTGCCCTGGTCTTCACAATGTGGTGCTTTGCTTGATCTTTATCTTGCTAAATCAGTTCAGAAATTACGATAACCACTCCAGTTCTTGCTCTAGGATGAATATTGTCTGTAATTGTTTTTCCTCTCGATTCTACAGAAAAAATGCGAGAAGTACTGGCCAGAAAAGAGGACACTTTACGGAAAGATCACCGTCACACTGACCAAAGAAGAGATCAACGTACACTACACAGTGCGCACGTTTGTCGTCAAGGTAACCACAAATTATGTCTGCTTGCTTTGTCAGTCTAAGTGGTGAACTTGTTTTCATGAAATGTGAAAATACATCACATATTTTTTAATATCAAATATAATTTAATTAATTTGATTAATGAAATTGATTAATTTAATTAATTTGATGAATTTTATTAATTCCATTAATTTCATAAGGGGGAGTCTTTCTGCAGGTCAAAAAATAAAATTGTGTAACAAACATGGAAAATGGTAGAAAATACAATAAATATCTTCCCTCCCAGTAATCAAGATAGAAACCAACTTCAAGCGATCGCTAGGTTTTTAAGGAGGCTATTCGATGCGTCACTCAAATCCTCCGCCAATCTTGTAGCTTAGAGGCTGAGACTGTAATCAGCACGCATCCATGGTCCACCGCTCCACAACATCCGGGATATTGCGAATAGTACGTTGAATGGTAGCTCCGCGCTTGTGTCCGCTAACATTTTATAACAATGTAGACAATGAGCCCTAGTATGATAGTCCGTTTTTCTACCGTTAACAAGGCTAGTTGTTCACTTTTCCTGAAAATTTTCGTGAAGCTATGACTGTGAGATTTCATACACGTCTCTGTTAGGGTACACTGCTAATTCTCGCTGAGGATCATGACTATTCCAAATGGGCCATTTTTAAGAGAGGAATACGAACAATGAAGCCAATCGAAGAAATATTTTGAGAAAATGCAATCAAGTAATGAAATATTTTACTTTCAATCTATTACCCCCAAAACACATTTACTGTAAGTAAGTGTACTTTTGTATTGGACATTGGCAAGGTATGCCTTGCTTCTGGCTATCGCACTGTATTCGGTTTAGGCTGAACAGTTGAAATAAACCTTTTTCTTTACATGCACAATGCCCTGTACTTACAGAAAGGTACATAACAAGAATCACAATATCATACATGGTATCGTTACCTTGATAGCTAGTTCCACCTTTATACTAAGCATCTTATTGTCGACTATTTATCCATGTCTTGGTACATCAATTAATTAAAGTGCGCAAATCAGATTGACAATGTAACATCGAAATACACTACTAGGACTCCTCCAAAAAGAGTGTATACTGCCATCACTTCTACCTCTATATTTGCGTGCTTACTGCCACTATTACCTATGCAAATTGCCTGTTTTTGACGTACTTTAAATTTTACCAGCTCCTTAAAGATACTCGTGAGGTGGTCCAGTTCCACTTCACGTCATGGCCAGACATGGGCGTGCCCCAGTACACGACACCGCTGATGAACTTCATCAGGACGACCAAGCAGCACAAGGCAAACAGCCAAGGCTACACCATTGTGCACTGCAGGTAAAGAGGGTGCATCAACATAACCAGTGTTTCCTGATTGGGAATGAGGGGCAAAGGCTAATGTGGCGACATAAGCCATGATCTAGACCATGACTTCTTACGCACAACCACACATACACAACCACAGACACACACATACACATACATACAAGCACACATACACACAAATACCCATATACAAAAATACAAATACCAATTACAATATTTGAAATAAAGTTTTTCCTCTATGTCCCATGTGCTTATTACCGTGTATTGCGATTTGTTTACAGTTCCTATCAAAAAAATATACATATGGTTTGAACATTGGCAGAATTTGATTTGCAGCTAGAGGGGATACTGGGAGAATGTTCATTTGTGCTACATTTGTTTAAGAAGGACTAGTTAGTGAGAATAATTGGTGATTTTGAAATTTAACTGCAGCACTCCTAGAATTTAAATGGTTGAAAATAAGGGGCCAAGAAAGCCAACCTTTGTCCCAATGTTTATCTCTCACAATTTCCTCTCATATATATTCTTCATTTTTTAACATTCTCTGATGGGTTGTGTTATCTTTGGACTGTTGAAATACTATTTTTTGTGTGTTCTCTTCCTCGAAGTGCTGGAGTCGGCCGTACAGAGACCTTCATAATTCTTGACTCAATGTTGGACCAGGCCGAAGCAGAAGGTGTCATCGATGTTTTCAATTTCGTCAGCGCCATGAGAAAGAACATCGTTAAAATGTTCCAAGGCTATGTAAGTCGTTGTCGTCCTTACCCGTGACCCTCTTTCACCATGTCTCTTGCCACGTAAAATAGTTACTCAAGGGCAAATGAAGTATTGCCAAATGAATGTTTAACAAAAAACTACGACACAGATGGGTAATACGGATGGCAATTGTGACAAGTAGTATTAACCAACATAAAAGAGAACGCAAACATGTTTTGCTCCAATGTCAAAAACAAACATAAATTCTGTGTACCCTTCAATTTAATAGGACCAGTACCTGTTCATCTTCAACGCCCTGCTTGAGACCTTTACCTGTGGAGATACCAGCATAGATCAGGATGTCTACCTCCAGCGCTACCCCTCCTTGCTGACTCCGAGGCCAGAGACGGGATCCACAATCCTTCAGGAGCAGTTTGGGGTAAGATCTTGGAAGGTGTTAAGGTATCAGGGGCATTGCTACCTAAGTTTGTTTTATCCGACTATTCATGAAATTGTAACTCTTATTCCAGATCTCAAAGAAAACATGTTCATAATATATATACTTGACTGATTTCTCACATCAAAGCTAATGTTAAGTAGAAGGAAAATGTCAAATTGATGTAATGAAACTTCATGCGATCTTAAAAGAGAGTTTAACTTTTTACATATGGTTAAAGTAGGTTGTACATTCATACAAACATTATCATGTTTAAAAACCAAGAAAAAATAACCACGTTGATGGTTCAATTACATATTCCTGAAATGATTGCCAGTTTATTTGTTACATTAACGTTATTCCCGTACCCCTTTGCTACCAGTCTGGCCTTGTGACGCGTCATTTTTTACGAAAAGAATTGAAAATCCCTGAACTTCTATTCAATGTTCCACAGTGCCTAGAGACGTTCACCGTTATACCCCGAGATATCGAGCTGACGGGGGCTAGAAGTCAACGCAACATGGACAAGAACAGATACCCGGGCAAACTACCAAGTATGATTTCCTCGATAAATCTACTTAGCAGTCCCCCAACATGTATCATAATCACTTTTAAAGAACCTTGTTTGTTTTACTATTCACCTCGTCTATCATTGAATGCATGTGTGTTGAAAGATCTGTTACAATTAAGTTTATGTTGTAATAAGATAGTATTTATGTAAAGAAATCTACAACTACGATTTACCATCTGTTTGTATTTGCCATTTGCCATGTTGTGAGGTTGGTTTGAGATTTGTCATGATAAGCTTCGGTGAGGGTGGTAATGAAAAAAGGCAAAAGTGGGCGAAAAATTATATTGAGAAATGTGACGATTATTTTGATATGATAGTCTATTGTTTCTTTCAGCTGAAGAATCAAGGCCTCATCTGATAACTGAGTTCGAGAGTGGAACCGACTACATCAACGCATCCTTCTTGCCCGTAAGTAGGGGACTGAATACATTTTTGCATCCTTCCCCGTGAACGGCCTTTTTAGCTCATAACGTGAAATAGGTAATAGTTTATGGGGGCTTCCTTTCATCTGAAATGGCCCATTGTCAAGTTTAAATAACGAGTGGGTTTACAAGTGCACTGATATGGAGATGTGCTTTATCCTAATGGAAGTCTCCTTATACTTATGTTCCATATCACGTCACTAAACAGCTGCAATGTATAATTTGTTTTACATATCTTATATAAGTATTCAGGATTCATAGAGTACTTATTGGAGGCAGCATGAAAAGGGCTCAAAACGCATGTTGATTATCTCTTTATTTGCCAATGATGCAATTATTCATACGTTGTTAATACCACTCCTATGGATCAATTGTTTTTGTTCTGGTACACATAGAGTTAAACTACTTATTGTTTTACTTCCTGCACAGGGCTACACGAAGAAGGACATGTTCATCGGTACACAGAGCTCTCTCCCAAACACCGTGATCGATTTCTGGAGACTTGTCTTTGACTACAAGATCTGCACCATCATCATGCTCAACGGTCAGCCTTTGGAAAACCAGGTATGGCTGAGATAGTTATCATGGTAGTGATATACACATTGATTAATGGTGATGATATTGATGATATTTCCGTTGATTACGACGATACGTATAAAGGCATAACTGATGTGGAAGAATACATGGAGAAAAAAAACAGTTATTATGGTAATCGATGACGGACGCAGTTCTTGTGAACTTTTACGGAAATACTTGCTAACATAAGCCGTCATTATAACTTGTGGATAATCCGACTGATTGTGGAAAAGCTATAATTTATATAGCATGCTTGTTCGATATAGTTAATGATCTTAATGATCTGAAAGTATGTCATTATAATTTCAAAGCTAAAATTTGAGTTCACCGCTTGGTTGGTGTACGAACTGCATGGAATAACTTATGACGTAATGTCTGCCTCGCTCATCTTAATTCTGATCATGATGATCGAAAGACAGACAGATAGTAATTAGGTTTTTTTAGATAATTCCATTTGTAGCCTTCAGCATGTTCAGTACCCAAGCTGGACGATGTATGAGCACCAATCATAAAGTGTGCTTCTACACTGCATGTATCTTTGCACTTTTTATCAAAAACGGTTGAAAGAAGAGGTATTTATTTCTCTTTACAAAAGTTCGTTAATGAGCGAACGCTACTCTGATTTTCCTCTTCTTGAAATTACCCACATAGAGCATGGCTCAGTACTGGCCAGACGGCTCACAGAATGAGGTATGCTTCGGTCCTTTCACCATTTCACTCATCAATGAGGAACACTACGACGAGCTCTCCACCAGAACCCTGGAAGTACGGAGTATCACCTCAAAGGTAGTTAAAACCACTTAATTCATAATGCTTAGGTTGTGATATTATATAAATCAATATTGATATCACTCAATAAGAGAACGCAGCACAGACTCTGTCACTAATAGTCAATTTGTATCTTCAAACGGCAGGTGACAAAAGGAGAGGTGATATGGTGATTGTGATCTGCTATTGAGATTAACCACCTAAGAGATAGTACATGAATGTTTAATATATATTTTTATCACCTCGCGTAGTCTCGGGTCCAGACCGTGTGTCAGTTGCAGCTCCACACGTGGCCAATGGCCTGTGATATCTCGTCATCAGCGATTTCCATCATCGAGCTTCATCGTCGAGCCATGATCTGGAATGACAAGAATGGCAAAGAGGCACCCATCCTCGTACACTGCAAGTGCGTAACAACACAAACTTCCTGAACATGCTGAAATCTTCATATGTGAACCCGTCAACTCATAGAGTATCCAAGTCCTATAGACTTAACATGAAGGCCACCATTTCCCTGAAATACCAAGTGTTCAAAAGTAATCAGGTTATTCTACCATGGTGATGTAGCAGTACCTACATAGATACATTTTATGTTAGCTGGTGGATTCTGAAGGATCCTGCAATCGCTCGACTAGGTATGCTCAGTTACCTAGAGGGGAATGTACTCGAATTCGGGCTGAAAAAGACGACTAGATCCTTGGCTATACCTCTACTCACTAATTTTCCAAAGGTGCTTTGGAACTTTGACAACGTTGGAGTGTTGTGATCTTTCATATGCTAGCTGTAATATCCTTTTTGCTGAAATACGTAAGGTAACATTTTAAAGGTGATACGCTAACTAAACTCCGACGTTGTAATCATGTTAATGTTGGAACTCGTTCCATTCAAGAATACATTTCGCATTTTCTTTCATCACAACGTTTTCTTGGATTATTAATACAGTGTTATGGTTATTGGACTTTTATCATTTTATTCTGTGATTTCCCTGCAGGGATGGGGAGGGGGCTACGGGTACGTTCTGCGCCCTCTCGTCTGTGATGGAGCGAGTTCACGTAGAGAAGCTGGTGGACGTCTTCCAAGCCTGCAAGAGACTCAGAGCCATCAGAGGAGGCACCGTTGCGTCTGTGGTAAGATATATGCTTCAATCAGTTTGCTTTCCTCTTTTAGTATACGTTCTTCCTTTTATTGCAATGTTTTGCAATTATGGTATATATATTCAATTTCCTTGTCATAATTTGTCTTCGATGTGTATTACTTTCGTGTGTTTGGTGTCCATAATTTATAATACATGCTTTAATTTCATTTGAAAAGGAATACGTGACTATACACCCTTACACCATTTCAGTCATCTTGCAGATTCGTACCGCATCGTGGATTATTTGTGCATATCAATCATTATACCACTTACCCGCTTCACCATTATCATTTTTTTTGCTTGCAGGCCCAGTATGAGTTTATCCACTCCGTCATGAAGCTCTACTTGGATTCCAATGATATCTACGAGAACTACTGGGCGTAAACATAAAGATATTACTCTTTTACATGCCTTGCGATCTTCCATCCCTGTCAACATCGTTTTTATGATGTAGGAAACGCATTCAAACTATGCTTGCAACAAAACTTTGAAATACAGTAGTGAATTCTTAATGAAAGTATCAAACATTTGAAAGGTTTTTAATTCGGCTTTTGAGCTTTTACATTTCGAACACATTTACGAGACTGAGTGGTTACTCAACCTTAATGATTCAACACGACATCTTGATTATATCAGATAATAAATCAATAGAAGAATTGTTTTACGGAGTACCCTGGGTGGGTTGTTATCTAGCGGCATCAACTACATTGCCAAACTCAATCTCCTCTAACTTCACTTCACAGAAATAAGGCTGTCGGTTTGTTTTACTAGCAATGTTTTCCTCAAATTATGATTCATCCATTGATATGAAGTATGAGAAGATGTGTAAATATGCTCTACATATCAATTTTATGGAAATCTGGGTTATCTTAAGGTCAAAGAATGCAGCTCTTACGCTTTCTCACCCATTGTACACACTCAAGTAAATGAATAAAATTATCAATAAATTAGTTAAGTTATTGCCGATATTGTACAATCAGGGCAACGAATATTCTCAGAACGGGATTTCAATGCAATGGATGATAAAGAAAGATTTGCTACTATTTCGTTACTACGTCAGAAATTGAAGAGAGTGTTATCCCGTGATGCTTTCATGCAGAGCTGTATGCAAGGTAGTGACGCTATGAAAGTAATACACACATCTTAGTAAGCAGTGTATATGAAACTATGCTCCTCGTAAACACACGAGCGTGAGTATTTTTAGTGTTAGGTATCATACCTAGGATTTCTGAAGAAGATTGAAATCATAGTATGAAATACGAGCTATTCATGGAGACCTGAAAGTGTTCAACCCCGAGCCAGAGTGTTGCAGTGATCCGAGAAGAAGATGAATTTACCTCTACCAACTGAAAAAAATAATACATGTAGCAGGACTGACTAGCAGAAATAAGTGTAGAGCCACTGTGTGTAGATGGAGGTCTACCGTATCTTTAAGGTCAGGGGAGCATTTATGCAGAACGGCGAAATAGAGAAAGTTTGGCAGCAACATGGGTTTGCTACAGAACCACTTATTGTAGTTGAAAGGTCATGTCTAATTCTGGACGTAAGAGAACTATGACAGATACATAAAGAGCCACCAATGAATTATGACGTATTATATGTAGAGAGCTGCCGAATAAAGTCTACAAAGTCTTATATTATTTGGGTACACTGTTGCACTGGGAACTAGCAGTAAAATTACAATTTGGTTAGTGAATGGCAGTCAATTGTTCGAAAATGTTATATGATTCTTTTTTACGAACCTATTTGATATACATATCAAATTCAGCAACATATACGGATTGAAGGCAAGGTCGAATACCCCAATCGCGATTGTAATCATGTCACCTGTACAGACTTCTTCACAGTCTAATTTTTTTTTTGTGATTGTGAACGTGCATGGATATTGGTGGCCTGTACTCTCTGGCTCATATTCTGATCGGAGGTTCAACGCAAACAGTGTGCTAAGCCTGCACTTACCTTATGGGACACTAAATACAACAGCGTGGAACATAATTAGTATTTTTTCAGTACAAATTATGTTGTGCTCGAAATTACTATGGTACATTAAGTTTGTCCATAATAACCGCAACGAATAATTTAAATCCTTCACTGCTGTGATTTTGTGATAAAAAATCAATCATTTTGTGACAGCATCAGATTACATGTATTTATTTTGCGCCCTATAAAGTTAGTCCAGGATTAGTTCAGACTCTGTTCAAACTACGAACCTTTGTATGCATGCGATGCATTTGTCAAGGTTTATCATGTATTGGCCTTCGATACTAGGGCGGCACACCCGCCATAGCACCATTGTATATAGTCTTAAGATAGGAGATTCGGTCAAAGGACAAAGGAACATCTCATAGGCGAACATGCCTTTTTATCCCAATGTATAGGTCTAGGTGCATTTGAAGAGTAATGAATATTTCAATCGCCCAGAGGTAATCTGTGTAATCATATATTACGTAACCGGTTCGAATACCTGAAGACTCCAAGCCAAAATACAATACTGAAAGGGTAAACTGAGATAACTATTTCTTTGTAGGCCTTATCTGTATTCTGTGTCATCACATATTACGTGAACATTTCGCATACCTCAACGCTCCAAGCCAGTTTGTAGTTAATCATTAGTAGATACGCAGTGAGTTCATTTGGGATTGTACATTTTACCTCATAGAATGTGACCTATGTCACATATGGACGTGAAAGCTTGAACACCTAGAAAAGGTTGTCATGTGCTGATCTAATTAGGCAGTTTGAATGCATTCATACCCCCCCCCCCCCCCCCTGCGCCTACATCCAATTGGAAATAGATCTGATTAGGTACATGTTAGGAGTGATAGGTTTTGCCTCGCCAAACTGTTTTCCACACTAATATTACATTCCAGTGACGTCCCCCATAATTTAATCGGCGGGGTTCCTGAAGTGGTTACCATGGCAACACAAAGACAAAACTAAAGACATTGAACTGTCGTAAAATGTATGGTAATCCATAGGCCTTCATCTAGCACATACTTCAAGAAAGACTAGTAATCTTCCATTTCATTCATGGTGTCCAGGGTTTGTTTTAGCAAATGGATGTATCAGGTATCCAGGCCAATGCTGGTAGCACAATAATTACATATAATTCCATATTGATACGGTTATGCACAATTTTCAATCACTCACACAACCTTGCAATATTTATAGACAATGTTGACCAAAAGATGTATTGTGATTCATAATTACTTTAAAGAACAAATCATACTGATTGACGTTGTATCGATCTTTTGACCGTGTGTTTAGTCTTTGGTCCTAATAAAGTATTCTTGGAACATTGTGAAGAAGCTACTGTGGCAACAAAACATGAAAACTACTTTATATAATACATCATGACCATTTGATACAGGCAATGTTAATGCTATATCAACCTCGATTATAAAACATTTTTGCCACTTTATTGTAATTTCGTTGCTAGTTGCGATAGCAATTGCTGTTCTTATTTTAGCTATTCTAATAATTTTCTAAAGACCAAAGCATGATGTACTAAGTGCAGAGAACATTTCATATAGAGCAAAATCATAAGATGTAGTCCCTTGTGGCAGCCATCTTTGATAGACGCCATTTCGAATAATCAAATTTGCTGAATGGCGAGCGTTCCACACCACCCTAGATATCATTACTACACCTCACAGATGAATAATCAGCAGCGAAGCGAAACTACATCAGAGATTTCATGACCATGCCCCTTAGCCGTCGTGCCTAGGCGAAGATTGTAAAGTTGTAGACAGGGGAAACTGCTTAGAGGGATGATGAGGCATAAGAGTAGAAGAGACAGTGGTGCGGTGAGATCCATAAGGGTTAAGGTAGGCTAGATTTAGATAAGGAGCTACTTGAGGGGGGAGAGCCTCGAGATGATAATGGGGACAGTTATTAGACGAATATTATGAATAACGATCAAGATTCGGTTGGGAGCCACACAAAAGCGTAGAGAGCAAGGATAGGAAGAAAATAATCTACTAGAGTTAAATGAGTTTAGTTAGAGAGTTTGTGTATTTAAGTGGCCCTTTATTCATATATGTGCTCTCTATCTCATAGTAATCATTTCGCTCTACTAGAACTTTATCCCGCTTATTTTCGAATGGATATAAAACTATTTGTATGAGTAGCTCTCGTCCCACCCAAGGTGTCTCCACCTGTATTCAGCTTCTCTCTCGTATTATTCTTAAACACAAATTTGCATATATACAATACGATCAATTCGTGTTATAGTTTCAACATAATCGTGATCAATAGTTTGTCTATCTACCGCAACATTCAGAATCACTTTCCAACTAATTTCATTGTCCTAACTGTAGAATATTGGCCAAAAATGCCCCCTTTAAAGACGGATTTTGATTTAATTGTGACTCTTATCCGTTAACTATGATGTCATCGTGACATATATCACATTGATAGTGGTGACTTATTCATCACTCTCAACAATACTCTCAACTATTTTTGGCATTATGATAAGCTCATTTTCCTTACATTTGTATAGAACTTACATTTAGAGTATAGTTTACAGGTTTTAAACATTGCACATATTTTGTAAAGCATTATTTCACATATTGTGACACTATTAAGGAGAACAAAAAGTGGCAAAGTTAAATCTTTGAACACTTTATTTCATTTGATGTATCATGATATGATAAACACATTTTTTAGTGGAAGTAAGCTCCAGTCAGATTCTGCTGTGCAGTTATAGTAGATTATTAGAGTGGTGATAAAATTGACAAATATGGCATTTTGTACTTCATTACTAAAGAGGTGATAAGCAATATAAAGCTACCAGCTTGCAAAGGTTATTATACCAATTGGTCAACTAGAGAACTATCAACCAGTTGAAGTACTTTTGCTATGTAGTTCATAATGACAAGCGAATACGAAATTTGATACTTTTTTAGATGGAATTACTAGCTTGGGCGCGGCTGGGCACGTTTTTTATGTTACTTATCTGAAAGGGAAATATGTGAAAGTAGCATTTCATGCAATTTTTTAAGCAGGTATGATAAACTGATAAATATATTTAAACTAGTAATGATTCTACTTCTATTATATCTTGTTGTTAATCGGATTGAAATTGATATATTGCCAGTTTTTACTCAAGGCTGCGAACTTCTTGGTTAAGTACTGTAAGGTACATTAGTTAGTCTTTAATTGCCTCAATATCTGGATATGTGGAGGATGGTTAAGAATATTGTTTTCAATAAGATGTTTCAAAGCTACTCCAGACAACCTAGTTGGTCAACATTATTGCGCTTAGTGGGAAAGAAATTGTATCGAACTTGTAATGAGTATGTAATCATCATTGCACTAGCTTTCTTATTTCCTATACGATGCCTACATACAGCTCTAGAAGTAGAAAAAAGGCAAAGAAAATTTGCGTGTTTTTATTGCATGAGCGCGGTGCATTTCCCCCGTTAGAGACAAACTTTCCATGGCGTTAAAACAAATAAAGGATTTTGAATAGGTATATGTCTAATTAGTTATAGCAGTATTATCTGCGGATCAATTGCAAAAATCCCTTCATTGAATATTATAAAGAAGAAGATCAAGTTTACCAAGCTTTGGATAATTTTAATTTATTATGTATACGAGTTGTAAGGCCAGCGTAGTTTGCTACAGTAATGTGAGGTGTACAATACTCCGAGAGTTTCAGTTGCATGTTTTCGATTAAAGGTTATGTTTTCCTGATGACTGTTTTGTCTATGGCATCACATGTGTGTTATTTGTATACGAATCTTCTTCAGGAATTATGGTGAGTACCTTAATGTCGATTATGTCGGATAGAGATAAATAATCGTCTAGATGGATATGAGCTCGACTTGGTGTGTGGGGTATAAGAGTTTTGGCGCCGAAGATGTTCGCTCGCTTTCTTACCTTTTAGGTTTGGATACCGAAAACTAAGCTTAACAGTTTTGTGTAAGTGTAGTAACATAGGAATTGAAGTCATCTTTTCATTCCTTTTTGTTTTCTTCCATTTCACAACCAAATTGAATTTTTGTTATTCAAATGTTTCAATTTACGAGCAAATAAAATGTAATGCACCCTGGAATGATGTGGAGCCTCCACCATACCCATCGCCCCGTAGGCCAGCGGCATAGCTCAATGATTCCTTACTTTTGTCTAAAAGCACCAAATTTGGCACACATGAAGAATTAAATCATCTAATAAAGCAAATCTGGATTTTGAGCTCTCTTTAATTTTTGCCCAGAAGATCAATGGCGGCTGTTTTGAAAAATGGCCGCTATTCAAAATTTTAAGGGAATATTTGTTTTTATCATGTAAGGTATCACATTAAAGCTAATTAAGTTTCCTACAACGTGATACCAAATCAATTGTGCTTTGGAGTTATTTTCGTGATTTGGGGGGAAAATGTGATTTTCAAACAAAAATGCCAAGATTTTTGAATTATCTTCAATTGTGTATTGGTTCATATTTCAAAAAAAACTTTCTCATTAATAGACTGAAATGTTCTGAAAAACTACCAAATGAGATGTTTTATATTGTGTGCAGAACTCAATTACACTCCATTTCATGATATAGTGTTAGAGCTCTCCAAAGTTGAAACGTTA
Organism: Arbacia lixula; assembly: GCA_963669155.1. NCBI lineage: Eukaryota > Metazoa > Echinodermata > Echinoidea > Arbacioida > Arbaciidae > Arbacia > Arbacia lixula. The sequence goes on along the minus strand of OZ022580.1, from coordinate 598,930 downwards.
AAGTCTGCTAAAGCAGCGTTTTGCGCATATCGGTCTTCCGCCATTATGACCATGAGTAGCGGATCTAAACGTCCCCACATAGTGGCCAAATGTTCTTGAACTTGGGAAATGCGGTACCTTTGTCATCGTATACTACTGCATATACACATTCTTAATGGTAATTGTGCTCCTTCCCCAATTTCTCTGGTAAAAAAGGGTTCAGTTCCCCCCACCCCCTTAGTGTCTACGTAGCCTGTGGGGCATATGCTTAAAGCGATCTTAGGAATATGAGCTAAGCCAGATAGAGACGAATAGGGTGGGGGTGAGAGAAAGAGAAGATGAGAATGTAAGTGAGGGGGAGAAGAACGGGTGTTAGGGGGAGGGGGGAAAAGTAATGTGTACACACATAACTTGTATTGTGTGCTGAAGTCTACCTCTAATAGCAATAGAATCTTGGACTAATGAGATGAAGGCAATGCAGAAAAGGGAGAGAGAGGGAGTGAGATAATGGGTGGAGGGGGCGACTGTGCTTTTGGTGCGTGTATGGGGGGGGGGGGGCAGGTTGACAGAGAGTAACATATATTACGTTGCCAGACGATGTCTACCATTAGGGGTCTTCAATGCACTGCAGTCTAGATAATCTATCAATAACATAATTAAGCCAAGACGGGCAAAGAGAGAGAGAGAGAGAGAGAGAGAGAGAGAGAGAGAGAAGACGGAGGCAGGGCCAGGGGGTCGGTGGGTGAAGGAAGATTTGATTTGATTTGATTTGATTTGATTTGGTTTTATTTATGCACTGGAGCCATCGATCAGTCAATAAGGCTGTTTTTCAGAAGGGCCATGCCTCATAAAAACAATTAAATAATAATATACACATTCAAATTTTGCAACATAAGTCAATGAAAACAAATACAAAAATTATGAAAACAATGAAGATAAATACATCTTATGACACTAACAAACAAGAGACACACACAAATAATTATGTAACAATGTCAATCACAAGGGGGGGGGGGGGGTGAGCGGGGAGTCTGACCAGAACAAAACAACTGCATATATAAAACCGATACCAAAAATAAATCTATGTACATTATCTTTTCTAATTATTTTGCAAATAAGTTCAAATTATCTAATGTCCGAGTAGGTTCTGGTAATGATGCTGCGGTATAGGCAGCCGTTTCTTACAAAGTCTGTTCTGAGTTTCGGTAGACTTAAAACCCCTTTTGAATTACGAAGGTTGTGGGAGAGGCGAGGTTTAAGGGTAATCCTATCACACAAGAATGGAGGTAATCGGTTGTGCAGTAACACGCGCAAAGATAGACATAGTATTCCTCAAGAAAGCCCTTAACATTGAACAAAATTTACCGTAAAGAATAAACATGTGGATCCTGATGTTGACCTAAGCTCTGTCACTACAAATGACGTAAAATACGACTCGTACATGAACGATTCTGCACACTTAGGACATTGTCCTGAATGGAGCTGAACGAGTAAATATCCATGTCATTCACACAACATTGTTACAATAATGGTTACAATTTTATAGGAGCCTTAAATAAAGTTCATGAAACGACGGTTGTACTGGGAAGTTCATAATACCCTGAAAAGCCCTTCACCCGTAGCTTGAATGGCAATTACATGGACGAGTTTATATTTGCTTCCTCAGCAAAAACTAATTATTCAAATTCATCTTCAGTCTACATTATGCTGGTGAAAACGATAATGACATTGTATAGGGACCTTCTCGAGCAGGTAGGGACTACTACCACAATTATGTCATCAGTACTACATACAACATGTAAAAAAGGCATGCAGACCCAATAAGCACCGCTGTGTGTAGAACATGAGAGGGAGAAAATGTGTTTAAAAAAAATGCTGCTTTTGCGGGAATTCTTAAACATAATCCTGGTAGTTTTCAAAAGGTTTCCATTCATAAAGAAGACGAATTTTTGAAATATTTTTTTACAAAGTTTGATGGTGAAAAAATATGTAATTTATATAAAAATTACGAATTTTGGAAAAAACTGTCAAAAATCACATTTGTTGCCCAAATGTCTCATACAAACCACCCGAAATCCCGTTAAATCTGACGCTGTCTTGCCGTTAACTCAATCCTCTTTAGTATGACACCTTATATGATGTGTGAATATGTACCATTCAATTGCTGTCTATGAAAATTGATCAATACTACTTTTCCATGGCGGCCATTCTGTAAAATGGCCGCCATGGCTCTCCTGGACAAAATTTGAGATTTCTCAATATCCAAAATTGTGTGATATACCTCATTCCACAAGAGTGCCAAATTTGGTGCTTTTAGACAAAAGTGAACAATTAGGTCAAAATATCGAGCTATGCCGCTGGGCGACAGCTCGATCACCATCCCACACACAGTTACAGGTACAGGACCCACACTACTGTCGTCTGTTTAGTACTCCACTATAGCATTGGTTGTTGCTAGTCAGGCAAACCTCGAACCACCTGTTGGGTTACCATGAGAAGCCTATTGTTTGAAACAGACATGAGAGCTACATTCTCGGTCTGTGAGCGCGTATTATATCTGTTTTTGCTTGTTCTGTTAATGCTTTGAGCTACCTTTTCATTCGCTCACCCTGCCGAGTAGAAAAAACGACCTTTCTGCGAAATGAAAAGAGCCGCATGACGTGTACGGATCGCCGTCCAATCAGATCGAAGAAGCCGACAAAATGAGGTTGACGCGTGTGTACACGGTCTAACACTTAAGGTACTTAAACCAGGGATGGGTTATGGAAGGATATGAAACAACTTTCTTTCTTTGAACCCATGCGTGGCACCGCCGAAGAAAAAATGTCCTCTCAGCATGTGCTCTTCAGATGTTTTGAAAATTAAGAACAGGATTGCGTAGCAACGGTTTCTCAGAACAAAAGAAATGTATATAGAGTCTTATTTCGCTTGTCCAGTTCTGTTCGATTGCATCAAAATTTTGTGAGGAAAAGAGATATCAGCGAACAAAAATAAACAGTTTTTTGTACTAAACTATCTCAGTTGCACGCAAATGGACGCAAACTCTGTAAATAAAAATAAACAGCTTAAGATATAATTTTGATAAGGATTGAATCCCACATTTGCGGAAATCTGCGGAAATCTGCGGAAATTTGTTAATTTTGTGAGTAAGAATATTATCTTTTATATTCCACATACTAAGAATGTTGCTATATGATTGGTCAAGAGTTGATCACGTGATGAGGCGTAGTTTTTCCTATCAGATCACCTGAGAATAAAAGTTCGTTACACTCTAGGTGATAGTACTTTTTGGTTTCGCTGATCTCTTCACTCCTCACAGTCCTAATGCGTGATTAATATTTTGAGGACGCGCGAAATAAAAGTGCGTTACACTCGGACTATCAGCTCCAAATAAGGCGTCCAAACGCGCGTCATAATGCGCGTCCTAATTAAACGCGCGTCCTAATGCGCGTCCTAAGTAACGCGCATCCTAACGCGTGTTCCCCATGGTAGCGGCTCGGGGTTAGGTAGAGAAGTAAACATTACTTTTGTACGTTAAATTGACATTTTTGGTATAGATAGTTGGTTTCAGATGTGGAATATAAATCAAATAATCAACTTTTGGTTTCAGGCAATGAGACGAACTATCACTTCCTCGGCGATCTGAATGTATACGCTATCTTTCCTCAGCTGCGCTTCGGAAAGATAGCTACATCCAGATCGCCTCGGAAGTGATAGTTCATCCCATCACCTTCACCAACGTTGATTATTTGTTTAATATCTCCGTTTGTGCATCATTCAACAATTATTTAGAAGAAAACTGAGTACAGGATCTGAAGTGGTGTTGCCCGTAACTTTCTTGAAAATTGCACTAAAAGGTGATAAGAAACATAGCTTCCAGAGACAAAACAGTGAATTAAAGATATTGCTTTCCAAGTTGACAGCAGCTAAATGTCGGTGCCGCGCATGGGACATCAAAGCATTGTAATGATTGTGGAATGCTTTTGACATTCATTAGCACGCTTTAGTATGCATACAAATGTTTGAATATATTATGCTCGAGTTTCTTCTCCTTCCTAACACATCCCTGCTTAAACTAAATAACTGCACTTAACAACAATGCGACCCAGTGGCGTAGATAGGTTCGTACACCTGAGGGGATGACTGGGCTGCCAACGATCGAGAGGGCGCGAAAGCGCCCGAGCGAGGGAGCGAAGCGAGCGAGCGTAGGGGAGGGTGTGGGAGGGGGGTGTCCCCCCTCCCACGGTAGGGAGCTTTTGCAATTTTGAACTTGAAATCGTGCAATGTGATGCATACTTAATGGGGTAAAATAACACACACAAACGTACACGCACACACACACATACTCACTCACACACACACACACACACACACACACACACACACACACTCATACATTGTACTACGCCTTAAATGGACAGTCATAGTTTCGACGAGATCTACACACCGTGGCACATATTTTGCAGGGAGGGTTCGTAATGGATAGGGGTAGTTTGGGTACCATTTGGCTTGAAACAGAATTTTCTGCGGTTTAGTTTCTAGTACGGGAATGGAAGAAGTTGGGGTGATTGGGGCTAACCCATGCACAGTCGTTAAAACCGGCATCAGTTTCATCATCATCTTTTGCCTCAGATGCTCCATCACCCTCAACGGCACTTTCTTCTGGTTGAACTTCCGTAAGAACAGGCCTTTCTCCGACATTATCCGATTTTGATGTAGACGGCTGTTCGCCATCATGTTCTTCTTTCTCATTATGCTTGAAAAAGAAGTGATCTTTGATGTTTTCAACTTCTTATTATGAGCCATCCTAGAATCCGAAAATCAATTCACGCTGTGAATTATGTAAGGGACACACTCACATACATTTTCCCCTTAAAAAGTTAAGGAAGACAAGGCCTCCTGCCTAGCGGATTCACCACGTGTTTTTGTTTTCTAAACACAACAAAAGAGTAACAACCCCCCCCCCCCCCCCCCAAGCAAAATAGCATAACTTCTTATCGAAGCGGTTTTGAGCAAAACAATTTGCAGGATTGTTCCTTAACTTATCTTGACTAACCTCTGTGTGAAAATGACATTAATCCAATTAGTCACGCATGAGTTGGCAAATTTTAAAGGAAAAAAATGTCGATTTTTCAAAAGTCACAAGGGTAACTGTTCATGCCGTTTTAACAGTACATTTTGGCATTTCTTTACTTTCTGCGATTTTTAAAGTGTATCCACTCAACCATGACACGGAAATGACTTCCAATATTTACATAACAGGTCATGTTACATCTTTGTCAAAATATCCAGTTGTATTTTTTTTTACAAAATTAAAGGGTTTTGAAAAGCTTCAAACTCCAGAGGGAAGAGTATTTTTTAAACGGGTTAAATGGGTTAAATGTCGGGATAGGTGTAGGTGCATCGAGAGATGGAAGTTAAACAATGAAAGGACATATGTTATGCACCAGAAATGGAATTCTTCAAAAATTAATGTGATAGAAACCCTAAATTACCCTTGTGACTTTTGAAAAGTTACATTTTTGCCTCTTAAATTTGCCCACTCACGCATGACTTATTTGATATTTGGAGTAATGTGATTTTTCACACTGAAGTTAGTCAATAAGGTGAGAAACAATCCTGCCAAATTATTTTGCCCCAAACCTCTGTGATAAAAAGTTATGCTATTTTGCTTAGTGAAGACAAACCACAAGATAACCACAAAATACTTGTAAGATTTTTTCTTTTTTACCGTCTGAATAGGCTTTCGCCGTGTGAATGCGGCTAATACCAATAAACAAAATTACAATAATGATGAGGATTAATATCATAATCACGATAATTATCATTATTAATATATAATTGTTATCATCATTATTTTTACTATTATTATCATCATTATGACTTATTAAGGGAGCAAATATCATTCCCCCAAACCTGGGGGGGGGGGGGGATGATTGTACATGCCATCCACCCCCCCCCCCTTATATTTTGAAGTGGGGGATGCATGCCCCTCATCCCCCCCCCCCCCCCCCCCCCCCCCCCCCGTTATCTACGTCCTCTAAATAGTATACGAAACATCCTCTCCGGAGAGCCAGCCACCTTTTGAGTGACGTGCTAGCTGCATTCGACCCACTACTCTGCCGGAGTTACGTAATCGGGCAACAACTAAGTAAAAAATCAAAGACGTGCGCGGGCACTTGACGTGTTTTCAGTAAATAAAATGCACAATGCGTGAAAGCTAGGTAGGCAATGTTTTGGAACATCTAGGGGTATGCACACGACCCTGTACGATGACACGCTGACGGTAAGTTCCGCCCCTCTAATGAATATGCATTATACCCAGACGTGTGTGTACAATGCTGTACATGTGTACCGATACAGTACACTCGTCCTCCCATCCTGTTTTTTATACGCACTTAAATCCATTGCTGTAGTGCATTCTACTTATATCATATGATATCGTATTGTTTTAGCTGACAGACGTACCAATACGTGCATCTATTGATGTAGTGCATTCTAGATGTTCCAAGCTGCATGCTACATGTTCCAAAATTTTAATTTCTTTATATATCGTATTGTTTTAGCTGCGTAGGAGGCAATACTCCTATCTATTGATGAAGTGCATTCTACATGTTCCAAGCTGCATGCTACATGTTCCAAAATGTCAATTTCTGTATATCTTATTGTTGTAGCTGACATACGTACCAATACTTGCATCCAATGATGTAGTGCATTCTACATGTTCCAAGCTGCATGCTACATGTTCCAAAATGTCAATTTCTTTATATATCGTATTGTTTTAGCTGACGTACGCACATACTCGCATCTATTGATGTAGTGCATTCTACATGTTCCCAGCTGCATGCTACGTGTTCCAAAATTTTAATTTCTTTATATATCGTATTGTTTTAGCTGACCTACGCGCCAATCGTTGCATCCATTGATGAAGTGCATTCTACATGTTCCAAGCTGCATGCTACATGTTCCAAAAATTTAATTTCTTTATATCGTATTGTTTTAGCTGACATACGTACCAATACGTGCATCTATTGATGTAGTGCATTCGACATGTTACAAGCTGCATGCTACGTGTTCCAACATTTCAATTTCTTTATGTCATATTGTTTTAGCTGCCATAAACTTGCATCCATTGATGTGGTACAATTTACATGTTCCAAGGTGCATGTTAAGGTCATTTAAATGCCATCTTTTCTTTCCTTTCTCCATCCTCTCCATTCACCCCCCCCCCCCCTCTCTTCTCCTCCTCTTGTCTCTGTTTTCTCTCCTACCACTCCTCACTCCACCTTTCTCTCCCTCTCCTCCCCATCCATCTTTCCATTCGTCATTCTTTATTTTACCTTACTCCACTCCTCACTTCCCCACTCTTCTTCTTATCTCTCTCCTTCAGTCTCTGTCGCCCTGTCCCCTCTCCCCTTTCTTCTAATATATGTAGCTTCCTACTTCCTTTCCTCTTTCCTCCCCCTCTCTCAGTCCTCCTCTTCTCTCCTACGTTATAGGTGCTCCCCCCATCCCCTCCGCCTGCTCTCTGCCCTCTCCATTTATCCTTTCGTCTCCTGCTCATTCTTTTTATATGGGAAATTATATGTGACAAGTCAAAACAAAAAATGATATATTACATGGAATTGTGATGACTAAAGCGTATTTATTGCATGTATCAGGGCATTCAAAGTCACACCCAAAAACACACCAAAAACACACTAAAAAAACAATTTCTTTTTTACTAGATTCTTTCAAATATACACTGGCTCACATTTCATTTTTTTTTTGCAACTGAAATACACAACTGTCATGATGCAATAGTGGTGTATTGTCTTTTGACCATGTTCTCTCAGATCACGTCTTGATAACTATCTTAAGAATTCGTGTTGTATTTATCTATTATAATGTACATATATTATGTTATAAGTATGATGTTATTTTGTCAATAGCAATATCAGACTAAGCGCATTTTATAGGTCCTTAACCAAAATGATATTAATCATTTTGTTGTTGTTTTCATCCTTATGCTTTGAATCAATGATATCTTTGAACTTGTAAAACATGTCTGCCAAAGTGAGATTCGTGAGGATAGTTTTTCTGCCTAGATTCAAGTCTTGAGAATGCATGAACACAACTCAGTGTGTAAAGATCTAAGTCTGGCAAGAAGGACTAAGCCTACTTCCCTGCCTGCTATCTCTGCAAGGGGGCACATAGGGCAGAGACCTTAATCTTTATTGCCAGACCTAAATGTTCACAGACTCAGTTGTATCCATGTACTCCACAGTCTAGAAATTGTAGGCTAACATCTTGGTAGGAACTAAAACTTGTTCCTATTGTTCATGCAGTGATGGACATAATTCTGCATACATTTGTTTTACAATACCATCGTCAAAACACAGTCATCTAGTTTGTAAGTAAATTGTCCTAGTATGAAAGTTGGGAGCCATGTTCTGGCTGCATATTCAAGATTACACTCACTGTTTTAGCTGGTTAGGTAAATCAAATTTTCATGAAGCAGGATGATCAGTAATAACCATGGATATTTTCAAGCTATATGTTGGTCTGTAAAGACAAGCCTATGTCTGAACCTCAAATGCAAAGTTTAGTGAGTTATACGCTTTGGCGTACAACTGGAAAACAAATATGGATGGTACGAGCTTGGAGGGGAAGAAATAGTGCTATTGTGATCAGAAATAATGCTACTTATATGCCAGTATAATTACGATATGGAAAAAAATGGCTCATTTTATGATGTACCAGTTAAGATATTAAAAAGTTTTTAATGTAACACTGTTGATAATGTGTATATACTCCCCTATAGACATCTGATATAAACAGTACAGGTATGCTTTTTTGGAAGTTGGTAATCTAGATATAACAAGGTGGTTTCTTTAAACATGTAAACAAAGAAATTTGCAAGGAAAGTATTAAATTGATACAAGGACAGTTTGGCTCTAATAAAGGTGTGTGTGTATATCTACAGGGAAGAAGGCTTAGTCCTTATTGCCAGACTTGAAACTAGGCCACCAACAGACAAGCTATCCTCACGAATCTCTGTTTGGCCGACAAGTTTGACAAATCCAAAGATATTATTGATTGAAAGCAATAAGATGAAAACAACAAAAATGATCAATATCATTTTGGTAAAGGGCCTATAAAATGCCTTCATGCGCTTACTATGATATTTACATGGACAAAATAACATTATACTTATAACATAATGTATATAGATTTTGATAGATAAATACAACACAAATTCTTAACATAGTTATCAAGAAATGATCTGAGAGAACATGGTCAAAATACAGTATACTCCTATTCATCACGCATTGTTCAACCATTATTGGATGAAGCCCTCCTCAATCAGTTTCCATTTGCTTCTATTTGCTGTCATTCTGTTTCTTGTTGCTGTGTTTTTGTATGATGATATTTCGTCTCTCCACCTTCTTTTTCTCGACCTCTTCTTCGCTTGCATGTTCTTGGTTGCCATTCTGTGAGTTTCTTGGTCCATCTGCTGACTTGTGTTCTAAAGTGTCCTGCCTATCTCCATTTCATCTCTTTATTTGTTTACTACAATATCTTTGACCTTCTTTTTCTGCCGTATGTGTAAGTGTGCTTCACTTTGTCAAGTAACGTTAACTTGAGCATTCTTCTTTCCATAGCTCTTTGTGTTGTTCTCAATTTATGTTCCATTTCTTTAGTTGTAGACCAGGGACCATATTCAAGAAACCTTACTAAGCCTAGTAAGTTACTAAAGCACATTCAGCTACATGCAATTTCAGTAACTGACTAGGCTAGTATGCACTGGTCAAATATCCTTCTCCTCATTGCGAGTTGTATTTTCATGTCAGTTAAAAGTTCTCTGTACTTATTAAAACATCCCCACCCTCATTTCATTTTTGTCAATACCTCTTCTCTTGCATTATTTGGCCCAAGTACTTGTAACTGTTGACTTTCTCTAACTGGTGATGGTATATTCTTATTTCCTCTGCTGTTTCAAAGTTAGTCATGATTTTATTCCCCATATGCATTTGCAAGCCAACCCAATTGCTTTCAACGTTCAGACTTTGCAACTGTTCTTCCATATCTTGCACAGAGGTTATAATCACTTCCTTTTCCTTAAAGGTTGGACTTTCTAAACACGTCATGGAATGCTGCTGTGAAAATGTTGGGTGATAATGTGTCCCCCTGTTTAACACCTCTATTTATCTTCACTTCTTTTGAAATATCATAATCGATGTGGATTCTTGCAGTAGCTGCATATATATCTTCCAAGATACGAATGAACCCTTCTTCAATTCCTATATCTCTTAGAGCATCGAACATGTCCTAATGTTCTATGGAGTCGAATGCTTTTTGGAAGTCTACGAAGCATAGACAAAGCTTGAGCTGCCTGGTACTCATTGGACTTTTCAATGAGCTGATTGATTGATTGTAGATGATCTGTTGTTGAAAATCCTCCTTTAAATCACGTTTGCTCCCTCGGTTGGTTCTGGTCTAATATCATCTTGAGCCGGTTTTGAATTACTTTGGTGAATATTTTATACGTCTGAGATAGTAGGCTGATCGGTCGGTAGTTTTTTTATGTCTGCCTTCTCTTACTTGTGCAGAAGAATAATGCTTCCATTTGGTTGGGATTTTCTTTTCCTACAGTATCTGGCTGAACAGGTTTGCCAATTGTCCAACTGTTTCCTCCCCGTCAGCTATAATAATGTCACTTGTTACTTCATCAGGCCCTAGTGCTCTGTTTCCTTCATTTATTTTATTGCCTCTTTCACATCTATTGGTAAAATTGTTGGTAATTCTCCTTTTTTCTCGATTATATTGATAGAGAAATTGTTTCATAGTATGTTTTGGATGTGTGGACTTTAAATTTCCTTTAGAGTATGACCAATATTATGAAACATACCTGCTTCATATATCCTAGGTGTGATAAATAATGTGTACCACAGTATTTAGAACGGGACACTGATTGATGTTTTTCGTATTATAAAAAGAGAGCTACTTGGGCAGCTATTTTGTGCACATTGAAAATAAAACACTGAATATGTCCAATGGGTTCCTCCTCTTCCTCTAATCCAAGAAAGAAAAAAAAAACGTTTTCTACGCACTGCACCCATAAGTTTCTCCAATTAAGCGGTTCTTCTCACGATACTGGCACATCGGCAGTCAGTGAGAGAATGACAGAGTTGCTTACTAGTGACTTAGAGTAGCACTGTATCAACTCTAAAGTAAGGAAAGAATTTAAATGAAACTAGTGCTCGTGAGTTTTCGTGAATACCAGCTCCATGAATATGGCCCCAGGTCCTTTGTGCAGATGGATATGGTGAATTTGTAAAATTGGTAAAATCAGTATAGATACATATGTATAAACAACTGATTGTACACTAAGTCCTAATTTATCGGATGCACACTGATGGCAAGAGTAACAATACTGGGAAAGAAGAGAGTGGTCCTGTTCATTATGTAATGATTATTGACCAATCCAAAGAGAAGTCACTTAGTTTAAATGTATTGTGTAAAAAGAGGGCGGGATTACAAAATATACAAGGTGGTTAGCGAACCACGAGTCTCGCCTGATTTCACAATCGATAAACAGTGCTAAGTTTTTTTTTAAAGATTTCTTTCAAACATTTGACCCCTAGATGACCTTTGACCCCATCAGCCTCATGAAGAGACACATGTGGTATTACCCAAGGATCATTTGTACCAAGTGTGATCACAATTGATGCAGAAATAAAGAAATGAAAGCAAGTCAAACGAAAACTTTGAGAAAAAGTGATGCACATGGCCTCATATCATTTGACCTTTTGACCCCTAGATGACCTTTGACCCCCATCATCCTCATGACGACCCAAGTGGTATTACCCAAGGATCATTTGTACCAAGTTTGATCACAATTGATACAGAAATAAAGAAATGAGAGCAAGTTAAAGAAAAACTTTAACATTTTTGTAACAGACCAACAGACTAACAGACCAACAGACTAACAAGAAAAGTGATTACTAGGTTTCTACCGAACTTCGTTCAGGCGAGACAGTGGTAATAATTACCAAACTCATGAATCCACTCTTTCATTGCAGCCGCTAAAAATTCTGAGTGTCTATTAAATGTGGACTTCACATCAAGGCCGAGATACATGCAATAAATACACTTTAATCATGATTCCATGTAATATGTCATTTTTTTGTTTTGACTTGTCGCATATAATGTCCCATACAAAAAAAATGATTAGGGAGACGAAAAGATAAATGGAGAGGCCAGAGAGCAGGGGAGAGAGAGAAAGTGAGGGGGATGCGTAGGGGAGAAGAGGAGGACTGACAGAAGGGGAGGAAAGAGGAAAGAAAGTAGAAAGCTACATGTATTAGAAGAAAAGGGGGAGGTGACAGAGCGACAGAGACTGAAGGAGAGGGGTAAGAAGAAGAGTGGGGAAGGGGAGAGTGGAGTAAGGAAAAGGAATGAATGGAGAATGGAAAGATGGATGGGGAGGAGAGGAAGAGGAAGGTGGAGTGAGGAGTGGTAGGGGAGAAAACAGGGACAAGAAGAGGAGAACAGAGGAGGGGGGTGAATGAAAAGGAGGGAGAAAGGAAAGAAAAGATAACATTTAAATGAACTTAAAGTGCAGCTTGGAACATGGAGAATGCACTACATCATTGGATGCACGTATTGGTACGTATGCCAGCTAAAACAATAAGATATAAAGAAATTGAAATTTTGGAACATGTATAGCTTGCAGCTTGGAACATGTAGAATGCACTACAATATATGCAACTATTGGCACGTATGTCAGCTAGAACAATAAGGTATAAAGAAATTAAATTTTTGGAACATGTAGCATGCAGCTTGGAACATGTAGAATGCACTATATCATTGGATGCACGTATTGGTACGTAATATGTCAGCTAAACAATAAGATATAAAGAAATTGAAATTTTGGAACACGTAGCATGCAGCTTGGAACATGTAGAATGCACTACATCATTGGAGGCAAGTATTGGCGCGTATGTCAGCTAAAACAATACGATATAAAGAAATTAAATATTTGGAACATGTAGCATGCAGCTTGGAACATGTCGAATGCACTATATCATTGGATGCACGTATTGGTACGTAATATGTCAGCTAAAACAATAAGACATAAAGAAATTGAAATTTTGGAACATGTAGCATGCAGTTTGGAACATGTAGAATGCACTACATCAATGGATATAAGTATTGGCGCGTATGTCAGCTAAAACAATACGATATAAAGAAATTAAATTTTTGGAACATGTAGCATGCAGCTTGGAACATGTAGAATGTACTTCATCAATAGATGCACGTATTGGTACGTATGTCAGCTAAAACAATACGATATAAAGAAATTAAATTTTTGGAACATGTAGCATGCAGCTTGGAACATGTAGAATGCACTATATCATTGGATGCACGTATTGGTACGTAATATGTCAGCTAAACAATAAGATATAAAGAAATTGAAATTTTGGAACACGTAGCATGCAGCTTGGAACATGTAGAATGCACTACATCATTGGAGGCAAGTATTGGCGCGTATGTCAGCTATAAACAATACGATATAAAGAAATTAAATTTTTGGAACATGTAGCATGCAGCTTGGAACATGTAGAATGCACTACATCAACTTGGATGCACGTATTTGTACATGTCAGCTAAAACAATACGATATAAATAAATTAAATATTTGGAACATGTAGCATGCAGCTTGGAACATGTAGAATGCACTACATCAACTTGGATGCACGTATTTGTACATGTCAGCTAAAACAATACGATATAAATAAATTAAATATTTGGAACATGTAGCATGCAGCTTGGAACATGTAGAATGCACTACATCAATAGATGCAACGATTGGCGCGTACGTCAGCTAAAACAATACGATATATAAAGAAATTAAAATTTTGGAACATGTAGCATGCAGCTTGGAACATGTAGAATGCACTTCATCAATAGATGCACGTATTGGTACGTATGTCAGCTAAAACAATAAGATATAAAGAAATTGAAATTTTGGAACATCTAGCATGCAGCTTGGAACATCTAGAATGCACTACATCAATAGATGCACGTATTGGTACGTATGTCAGCTAAAACAATACGATATAAAGAAATTAAATTTTTGGAACATGTGGCATGCAGCTTGGAACATCTAGAATGCACTTCATCAATAGATGCACGTATTGGTACGTATGTCAGCTAAAACAATACGATATAAAGAAATATTTTGGAACATGTAGCATGCAGCTTGGAACATGTAGAATGCACTTCATCAATAGATGCACGTATTGGTACGTATGTCAGCTAAAACAATACGATATAAAGAAATTAAATATTTGGAACATGTAGCATGCAGCTTGAAACATGTAGGATGCACTACATCAATAGATGTAACGATTGGCGCGTACGTCAGCTAAAACAATAAGATATAAAGAAATTGAAATTTTGGAACATGTAGCATGCAGCTTGGAACATGTAGAATGCACTATATCATTGGATGCACGTATTGGTACGTAATATGTCAGCTAAACAATAAGATATAAAGAAATTGAAATTTTGGAACACGTAGCATGCAGCTTGGAACATGTAGAATGCACTACATCATTGGAGGCAAGTATTGGCGCGTATGTCAGCTATAAACAATACGATATAAAGAAATTAAATTTTTGGAACATGTAGCATGCAGCTTGGAACATGTAGAATGCACTACATCAACTTGGATGCACGTATTTGTACATGTCAGCTAAAACAATACGATATAAATAAATTAAATATTTGGAACATGTAGCATGCAGCTTGGAACATGTAGAATGCACTACATCAATAGATGCAACGATTGGCGCGTACGTCAGCTAAAACAATACGATATATAAAGAAATTAAAATTTTGGAACATGTAGCATGCAGCTTGGAACATGTAGAATGCACTTCATCAATAGATGCACGTATTGGTACGTATGTCAGCTAAAACAATACGATATAAAGAAATTGAAATTTTGGAACATCTAGCATGCAGCTTGGAACATCTAGAATGCACTACATCAATAGATGCACGTATTGGTACGTATGTCAGCTAAAACAATACGATATAAAGAAATTAAATTTTTGGAACATGTAGCATGCAGCTTGGAACATGTAGAATGCACTTCATCAATAGATGCACGTATTGGTACGTATGTCAGCTAAAACAATACGATATAAAGAAATATTTTGGAACATGTAGCATGCAGCTTGGAACATGTAGAATGCACTTCATCAATAGATGCACGTATTGGTACGTATGTCAGCTAAAACAATACGATATAAAGAAATTAAATATTTGGAACATGTAGCATGCAGCTTGGAACATGTAGAATGCACTTCATCAATAGATGCACGTATTGGTACGTATGTCAGCTAAAACAATACGATATAAAGAAATATTTTGGAACATGTAGCATGCAGCTTGGAACATGTAGAATGCACTTCATCAATAGATGCACGTATTGGTACGTATGTCAGCTAAAACAATACGATATAAAGAAATTAAATATTTGGAACATGTAGCATGCAGCTTGGAACATGTAGAATGCACTACATCAATAGATGTAACGATTGGCGCGTACGTCAGCTAAAACAATAAGATATAAAGAAATTGAAATTTTGGAACATGTAGCATGCAGCTTGGAACATGTAGAATGCACTACATCAATAGATGCACGTATTGGTACGTCTGTCAGCTAAAACAATACGATATATTAGTAGAATGCACTACAGCAATATATTTAAGTGCGTATAATATACAGGATGGGAGGACGAGTGTACTGTATCGGTACACATGTGCAGCATTGTACACACACGTCTGGGTATAATGCATATTCATTAGAGGGGCGGAACTTACCGTCAGCGTGTCATCGTACAGGGTCGTGTGCATACCTCTAGATGTTGCAAAACATTGCCTACCTGAAAGCTACTCCACACCCGGGCTCCACCATCATGGCGACTCTACGTCTTACATCACACCGCGCTTGGAATGCATCTTTTCCATTAACGCGCTGGCTTCGTTCGTCCGTGCATACTCGGACTGGCCAGAACGCGGCTCCTATCGGCACGGGACGTCATTTGGTCGCTGATGAGGGAAGCAGGCAGCGTACGATCACCACTGGGCATTACGTTGTGTGGGGCCGTACACGCCCCTCCCAACTGCTCGGCAGTAGTAGGCGGTATTCGACTTCTGCAGCAGACACCAGGCTTCGGGAACAACCTTCCTCGGACGCAGACTCAGCTACTTCAGCATTCAATGTAGATGCACCGCTGTACCCTCGTTGGGGCGATCACGCCGCCGCAAAGCTGCAGCATGCCCAGGTGTCAGCATCGGGAGATTTACTGGAGGTCACATGGCAAGACGGTGGGGAGTCCCCCGCTCCCTCCTCGACCAGGTATCCGCTAATCTGGCTGAGGGATAACTGTCGATGTTCATATTGCTTCACATTGGACTCGAAGTCAAGAAAGAGTCGGATTGCTGATGTCAATATCGAAGGCAAGATCGAGAGCCTATCCATAAGCAATGATTCTTCTGCGGTGAGTCTTTCACATTTGATTCCGTGGATGATGACTGTGCACATAATAGCAAAACTAGATCACTTTGGATGAAAGAGAATAATTATCTTCATCAAATCTGAAACACCCTGCGTCCTTTGTGGAAATTAGAACATTAGACCAATCGTTTCATGGAAGACTTTTTTCTCATTCAAAGTGTACTACTGTATTATGTGACGAAGGCAATCCCAGTTATCCTAGCTAATTCCCCTCCAGGATTCCCCTGCCTCTTTTCCCGTCAAATTAACAATACCCCATGCCATCTTTACGAAGTGCAAGGCACGAACACAACAACTGTCAGTTCTAAGCTAACGTATTCACTTAACTTCTGTGTCACTCTCGCTCCGTGATAAACTCTATTGTTTACTCTATCAGCCCAATGGATCGCCGTCAGCATGCAATTCAATGTTTGTACATTGGCTTGAACGCGATTCAAGTTGTGGATCCACAATGGTGGGTCATATGTGTAATGGTTTGGTACGTTTGGGAAAAATGGCCCTAAAGGTAATGAGGGGAAATCTTTAACGTTGAAGAAAAAGTGAAAAGAAAGTAGCTAATTGGAATTAGCATGGATGTGTCATCAACGGACATGTTGCTGACTAAACAATTTAGATTCAGATTCAGATTAAAGATAAATAAAGTTAAAGGTTTTTGGTTTCATTGTTAATTTCCTGAGGAGGAATAGATACCCTCATCGTTTTTCCTTTGCTTTTGAATTATGCTTATTTAAATTGAAAATATGCTATCCTTCTCTAATTTTTACAAATCTAATTAAAGGCCCGGTCCCACTGGGGGGAAGTTGAATTACGCATGAATTGCGAATACAACTTTCGGTCATTCGTTGTCATCCGCATTAAATTTGGCAAATATCACGAATAAAAACGAATTACCTTGCGAATGCTATTTTACGAGGGATATTGCTTGTAAAATTGTGGAATGTATTGCAGACATTGCGAAAATGTAACGAAAGTAATGTGGAATTAAAGCACATGTATTGCGGACAAAAATAGGATGCTAAACGATTATTGCGGAAGTATCACGTACGCATAGAGAATGCAATGCGCACGTGGCGCGGAAACAACGGTCGCATTGCGAATGTGATACATTTGAATCGAGACCATATAAAAGAAGAACACTCCACTCTTCAGCGAAGATGAACAGAAAAGAATATTTTTTTAAAACTTTTTGTTTTCATTCCATGGAAAGTTCATGAATGTTTTTTTTTAAGACCACATGAATGAATGGGCTAGTTCAGAAATACAACCATATTTCCTTATCTTTTATTAAGTATCAATGAAATAAAAAAAAAGCAACATATGTTTGTTTAGATGTTTAACCCGAGAAGCCCGATTTCAATAACTGAGCGTGAACCGCGCCGTACGATTTCATTTCCAGGAAACAGAAGACCGCGGCGTTTCCATCAGTAGGCGGTGCTTAGCGCGCGTTCCGCCAATAGAAAGAAAGCGCTCTCCGGATGAGCGATTTCCCTTCTTTCGACGTCATTATGTAATGAATATTCATGAAAAACGACTGTCATAGATGAATATTCATATATTCGTCTTGTTTGACCAATGGCGTGCACCTCACGATCTCCGCATCGAAATCCATATTCATGAAGAGCGGAGTTATGTCATCGCAGCGGTCGTGATCACGGGGGGGGGGGATGAAGAAAGAGAAAAGGGCAAAAAAAAATGAAAAGAAGAATGAAAAAAGAAGGAGAAACTAGTAGGAGAGGGGGTGAGGGAAAAAAAGACAAAGAAAAAATGCAGAACAACGAAGTAGAAGAGGAAGAAGAAGAAGAAGAAGAAGAAGAAGGAGAGAAAGGAGGAGATGAATAACGAAGGAGAGGCAAAAAAGAGAAGTAGAAGGGGGATGGCAGAAGGAGACGTGAAAGAAAAGGGAGGGGAAGAATTAGCAGAAAGAGGAGGTGAAGAGAAATATTGAAAGAAATGAAGAAGGATAAGAGGAGAAAAAAGGGAGAAGGAGGAGAAAAAGATTTTTAAAAAATACGAAGCAGACGCAAGGGAACTAGAAGAGGGGGGGCGGGGGGGGGGGGGAAAGGAAAACGGAGAGAAGAGAGAAGAAGAACGAGGAGAAGTAGAAGAAAAGCAAGGTATAAAGGAAGAATAACGAAGAAGGAAAGCAGGAGATGTAGAAGGAGGGAGAGGTAGAAGGAGCAGAATAAGAAGGAGAAGGAAAAGAATGATATCAAAAGAGATGACGAAAATAAGAAGAATAAAAAAAGAATGAGAAGAAGACAATAAAGAAGGAAATAGAGATGATAAAGAAGAAGGAGTCGATAAAGAAGAAGGAAAAGCAAGAGAAATAAAAGATGGGGGAGTTGATGAGAAGAATATCAGCAAGAAAAGAAAGGGAAGGAGAAGAAGAAGAGGGGGAAGAAGGGGAAGAAGCAACAGTAAAATAAGAAGATAAATAAGTCGATTATTCATCTTCCATTGGGATAAAGTTCGGGCTCATTTACGGAATAAGTATCCCTCCAAACCGTTTATGTGTCAAAAATGGAGGAGGGACATTTATCTGCGACCCCCCCCCCCCCCCTCTCTCTCTCTCTCCCTCTCTCTTTCACCCCCTGGTTTACTGAAGATCAGATCTATTATTATTAGGTGGTCTGTCGTCAACGACAGATCACCTCTTAATTTCGTTAAACTTTTCTTTATCTTCTTCTTCTTCTTCTTGTTCTTTATTTTTATTCCTTCACCCCCACTTTTTTGTGCCGGGCATAACTCATAATTGCCACATCATTTTTATTGAAACTTTTATCACTTCTTGGTATTAATGTAATCTTTTAGGAATAAGCTTTTCAAGGTCATCACATGATCATAACGTCATCAACGAGCAATTTATTGAAAAACTATTACTTCATCCTACTCCAGAATGGATAATTGGATCAAAATGAAATTTGACATGAATAAATTAAACAAGTTGACAAATAATTTCATTACAAAAAAACGCGCGCGTACGCGTACGTTATTGCATTTACAAGCGTGCAAAATTTAAAAATGCTCTAAATCAGCTAGAATTTTTTTTGCATATGTTTTAGGCTATTTCGAGCATTTCAAAAATTTCCGCGCGTACGCGCGCGTTCGCACGTTTTTCCGTGCGTAGCGCAAACGCAGCGTCAAACTTCCGTGTTTTTAGTGGTTTCATGTTTCTGACACTCCATAAAATACATTCTGCAATTTTGAGCCATTTTCATGCAATAATAAGGTCGTGCGGGTGCGTCAAAGTTCAAAGTCCGCGCGCGCGTCAATACGTTTTTGTGTGCAAATATTGCAAAATACATGACTATATTCAATCGGCTCCTCAAAATAGCTCCTCAGAATAGCTGGTAATCCCCAATTTTTTTTTTCATATTTTGAAAGAGTGGGAACTCTAGATGCTATTTCATGTATCATTTGGTCGTTAAATACATCGTGACGTCATCATATTGCCATATGAATCGAAAAAAAAAATCAATTTTCATGTATGACGTCATAAACTTTTTTACCCGTTCTTGCGTATCTCAATAATCCTTTGTCAATTTTCTTCCATATTTCAGTATGTGATAGCTGAGACATTGCTCTATGAAATATCAGCCCTAATTCTTAACAGGATTCCATCTTCATGGTATAAATTTGATTATAGACATTAATGTCAAAATCGGTCGCATGTACGTGTTATGTCAATGGAAGGGGTATTTATGAAATGACATGACGAGCTTCTAGGAGCTGTATCTCGCTTATGTTCAATTCTGTTACTCTGAAATTTTAGTATGTTGTAGCTGAGTCTACTAGCTTTCGTGACGTAACCTTTATTTTTTAATCAGATGTCGCGATCATGGCGAAATTTCAGCTTGAATATCAATTTCTTAATCATCCTAGCCCCTGCTGGGCATTACGTGTTAAGTGAATGGGAAGATGTGTGGCTCAACGGGTAAGGCGCTGCTTTAAGATCTCGAGGCCCCCGGTTCGTTTCCTGGAGTGGGTACGGTCAATTTTTGTATTCCTTTTGCAATGTTTATTTTGCCACTTTCCTCTGTTCTATCCCTCACTTTGTCATTGTCTTTGAGATTTTCTTTCCCATTCTTTTTCTCTCGCCCCTTTATCTTACATGATATTAATCAAATGTTCTTAGCACAGACATGTGATCATTTTGTGAAGTCTCTGAAATGTTAGTATATTGTACGTGGCTTTATGAGTTTTCTTGAGCGTTGCCTCTGATTTCTAATAAATAGATAGTGTCACCATGGAAAGACGATGGTGTCACCGTGCATTTACCATACCATGTCTGTGCACAAATTTGTCAATGCAGATCACCTTATACTTGTCCACAAGTATGTATCGTGATAATTCATGTTTGATATCTGCAAGCAGTGCTACATGTGGGCGGGGGGGGGGGGGACATGCTTCCGAACAACAGATATTATGCTTATACCACCCCTGGGCTCCCTAACACACGTATTGTCTCATATCACCTCTATTTGCATATCTGTTGTAGATATTCAATGGATGTGCAGTGTGGCGTGAATCTCGTGACTGAATTCTGTAACCGGAGATACATTCTTCGGGATTGAGCTAACACACATCAACCGACCAGTCCGTACAGATATCTAGTGCGATTTATTGTGTACATTGAAAAGAGGAAGTTGTGTTTCAAAAGAGACATCTTAAAGCATATTTTGTATAACTGATCTGTAATTACTCCAGCCTTCTCATATGGTGGAAATAATCAAATATTTATAAATGACAATATGCCGCTGTAGCAAGCCCCCCCCCCCCCCCCCCTCTGTTTGTCTGTCTGTATGTCCCTCTGGTCTGTCTCTGTCTCTCCTTCAATCTCTCTCTCTTTCTCTCTCTGTCTCTCCTTCAATCTCTCTCTCTCTCTTTCTCTCTCTGTCTCTCCTTCAATCTCTTTGATATTCTCTTGCACTCTCCCGTTCGTTCTCTACATCGTTATTCCCAGAGCCAGTTTGGCCAACTCAGTTTCAATAGTTAACAATATGGCGCATATTATTTTATTGTCTGCTTGCTTGCCAAAATCTGTGTATAGATGGCTGTAGTTATCCATATGTTTAGCCTATCACCATTATCAGCTCTGTATGTCTCTCCTCCTACATTTCTCTTTCCTCTGTTCTCTTTCTACGTTTCTCTGTCTATATTTCTTTCCATTTCTTTTTCTATTTCTCACATACACACACGCCTACATACAATTACGAACATACACACAAACGCATTGACCAAAGAAAGAAGCTCATTTCCCCATGTGTTCCCTCTCTAAGTTCTACTGCATTTACATAATATGAACGTATGTAATTGGTATATGTTTATCTGAAAATGGCATATCTGTTTCATGAACACTTTGGAGAAGGGCCTCTGAAATAGAGGCGGTCGAGTTTGAACCATGGTAAAATAAATACTGCAACTACACGTGGTGAAAGATTCCCGCCTGAAGTTACACTGAGCGTTGGGTTGGGCCCACGCGCAGTCAGATCTTGATCTTGCAAAACAATTATTTCTGTAAGATATTTGCACGGAATAATGCCGTGACCCCTGTTAGTACTTTGATGTATTCATAAAGAAATAGGGTGCAGCTTGTCACCAAATAAGGCTTGAAGAATGAGCGCAGACATCACGTGATGAGGTGCGTTATGTATTCATTTCATTCATCATATTCAGTAGAAGTCTATAATAGCATGTGCTACGTGGCATGTATTATCGCACATTGGCCTCCAACGATGGTATACATTTTACAAAGCAGACGGACTATGCAGTCCCCATACGCAAGTACAAGGCATGGAATGGCCGACTCTGTGTACGTTCATAATGCCTGTCAAAGTGCTGTTCCTTTTATTACCAATTAATGTTGAATTTATGATCGAAACATCATCAATGATTATTGTGATATCTAGCTCCAAAGATGGGTTTCCTTTTTGTGGGACGCACTGTATAATCAAGGATAATATATGAAGAGAAATGTTAAAAATAATATTTTGTTTTACTTTAACCAAAATAAATCAACATTATTTTTCACAAAAATGTTAGATAAGAAAATGCATGGCAAATCATTGAGATTTTGGTCCCTCATCTAGGGGGAGGGGGAAGAGGCTTCCCAACCTATAGTTACTTTAGACAAAGGGAGTACATATGCCCTTGAGCGATCGCTGCCCGTGCTAAAAGAAAAAGGATACTTACGAAATGCAAACTTTACTTGCCCAGCAGCAAAGTTTTACAATGATGTTCAATGATAGGCCTGCAAATATTGTTTAATTCGGTGAAAACCATGTGGAGTAAATGTCGAAAAACGTACAAATTTAGATGATCAATGCAATCTTTTAAAATAGTGCATACTAAAATGACCTTATGTTAGAACTGATATTCAAAATATGTCGACCGATTGCTTGTATACTGAAATGAATAGAGACCCATATGTATTTACCGTGACTTTATTCCCCTTCCCTTTTTGCTCACTTATCATTTATTTTGCAGCTACATACAAATATTTTGTATCAATTGATATCCAATTTATATTTTCTATTTGCAAACATGTTTATGATAATTTATGTTTGATATCTGCAGTGATACATGTGGGGGGGGGGGGGGGGGTATGCTTCCGAGCAACAGCTCCCTGACACACGTATTGTCTCATATCACCTCTATTTGCATATCTATTGTAGACATTCAATTGATGTGCAGCGTAGCGTGAATCTCGTGACTGAATTCTGTAACCGGAGATACATTCTTCGGGATTGAGCTAACACACATCAACCGACCAGTCCGTACAGATATCTAGTGCGATTTATTGTGTACATTGAAAAGAGGAAGTTGTGTTTCAAAAGAGACATCTTAAAGCATATTTTGTATAACTGATCTGTAATTACTCCAGCCTTCTCATATGGTGGAAATAATCAAATATTTATAAATGACAATATGCCGCTGTAGCAAGCCCCCCCCCCCCCCCCCTGTTTGTCTGTCTGTATGTCCCTCTCGTCTGTCTCTGTCTCTCCTTCAATCTCTCTCTCTTTCTCTCTCTGTCTCTCCTTCAATCTCTCTCTCTCTCTTTCTCTCTCTGTCTCTCCTTCAATCTCTATCTCTCCCTCTTTCTCTCTCTGTCTCTCCTTCAATCTCTCTCTCTCTTTCTCTCTCTCTCTCTCCTTCAATCTCTTTGATATTCTCTTGCACTCTCCCGTTCGTTCTCTACATCGTTATTCCCAGAGCCAGTTTGGCCAACTCAGTTTCAATAGGTAACAATATGGCGCATATTATTTTATTGTCTGCTTGCTTGCCAAAATCTGTGTATAGATGGCTGTAGTTATCCATATGTTTAGCCTATCACCATTATCAGCTCTGTATGTCTCTCCTCCTACATTTCTCTTTCCTCTGTTCTCTTTCTATGTTTCTCTGTCTATATTTCTTTCCATTTCTTTTTCTATTTCTCACATACACACACGCCTACATACAATTACGAACATACACACAAACGCATTGACTAAAGAAAGCTCATTTCCCCATGTGTTCCCTCTCTAAGTTCTACTGCATTTACATAATATGAACGTATGTAATTGGTATATGTTTATCTGAAAATGGCATATCTGTTTCATGAACACTTTACAGAAGGGCCTCTGAAAATAGAGGCGGGTGAGTTTGAACCATGGTAAAATAAATACTGCAACTACACGTGGTGGAAGATTCCCGCATGTACTTACACTGAGCGTTGGGTTGGGCCCACGCGCAGTCAGATCTTGATCTTGCAAAACAATTATTTCTGTAAGATATTTGCACGGAATAATGCCGTGACCCCTGTTAGTACTTTGATGTATTCATAAAGAAATAGGGTGCAGCTTGTCACCAAATAAGGCTTGAGGAATGAGCGCAGACATCACGTGATGAGGTGCGTTATGTATTCATTTCATTCATCATATTCAGTAGAAGTCTATAATAGCATGTGCTACGTGGCATGTATTATCGCACATTGGCCTCCAACGATGGTATACATTTTACAAAGCAGACGGACTATGCACTCCATACGCAAGTACAAGGCATGGAATGGCCGACTCTGTGTACGTTCATAATGCCTGTCAAAGTGCTATTCCTTTTATTACCAATTAATGTTGAATTTATGATCGAAACATCATCAATGATTATTGTGATATCTAGCTCCAAATATGGGTTTCCTTTTTGTGGGACGCACTGTATAATCAAGGATAATATATAAATTAAAAATAATATTTTGTTTTACTTTATCCAAAATAAATCAACATTATTTTCACAAAAAAAATTAATGTTAGATAAGAAAATGCATGGCAAATTATTGAGATTTTGGTCCCTCATCTAGGGGGAGGGGGAAGAGACTACCCAACCTATAGTTACTTTAGACAAAGGGAGTACATATGCCCCTGAGTGATCGCTGCCCGTGCTAAAAGAAAAAGGATACTTACGAAATGCAAACTTTACTTGCCTAGCAGCAAAGTTGTACATTGATCTTCAATGATAGGCCTGCAAATATTGTTTAATTCGGTGACAACCATGTGGAGTAAATGTCGAAAAACGTACAAATTTAGATGGTCAATGCAATCTTTTAAAATAGTGCATACTAAAATGACCTTATGTTAGAACTGATATTCAAAATATGTCGACCGATTGCTTGTATACTGAAATGTATAGAGACCCACATGTATTTACCGTGATAAATCAGAAGTCATGTCGATGACAGCTTCATGGTGTAATTTGATTATAGGTATTTATGTCAAAATCACACGCTTGTACGTGTTATGTCAATGGAAGGGGCATTTTTTTCTCATCATGAAATGACATGTCGACCTTTAATCTTTAATCTATTTTCGTGTGAATCAACAATGCCCAGTCTGATTGTGATTAATTGATACATGATTCTCATACATGTATTTCTAAAATGAGGTATTGAGGAGACTATGAAGTAAGCAGCTACAGTTTTATATTGTTGTTTATGTTGTCATTTGAGCCATTTCCTTGCAATAAATAGGTCGAGTGCGTCAAAGTTGAAAGTCTGCGCGTACGTCAATACACTTTTGTGTGCAAATATTGCAAAAAACATGACTGTCTTCAATCGGCCATAGCTCCTCAGAATGGCTTGTGACCCCCAATTTTCTTTTAGTATTCTAAAAGATGATGGAATGTAGATGTGATTTCATGTATCATTTTGTCCTCAAGTACATCGTGACATCATTAAATTGAATGAATTGAATGAATGTTCATGTATGACGTCATGAACTTCTTTAGCCGTTTTCGTGTATCTCAGTAATCCATAAATTTTCTCTCAAATTTCAGTATGTTGTGCCTAAGACATTGTTCTATGGTAACATTGCCATTATTTTTCATTTTGATAACGCCTTCATGGTGTAAATTTTTGATGATAGGCATTAATGTAAAAATCGGATGTTTGTACGTGTAATGTCATTGGGAGGGGCATTTATTTCAAATCATGAAATGACATGACGATCTTTTAGGAGCTGTACTCACTTATGTTTAGTCTTTTACTCTGATTTTTTTTTTTGTAGCTCAGTCTATTAGCTTTCTGTAACGTGGTCTTTATTTTCTAATCAGACGTCGGGATTATGGCAAAATTTCAGCTTAAACATTGATTTTTACATCATTATAGCCCCTTTTTCTGCTTTACGTGTTAAACGAATGGGAAGATTTGTGGCTCAATGGGAAAGGCGCTGTTTTAAGAACGCGAGGCCCCCGGCTCGAATCCTGGTGTGAGTAGGATAAATTTTTCATTCCTTTTGCAATGCGAGTTTTGCGACCTTCTTCTGTTCAAACCCTCACTTTGTCATTCTCTGAGATTTTCTTTCCCTTTTTTTACTCTCTCCCCTTTATCATGTTGCTAACACATACATTTGATCATTTAGGCAAATCTTTGCAATGTTAGTATGTTGTAATTGCGCTATGACCTTTCGTGAGCGTTGCCTTTGATTTCTTATGAATAGATGGTGTCACCACGGAAGGTCCATGGTGTCACCGTGCATTACCATCCCACGTGTGTGCACGAATGTGCAATACAGACCACCCTATACTTGTCCACAAGTATGTCTCGTCATTAACTTGCATTACGGTCTACTACTTAAGTCCTTTTGAATTTTGTTTAGAAAAGTGTTTAAAATTTACATCACGGAAAAGGACGACGGGAAGAACCCAACTATGATTTATCAGTTTTCTATACCCATTCTCTCTCTATTTTCCTCTCTTTTCCCTTTCGCCAACATTATCCCCTGCCCTCTTTATTACTTACCATGCTCAGACAGATGTGGTAAATTATTCCATACAATAGTTCCTTGTATCTCATTTCCCCTTTTCGCCAACCTTTCTCTCTGTCAATTTATTTGCCTCTACCAAATTTCCAAATTGAGGGGACGAAATTGCGAGAGAGCAAAATTTGTGATATTTTTCCTAGAAAAACAAAATTTGTGATAGATTAAAACATAATAATCCGAAAAGAATATCCTTCACTCCTCTCGTGTTTGTTTTCTTTCTTGGTCGTGAATTATCTTGGGGGAAAGCGCCCCAAGCCCCTTCATCTTTACAGCACTGTCTTTACAGTGTATGATTGCGTATAATGGTGTTAGGACAAACATAAAAAGGGATGGATTAATGGTATAAAAGTTTGACAATTATTGAAAGATAAACAGGTTGCTATTTGCAATCACATACCCACAACAATACATGTGTAATGGTATTTATTAACATTCTCGACGCCAAATTGCACATACGTTACTCTACCGACACGCACCGATTATCGACATCATTTATATTCGAAATTTCTGAGAAATTCACGATTTTGAGGGACAGCTGGTCACGAATGAGATGCCACCTCCCCAGAAGAAGCCTCGCTTCGTCTTTGTGGAATATGTACTGGACATGGCAGATTGTGGGCTCTGATAGTGAGATCGACTCTTCTTTTACCCAACACAAAGATACAACTTCAATATTTTTTAACACTTGTTACAACATTATCCAGTTCTATGTTAACTCGGTGCAAGCTGCTCATGAGGTTCAGAGTAATGTTTATAATATATTCATCATGTGCATAAATAATTAAAGGTGGCTTTATTGATTTTGAGAAGTTCAGAGTAATGTTTACAACCCAACCATCATGGTGGCTTTGATCGAAACACCCAGGGATCTCTTCTATAGAAATTAATTCCTGTCCTGTTTATCGTGCTACATGCTTTGTCAAGTTTTCAAAGGACCCGCTCCGTAATTGACTATGATTTGAAAATGGTTTGGGTGCGTCACTTCCTGTTCTTTCATAAAGAAAGTGCCCTTTCACTGGCTCCACAATAGGTTTTTCAAATTCAACTGATAATGGATCGTAGCCCTGCAGATACCAAAGAAAGATTAGAGCCTATGGCAGGCGTATTCGTGCATATACATATGTAACATTTCAACATTACCTGGGTAACACCCAAGGCCCACTTCTTTAGACATTCATCCCACCCCTAAGGAGCTCATTAGGCGCGCATGACCACACATCCTGCTCTTTTGTAAAGCAAGGAACGTACCTCTCATAAGCTATGAAATGGGCCCCTTTCAAACTGAAAATGAACTTGGTACCATAAGAAAGCGTAGATCCCCTGCTACACACGACCTTCATACCGTTATTACCAGTCTATAAACAAGAGCGTTAGATGTGCATGCAAAATCATGTATACAGGAAGTGAAAGAAACATAGGTTGAAGGGGTTACTAAATTCGAAAAATAAGTTCCCACTAATTTATGTAAAATTATCCACTAAAAACGAATTTCACATTCGTTTGCCGCACTTAAAGATCCCCTGTCATCAAAATGTATGTTGACTTATGTCGATGCAAAATAATATGTACATAACAAAATCACTAACTATTCAATGAAAATATGCGTGCTATATTTTGAAACAATTTTTCTTTATTTTTTCTCAGCACTGATAAGCCCTGCCTCCAAAATATCCTCCAACACAAAATTCCCCCTGTGACAACATCAAAGGTAGAAATTAGCAGGATGACAAGCAGAATTTATGCACAAATTTAACATTGCAATGACTACCTCCACCTGCCCACAAGAGCATCACATGTCTTCACACAATTCATCTAACAACCTTTCATGTGGGAATAATCGTTTCCTTATGTAAAAAATGTGCTAGCTATGTGAAGCTATTAGAAGCACTTGCAGGTAGACATTGCAATGTTTTGGTTGTGCATAAATTATGTCTATTGTCCTGCTAATTTCTACCTTTGATGATGTCACAGGGGGAATCTTGAGTTGGTGATTTTGTTAAATACATATTATGTTGCATCAACAGAAGTCAACATATATTATGACGACAGGGGCCCTTTTAGTCTCATTTTGACGAAAATTTGACAAAAAAAACCCGCACACCTCCAGTGACGTCATAAAAGTCAAAATGCCATCAATGCCAACGGCGTGAATAAAATGTTTTATTCACGCCGTTCAAACAATATGTTACCCATGGGAACCCCAAAGCTTTTCCGAGGTTTGTCGAGTAGCAACAACTAAAAGATTCAAAGTGCATCCATCCATTGAATATGAATGACAAGATACAGGGGAATGCAATAATGCGTTACTACGCAGTTAGGGGGAAAGTTGTGAATACATTACGAAAATCGTCTATTGTTGACTTCCGTACACGCCGTTGGCATTTTTACTTTTCTGACGTAACTGGAGGTGTGCGTTTCTTCAACTTTTCGTCAAAATGAGACCTTATTGCGGCGAACAAATGTAAAATTCGTTTTTAGTGGATAATTTTACATAGATTAGTGGGAACTTATTTTTCTAATTTAGTAACCCTTTGAATCAGAGAGATGTAAGGAATGGATTCAGCATGAAGTGTAATTTATTCCTACAGCAGTCGCGTGCACAATGGAATATTTTACGCGTTTGGCTCTTTGATCGAGGGAGATCCGCCGCCAAACAATGATGACAAATTTTGGATGCATTTAGAGGAATAAATATTCTGTTTGCGCAGAAGATTTTAGAAGCACTTCATGTACTAAAGTGCATGTGCAGTAGTGGAACATCGTATAATGATACAAATATCTTGTAAATCGTTTATTGCGTGTTTCACCTTCCATGGAAACCACCTCGATTTTATGTGCGGAGATGTCCGAAAAAGTTACGGACCAAATCATTTCTACAATTTTATAAAAATTTCCCTCCGCTCACCCCCAATCTAATTTAGTAACCCTTTGAATCAGAGAGATGTAAGGAATGGAGTCAGCATGAAGTGTAATTTATTCCTACAGCAGTCGCGTGCATTGATACAGAGAGGTGTAAGGAATGGAGTCAGCACGAAGTGTAATTTATTCCTACAGCAGTCGTGTGCATTGATGTCACAATGGAATATTTTACGCGTTTGGCTCTTTGATCGAGGGAGATCCGCCGCCAAACAAGCATGACAAAATGTAGGATGCATTTTGAGGAATATATATTCTGTATGCGCAGAAGATTTCAGAACCACTACATGAACTGAAGTGCATGTGCAGTAGTATTACATCTTATAAAGATACGATTCTGTGAATTTCAGATTATATTGTTGCTTCGTTTTTTGTGATAAAATGAGAATACTGTAGAAAACATGCCAGAGAAATGCCTCCATATCACACATTTCCAAATCATATTTCCTTAAAAATATCTTGTAAATCGTTTATTGAGTGTTTCATCTTTCATGGAAACAACCTCAATTTCGTGTGCGGAGGTGTCCGAAAAAGTTACTGACCAAATTCTTTCTACAATTTTTTCAAAGTTTCCCTTCGCTTACCCCAAAACTAATTCACAGTGTGTGTAAAAAGATCAGCAACGAGCTCCCAGCGAAGGCTGAACGGTTGGCATACTTCTCAAAACAGATTTTCTTTTGTTATTCAGAGGAAGGCACTACCTAATTAGAAATACAGCTAGTTGTTTAAAACACCTGAATGTCTTGGATTTTTATGAGGCGGCGGACCTCATAGATCAAAGGAAGTTTATCCGAGCGCAGTCCATCCATGATAGGTCCATGATTGATATCAAAATGGAATATTTTACGCGTTTGGCTTTTTGATCTAGGGAGATCCGCCGCAAAACAAGGATGACAAATTTTGGATGCATTTAGAGGAATAAATATTCTGTGAACTTCAGATTGTATTGTTGCTTCGTTTTTTGATAAATCGAGAATAATGTCGAAAACATGTCAGAGAAATGCCTCCATATCGCACATTGGGCAATCATATTTCCTTACAAATATCTTGTAAATCGTTTATTGCGTGTTTCACCTTTCATGGAAACCACCTCGATTTTATGAGCGGAGATGTCCGAAAAAGTTATGGACCAAATCATTTCTACAATTTTATAAAAATTTTGCTCCGCTCACCCCCAATCTAATTTCCAGTGTGTGTAATAAAATAAGTTGTGAACTCCCAGCGAAGGCTGAACGGTTGACATATTTCTCAAACCAGATTTTCTTTTGTTATTCAGAGGCATTGCCTAATGAGAAATACGACGTATTGTTTGAAACACCTGAATATCTTGAATTTTATGAGGCGGCGGTCATCATAGATCAAAGGAAGTCTTTCCGAGTGCAATCCATCCATGATAGGTCGATGATTAATAAAAACAGACACGGTGTAAGAATAAAGCCACGGGATGCAATGAACATCCCTCTAAAGAACATAAAATTCCCTGAAACTTATATAAACAATATTTATTTGTTATACCATCATATCAAAAGTTAAAACGATTTGAAATGTTTATATCAGCCATTGCTCAAGTACGAGTCTTGGGAAGTGCGCAAAAACCTGGCACAGAGAGCAAAGCGCGGGGGCACACAAAGAGTTAGCAAACAGAAATGCATTATCTTTTCTTCGGGAATGTTCACAACCCATGCAATACTTTTGTTCAATTAATGAATGCTTTCAAAGTTATGATATGGAATTATGTGCCTACAAAATCATTTGTATCTGCTTATCGTTGATAATGATGTTTCATGCGAAATATTTTATGACACAAGTAGGTGGTGTTGATTTCCAATAAAAAAATATATATGAACTTCCTATTCCTATTATAACGGCATATTCAAATAGCATAAGGCGTGTTACATGCACGTTCCTAACATGCCTAAATGCAAATGAGGACAATTCATGCCGAGGTCTAGTGCCAGCTTCGCTTTGATTGGCTGATTTTTCTTACACACAGGGCTGGTTACTAGGGGCAGCTTTCGAGACGAAATTCTGGAGAAATAATATCTTTATACGAAATTTTCTGAAGGCAAATCACATCTTTTGAGACGAAACCGCCTTGAATAATAAGAAAAAGGTTTAGACTTTTGACTGATGGAAAAATTATGATCATTTTCAACGCAAAACTGTGTTAAATGTTGGATAGAAAATGTCCTTAGCATTACGCACCCGGTGCACGAGTTATCTCGTTCTTCGGGTGTGAGTGTGGAAAAGCTAAAACGAGTTATCTCGTTCTTCGGCTGGAACGGGTTAAAGTCTTATTTATCTGCCTTACTTATAATACACTTGTTTATTTGATGTTTTACATACAATGTTACACTTTTATACATGTTTATGCTTTCTCAAAATGGTGATCTTGAACAAAATAAAAGAAGGTATTGAGATTTAATACATATTTTTGTTTTATCAGTTTACGTGTTTTACGAGCATGAAAATTTATTTTCCACTGTTAATTACTTGTTAACAAATAAAACGTTATAAAATACTATACTACAAAAGTTTGTTTTTATTTTTTTTATAAAAGTAAATTCAAAATGTAGCTTCACATCGAATATCAATTCTCAAAAGAATATGAGGACATTGATGGGCTTTAAGAGGGGATACAAACATAAATCGAGCCTTTGGCTCAATTTACCTCTTCCACATGAAACAATGATGTATGGTTAATATGAAAGGAGTATGTATGTGTATTGAAGTGTATGGGCATATTCCATAAGTGTCCGTGTGTGCATGTATGTATGTGTATGTGTGTGTGTGTGTGTGTGTCCGTCTGTCAACGAATACCTGAAAATAATTCCAACCTCTTGTAAAATCTCGTTGAGGTGATAAGCTATGATTGTTATAGCTCTGCACTATCTGGAAAAAGTGTAATATTCTATCTGGCGACACACGGGGGGGGGGGGATGTTGGGTTATACTTTTATTAACAAAAATTCAATTAAAGTGGCAGGAGCAATATGGCAATGACATCCGGGATTTTTATGTTGTTGGATGGCTGCAACTATCAAATGTCCGTGATGATCCATGGCAACATGCTATATTCTACACAAATTTCATTTCATTTTCTGTTACATTTATATAGTAATCTGGGTTTACGATGAATGTTTGCTGTGTACTCGCAAATTCTTCGCGAAACAGTCGTAATACAAACGCACTATTCGTGACCAGTCTGTAAGCATTCTTTATAGATTATTATAGCTTGGTATAAAGTCGTATTAGGCATTCATTTCGCATTCTATCACAGTCCGCTACTTATCCGCAATCCCATGTCCGTTGCGGATATCACAGGATAACTGCAAAAATTTAGCGCATACATTGAGTATGCATTGCGTATGCATTGTGCATATAAACCGGATGATTTCCGCTCCCAGGAGTTTTGGGCAGCCCAAAACTCCTGGGAACGGAAAAATGTGTCTTTGCGGATGATTACGGACATGTGCGGAAAATAACCGTCTTAAAACAGCATACTTTACGAATATTGCGGATGTTTAGCGTCTGTAATCAAATTTTATCCGCAATTTATGCGCAATCCATCCTAAATGTCACTGGGACCGGGCAGGCCCGGTCCCACTGGGGGGAAGTTGAATTACGCATGAATTGCGAATACAAATTTCGGTCATTCGTTATCATCCGCATTAAATTTGGCAAAAAAAATAAAAATCCGCTTTAAAATTGGGGATGCATAAAAAATGTACAGCGAACAAATTACGATTAAAAGAGGAAATATCACGAATAAAAACGAATTACCTTGCGAATGCTATTTTATGAGGGATATTGCTTGTAAAATTGTGGAATGTATTGCAGACATTGTGAAAATCTAACGAAAATAATGCGGAAGTATAACACATGTATTGCGGACAAAAATAGGATGCTAAACGATTATTGCGGAAGTATTACGTATGCATAGAGAATGCAATGCGCACGTGGTGCGGAAACAACGGTCGCACTGCGAATGTGATACATTTGAATCGAGACCATATAAAAGAAGAGCACTCCACTCTTCAGCGAAGATGAACAGAAAAGAATATTTTTTTTTAACTTTTTGTTTTCATTCCATGGAAAGTTCATGAATGTTTTTTTTAAGACCACATTAATGAATGGGCTAGTTCAGAAATAGAACCATATTACCTTATCTTTTATTAAGTATCAATGAAAAAAAAAGACAATAAATGTTTGTTTAGATGTTTTATATCTTATTTATCTGCCTTACTTAAAATACACTTGCTTATTTGATGTTTTGCATACAGTGTTACACTTTTATACATTTTTATACTTGGTCAAAATGTTGATCTTGAACAAAATAAAAGAAGGTTTTGAGATTTAATATTTATTTTTGTTTTATCAGTTTATGTGTTTTCCGATCATGAAAATTCATTTTCCACTGTTGATTTCTTGTTAACACATAAAACGTTATAAAATACTATACTACAAAAGGTTTTTTTTTTTTTATAAAATTAAATTCAAAATGTAGCTTCACATCGAATAGCAATTCTCTAAAGAATACGAGGATATTGATGGGGCTTAAGAGGGGATATCAACATAAATCGAGCCTTTGGCTCAATTTACCTCGTCCACATGAAACAATGATGAAAGGAGTATGTATGTGTATTGAAATGTATGGGCATATTCCAGAAGTATCCGTGTGTGCATGTTTGTATGTGTGTGTGTGTGTGTGTGTGTGTGTGTGTCCGTCTGTCAACGAATACCTGAAAATAATTCCAACCTCTTGTAATATCTCGTTGAGGTGATAAGCTATGATTATTATAGCTCTGCACTATCTGGAATTAGGTACGTCCATGGTATAAGTGTCATATTCTATCTGGCGACACACAGGGGGGGGGGGGGGGGGGGTGTTGGGTTATACTTTTATTAACAAAAATACAATTAAAGTGGCAGGGGCAATATGGCAATGACATCCGGGATTTTCATGTTGTTGGATGGCTGCAACTATCAAATGTCCATGATGATCCATGGCAACATTTTATATTCTACACAACTGTTCTTAAAATGACGGTCAAATTTCATTTTCTGTTACATTTATATGGTAATCTGGGTTTACGATGAATGTTTGCTGTGTACTCGCAAATTCTTCGCGAAACAGTCGTAATACAAACGCACTATTCGTGACCAGTTTGTAAACATTCTTTATAAATAATCATAGCTTGGTATAAAGTCGTATTAGGCACGCGATGCATTCGTTTCGCATTCTATCCCAGTCCGCTACTTATCCGCAATCCCATGTCCGTTGCGGATATCACAGGAAAACTGCGAAAATCCAGCGCATACATTGAGTACGCATTGCGTATGCATTGCGCATATAAACCGGATGATTTCCGCTCCCAGGAGTTTTGGGCAGCCCAAAACTCCTGGGAACGGAAAAATGTGCCTTTGCGGATGATTACGGACATGTGCGGAAAATAACCGTCTTAAAACAGCATACTTTACGAATATTGCGGATGTTTAGCGTCTGTAATCAAATTTTATCCGCAATTTATGCGCAATCCATCCTAAATGTCACTGGGACCGGGCCTTTAGGAAACCTTAAGGCCCGGTCCCAGTGACATTTAGGATGGATTGCGCATAAATTGCGGATAAAATTTGATTACAGACGCTAAACATCCGCAATATTCGTAAAGTATGCTGTTTTAAGACGTTTATTTTCCGCACATGTCCGTAATCATCCGCAAAGACACATTTTTCCGTTCCCAGGAGTTTTGGGCTGCCCAAAACTCCTGGGGGCGGAAATCATCCGGTTTATATGCGCAATGCATACGCAATGCATACTCAATGTATGCGCTAAATTTTTGCAGTTATCCTGTGATATCCGCAACGGACATGGGATTGCGGAATAAGTAGCGGACTGTGATAGAATGCGAAATGAATGCCTAATACGACTTTATACCAAGCTATAATAATCTATAAAGAATGCTTACAGACTGGTCACGAATAGTGCGTTTGTATTACGACTGTTTCGCGAAGAATTTGCGAGTACACAGCAAACATTCATCGTAAACCAGATTACTATATAAATGTAACAGAAAATGAAATGAAATTTGTGTAGAATATAGCATGTTGCCATGGATCATCACGGACATTTGATAGTTGCAGCCATCCAACAACATAAAAATCCCGGATGTCATTGCCATATTGCTCCTGCCACTTTAATTGAATTTTTGTTAATAAAAGTATAACCCAACATCCCCCCCTCCCCCCCCCCCCCCCCCCCGTGTGTCGCCAGATAGAATATTACACTTTTTCCAGATAGTGCAGAGCTATAACAATCATAGCTTATCACCTCAACGAGATTTTACAAGAGGTTGGAATTATTTTCAGGTATTCGTTGACAGACGGACACACACACACACACACACACATACACATACATACATGCACACACGGACACTTATGGAATATGCCCATACACTTCAATACACATACATACTCCTTTCATATTAACCATACATCATTGTTTCATGTGGAAGAGGTAAATTGAGCCAAAGGCTCGATTTATGTTTGTATCCCCTCTTAAAGCCCATCAATGTCCTCATATTCTTTTGAGAATTGATATTCGATGTGAAGCTACATTTTGAATTTACTTTTATAAAAAAAAATAAAAACAAACTTTTGTAGTATAGTATTATATAACGTTTTATTTGTGCCTTTTAAATGTGCCTTTGCGGATGATTACGGACATGTGCGGAAAATAACCGTCTTAAAACAGCATACTTTACGAATATTGCGGATGTTTAGCGTCTGTAATCAAATTTTATCCGCAATTTATGCGCAATCCATCCTAAATGTCACTGGGACCGGGCCTTAGGAAACCTACTCTTTGTCCGCGCAAAGCATGGTCTTGTGCTTACGTAACCATGGACAGTTGAGCATGGACCCTACCACGAAGGTAGGGTCCATGATTAAGGTCGAAAAAACAACTAAGAGGACGACAAACGATTAACTCTGACAAACAACTTCGAGGCAGGAACGATTAACTCTGACAAACAACTTCGAGGCGGGAACAATTAACTCCCTAGGCCTAGGCTATTATATGACTACCGAGGCCAAAACGATGAACTTGAGAAGGCCTTGCTCAATTTCTGACAATCAAGGACAATGTGCAAGGATCTAGACGTGCTGTGTGGGCATTTCGTCACCCCTATTACTACACAAATAACGACAATTCTCAGTGTACCTGTATGTGCAATAGCCCTCTAAATTCGTAACAATACGTTTCATACCTACCTACCTTATTTGTGT
This sequence comes from Arbacia lixula, assembly GCA_963669155.1. NCBI lineage: Eukaryota > Metazoa > Echinodermata > Echinoidea > Arbacioida > Arbaciidae > Arbacia > Arbacia lixula. The sequence continues at coordinate 561,881 of OZ022580.1, read as the reverse complement.
AATAGTTCTCTTTTTTATTTCTTTATAATAGCGTTAATGACATCTGTCAAGATCTTTATCAATATGTATCTAAAGCGCGTAATAATTTCTGATATTCTTTCATAACAATAATCAATGTAATTGACAAGGTTAAAATATGAGGTAAACTAAACGTTCTTTAGAAAAACATTCAAAATATGAAATGGAAAGACACAGATACATATTTCAGAGACTAATTTTTCTGAATATAATCTTGATACATATTGCCCAAAATGTATTGTTCATTTCATTATCTGAATTACTGCATGCAAACATAATATTGATAAAGATCATTGCAATGTATTAAGTAAATTACACTCCAGACTAGTTGAGCGTTATACGGTCCCTGTCGTGCAGCTGGTAGGCCCTACGTGTGAATACGTATGCAGTTTCCTCAATTGTACATCTCAATATCGCGCTCCTCCTTCTGCATTTGTTGTTGTGTACACGTCCCTTGACGTGTAAAAGGAATGAACAAAACCCCTTACATCATATCTCTTCCGTGAACGGTTGCCTATTGTTCGGCTATGGAGTCTGAGAGTATAGTGTCTGGCAGTGAATGGAGAAGGATTGCGTGTAATGTTGACCAAGCGATTGCACATAACAAAGTTGTTCTGTTCGTGTGTAAACTTCCTTTTCTTTCCTTTCACCTTTCAATGTTTTACGAAGAAAAAAAATCATGACCCATCTTCGCAAAGGAGAAAATATAAATATATCCAAGGGGAAATGGTAATTTTCTTCCTGTAGTAGAATGTTATATGTAAGAGCAACATATTAGGCTTTTTGGATGACAGTATGTAAGTTCTGTGCGAGTGATAAGTAAACCATAAAATGAAATGTGATTGTGTAAATCCATTTAAGTCTCCCTGGACCCTGCTGGAATTATTAAGCATTTACGGTTCTCTGTTTGGCATGACAGATCGACATCCAGTGGGATGATGGTCACCTGAGTCAATACCCGGCACAGTGGCTCCGCTGCAATGTCTTCTCCGACCTGGAGCCCGACACCGTCACGGATGTCCCTCCCGTGCTTTGGGATGCAACGGTCTGTCGTGATCGACTTCGGACCTTCGAGTTCGACGACATCCTCCATGATGATGGCGCCCTCTACGAGATGCTTTGTGAACTGAGCGCCTTTGGCCTGACGTTTATGAAGAACGCTCCTGCGGAGGCGGGCCAGTTGCAGAGGATTGCTCAAAGAGTTGGCTATTACATACTCCCGACCACTTATGGGTAATGTTATGGTATTGTTAATGGTAGTGAAAAACAGGACCAGGAGGATATAATTCTTAGGTTTAGACAATATGATTAAAAGGGAGATTCTAAGCAGAATATCTGTTTCCATACTAACATAGGCCTACACAATGGTTAACACATAACTGTAACGGGAGTGTAGATGTTGCAGGTCTGTCGTGCCCAAAAAACGAACAAGTGAACTGGCTTACGCAGCTCCAAGAAATAGCTTGACGTTCTACTACCTCACATGAAAGAAGAAGAAGGTGTTTATATCTTCACTAGCACACACATTTTCCACTCCAGCTTTCATTGGCGTAACCGTTATGTGGTAGCGTGGCATATCGCCAAGGATCAACATCAGAAGAAGAAAGTCTCTCACGCAATCATATCCAGCTAGATTTTATTTATTAGGAATACAATAAATGAACTCATTAACTGTAGTACAAAATATGAAGTAAGTCCATGGCCGAAATGTATAAACTCCAAATTAATTTAAACGCAATTATTATAATTTTGGAGTTACGATTTTCCCGAGGTGAACTGACTAAGAGCATATCGGATAGGCTATCGCATACGTAACTGAAGGCCAGCGTGAGGGACGAATTACGGATGCATTTAAGGTCAAAACAACTTAGAGGACGATTTACATCTTCCAGGCTGAAAGTATTAACTCCAGAAGATAAACAACTTTGAGGCCGGGCGAAACTATTAAGGGAATAGTTTACCCTGAAATTATTTTGGTTTCAATGAAAGGAGGCCGCACGTGAAATAACCATATTAGTGAAGGTTTGACCAACAAAATCGGTCAAAGGAAAAGAAAGTGATTTGATTTTAAAGTTTTGATTTTGTGACGGTCACGCGAGGTGCTCTCCGGTATGTTCTGGGAGTTTTGCCACCCATATTGTTACACAAATAACGATTCCCAATGTACCTGTCTACACAGTGGGACGGATCTAGGATTTATGCAAGGGTGGGGGGGGGGGGGGGGCGGGGACCATGGTTCTTGGCGTCAATCTGTACTCGAGTGTGTAGGGTCCTAACTTATCGCTCCAGAGCTGTTATTATGGGGCTGCCGATTCGGCCCCTTTCTGGACAGTCTTAAAAATGAGGGGCGCGGCAGATCCCCCCCCCCCCCTTGAATCATCCCTGATGAAATAAACTCTTCGGGAATACGCAAAACATCTGTTTTCATAACATAATATACTAGTATAGGAATATGCAGGCGCTTAATTTTTATTCTCTTTCATTTACAATATATGGGTCGTATACACAAACTTATCCAGAGACCTAATGCATTTATTTGGTTCAAAAGCTCACATTGGTTGCACTATGCACTGAAAGATGCATGTAATTATAATTAAGATTTGGATATTTACTTTGTTTTACCGGAATAACGGTTTTCATGTGTGCCTTAATTGCGTCAACTGTTTCCATATTTGTTCTGTTCTGTCTGTACTGCCGAGCAGAGACGTGTACCACGTCAAGTCGAAGCCTAACCCAAATCATGTCGCCTACGCACCTGTGTCCCTACCTGTACACACAGACACAACCTACCTCATCCGACCCGTTGGGGTAAGTGCATCTGCTAATGATTGCTGCAAACTAATTTAATGATGAGAATGATGTCAATCTATAAAGCCTATCCTCCCCGAAGTGGACGAACGCAACCTTTTAATCCGGAAAAACATATTTTGCTTTACCTTCAGATTCAAATGCTCCACTGCATCAGTCAGGCAGACGAAGGGGGCGAAAATCTTCTCGTCGACGGTTTCAAGGTGGCAGACGATTTCCGCTCCAGCTCTCCAGATCTCTTCGACGTCCTGACCAAGTTTAGTATCGAACACTTCGATATTGGAAGCGATTCATTTGGAGACTATTACACTACCTCGCGCCACCGAGTTATTAGGTAAATACGGTTTGGCGTTGTTTGGCGTTGAACGAAAGCATTAATTCTTGTCTGAAAATGAATGACTAGAGACTTCACTACGGTATAGACTTACGAGCTCCTATCGAGTATCCATACCCCAAATAAAGCAGGACCGTCTCATGATGCATCGCGCAGCCACAGTTCATTCATATTTGCACTAATGGCTGATTCCGGTCTAGTGTAAGAGACCACAGGTGAATGTGACTGCGAAAATAAACATCTGTATGTCGCTACGCGGTGCATCATGGGACGACTTATGCGGTAATCAGGGGATTCCTTAGTCTTTGAATTAACGTGCACAATCAGAATACATTTTAGAAATTCACTTTATTAGTTTTGTTTTATACTCGGTGGTGTTTATGGAATAAAATAACATTTCTTCCGAGATTTCTCACCATGTGGATACTTCACGCAGATGGGACTCAATTCAAGTATATCAATCTATGAAGTACAATGTTCTTTCTTGATTTCGGTTTTTGTACTGTAGCCTCGATGAGCATCAACGTGTAAAGCAGGTTGTGTTTGGAGACCCAGGGCGAGGATCGATATGTCGGGCAAGCGTTGAAGACACCGCCAAGCTGTACCGAGCCCTTGCAGAATTTGCCTCTCGTCTGAACCATCCAAAATACGTGTTTGAGAACAAAATGTCGAGTGGTGAGTCTCATTTGCTTTCCCGTTAAATGGCATATTTGTACCTGTAAACATGGTAAGGCTCCTGAAGACGATACGTTTTTTCCACAATTCTGCAGTCGTATGGGCCTATTACTTAAAATGTGACGTCATCCTCTTGCACAAATCCAATGGGCGGGGTCCTGTGATTCAGCCAGTCGCAGAGTCATGCGCGACTGATCGGATCGTGTCGTCTTCGGTGAATATGGGTGTGTTTATGCTCAATTTGCGAAGGTAAGCGTTTTGAAACGCCGATTTTAAACGCTCATCCACAACGCTGTTTACGGGGTTACAGTTTATGTTCAATTTTCGAAAGCAGAATCAACGTTTCAGCGTTTTTTAATGCTGAGTGAATTAACGCTCATCCAAAACGCCCTTAACCCTATTCTGACTGGGGGTGTCATTTTGACACCACCCCCCCCCCCCCCCTATACAAAATCCGCGACTGACGTGCAACCGCTGAACATCGGACCAGCGATGTGTTATGGAAGGATATGAAACAACTTTCTTTCTTTCAACCCATGCGTGGCACCACCGAAAAAAATATGTCTTCTCAGCATGTGCTTTTCAGGTGTTTTGATAATAACGAACAGGATTGCGTAGCAACGGTTTCTCAGATAGAACAAAAGAAATGTAGAGTCTTATTTCGCTTGGCCAGTTCTGTTGGATTGCATCAATACTTTTGTGAGGAAAAGAGATATCAGCGAACAAAAATAAAATTTTTTTCTACTAAAATATCTCAGTTGCACGCAAATGCACGCAAACTCTGTTAATGAAAAAAAACAGCTTAAGATATAATTTTGATAATGATTGAGTCCCACATTTGCGGAAATCTGCGGAAAGTGAAGAAAATTGTTAATTGTGTAAGCTTAAGAATATTATCTTATATCTCCGTTTGTGCATCATTCAACAATTATTTAGAAGAAAACCGAGTACAGGATCTTTATTGGTGGTACCCGTAACTTTCTTGAAAATTGCACAAAAATGTGATAAGAAACATAGCTTCCAGAGACAAAACAGTGAATTAAAGATATTGCTTTCCAAGTTGACAGCAGCTAAATGTCGGTGCCGCGCATGGGACATCAAAGCATTGTAGTGATTGTGGAATGCTTTTGACATTCATTAGCACGCTTTAGTATCCATACAGATGTTTGAATATATTATGCTCGAGTTGTTTCTCCTTCCTAACATCCCGATCGGACACTCCGTTATGCAACATTGTGTAATCGTATGTCATCTGACAAAAAAGTGAGATTTTGCATAGGTTTGTGTACAAAATACTGCTATTCCTAAACTTGTCTATATCAGTGCTGTCAATTGTGCCTTCTAGGCCTTTCGCTTGATCACATTGTTCTTGAAATTTGTTAAAATGCATATGTGAAGCAAAAAAAATAATATGTATGAAATCTCACAATGTCAGCTTCACCAACACTTTCAGGAAAAGTAAAAGACTGCTCTGTTTACCTTTGACACGCACCGACCATAGTCTACATTTATAATCGTATTGGCCCTGTCAGGGCGCAATGCGGGCAGTGCTCCCATTGAGCGCATGCACAGTGGAACGGACCGGAGCGGACCATAGCGTTCATTGGTCTCCGGTCTCAAGGCTATTGGTTTCGGACGACGCCTCCCGAAAAAGCCTCAAAATCTAGCACTCGCTATAACTTTGCAAGGTCTTTTATTGGGAGGGAAGTTCTGACACACTATCTTCTTCCATTTCTCGTGGTTTTTACCAAACAAAAATACCTGCAAAGGGGACACATCTTTAACATCTTTAACACGATTGAGGGAGAATTAAGTTGATGACCTATTGCATACACTTCAACATTGATTTTTAAAACAAATTGTAACATTGTTGTCAATGTGCCAACCACTATAATTGTTCTATGCCCCTCCTGCAGGAGATGTGATGGTGATGAACAACCACCGGGTGTTACACGGTCGAAACTCCTACCGGCTTGGCTCTTCGACCCGCCATCTAGAAGGCTGCTACTTCGACTGGGATGGCCTTTTTTCAAAAATCAGATCCCTCAAGATTCAGCTGGATGGATAAGACGAGAGCAACCAGTCGTTGACGAAAGCGGTACCTTTTCCTCATTTTCACGTGCGTTCGGCCCGACCATATTGAGGACAGTATAAATGACCTTTAAGACCGATTGCCGAATGATGCCTGAGCTACATACGATTTTATTTTGTCGATGAGGTACACATCTATGCATAATTAACATGTTACTTAGTTCCATCAGGTTCATTAGTGGCTGCATATAGGAAGGGACACCTACACCATTAGCCTATAGGTACATGTATTAGGCTGTGAAGTGCATGGACGCAACCCAGTTTGTCAAGAACTTTGTCTGGTAACACAGACTACGCCCTAATTACGTCATAGCTTTTGAGTCATCTGGCTTTTGAGAGGAGGAGTGAGGATAGGATTGAGGCATAGTCTGTGTTACCAGACATAGACATGGAATTGCCGCAATGTTGAACGGTTTATGTTCATGATAACAGAGCTCTAGAGAAACGTAAATGACGGTAGGTACCTATTAAACATCAAATTTAAAATGTGAAATGATTACGCAGGATATGCTAGCAAGGTACCTAAATCAGTGGTAGATCTAAGGCGGGACACACCCAGCCCGTGCCCCCCCCCCCCCCCTTTTTTTTGAAACCAAAGTTTAAATAATGAGGCCCTTTTTGGCTATGTTAGTATGCCCCCCCCCCCTTTTTTTTTGGAAGTGAGGACCTTTTTTTTTTAGTCATCACGGGATTTTCCCCGACCAAAAAGATTTGTCTAAATGTGCCCCCTTAATGTGACATAAATGATGATGAAAAGTGCAAGTCTGCATGTAAAACTTGGCTATTACTGAAATCAACTCTGTGATCATAATTTCGTTTATATTCATTAAATGGCGAGACTTTTTCAGAATAACTGCAAAACCAATAGTACATTGATTAATCACATTGAGTAAATAATCAAGTTGTATCAGGTACTGGTGATTACCCAACGTTTTTTACCCATCGAGCTCAATAAAACGAGGAACAGTGTATGCAATGAAACCATCGCTCATAGGATATGTTGAACAGATAAACTGACTGTGTCGGTGACAAAATGATACTACCAAAAACATACAACTAACTCAATTGTATTACTGTATGTATCAGCTACTATGTTCACTGCTGTAAATTTCGCAACGAGATCCCACTTTTTGAACCTTATATTTTATTTAGTCCAAATGTTTATCAGAATAAAATCATTTTTCCACAGAATAGGAACGTTTTTCCACCTAAAAAGCCAAACATTTTAAGTTCTGCCTTCGACTGTGCTATTATTCTTATTTCTAATTCTGTTGTACTATCTTCATGATCATGTATAAATGTACGTGCGTTGATATACTTAATTGCCAACATATTTTCTTACTTGGGATATACCATGTACATGTAAATTCTTTGATACCTAAAAAACTTGGAAATACACATGATATAAGTGTGCGGGGTTCTTATTTCGTACATTACTTGTACATTATTGTGTAATATGCCTTTGTTTTTCAATAGTTCTCATTTATAATCGCCTCCATATTTTTAACTCCCGTCGTACTAGTTAATAGTTCAAGGGATAGTTCACCCTGAAATTAAGTTGATTTCAAAAAGAGGAACTCACGTAAGAAACATATTAGTGAAGGTTGATGAAAATTCGTCAAAGAATAAGTTTTGATTTTGTGACGTCACGTGCGAGGTGCTCTCCTTTATGTTGTGTACACATTTTTTTAGGAAAAGTGCAGTTTCTCAAAAAGATACGAATCCTTCTACATTTGCATTTGATACATCATTATAAATACGTTTTTACACACATACCTGTATGAAAAATATACTTCCGTTGTGAAAAACAGAAAAAGAGCAATATATGGCATTATTTTGTACACAGCATGTGGGAGAGTACCTCGCGGGTGACGTCACAAAATTGCATTTTTAAAGGTGATATTCATAGGAAATAAAATCAATTAAATATAGTTGATATTATAATTGAATGAGTTATTAAAGCAATTTATGCAGCTAACATGCCATAAAGGTGTTCAGTTTTGTGTTTAATGAAAGTCAAATTTTACTAAATTGACTCTCTTCCTGACCTACGAAATCGCTAGGGAAAGTGGCGTTGTGTGTACGTCACACCCGGGATACGCTACACAATGACCATTGTGTATCACACCTGTTAATCCACTAGCAACTGCCATCACAGTTTCATTAACAATGCGTGATGCTTCTGGCGGAAAAGAAGCTGCGGATTGGCATGTTTGATGCACAATAACGCCTTTCTTTTCTTACGTCAGACCTAAAGGCCGTTTCGGATGACAGTAGGGCAAATTTGTCCCCGAGAATACGGTGAATGTTTTCACCCAAATTTCGCTTTTTGGAAAGTGATATATTGTTTGAATGTCATCCGAGCTCATTGTGTGGCTTATAAGCTTTCTGTAGATGAATATCTTTATATTTTTGGATTTTCTATGAATATCACCTTTAAATGATAACTTTCTTATCCTTTGACAGATTTTCATCAAACCTTCACTAATATGTTTCTTTCATGTTTCTGCTTTTAATGAACCCAACTTATCTTCAGGGTTAATAACTATCACTTGAAGTACGAAATTCACATTTTATGTTCCGTTCATGAACGAGGTGGAGCTCATCCAGAAAGCTAGAAACAGGGATTTGTGGCACACCATGATCGCCTACATCTCCGGATGCGGCACTTAAAAAGCAGTCAAGTTGTATAAATACATATAAAGACGCTGTAAATATTGTACATGTGTCATAATGCAAAGTTGTGTTGATGTATTATTTTGGTGTAAAATGATTTTGAGTGCGCCCGAGTGAAAAATAAAAAATAAAAAATCATCAGAAACACCAGGGCATACAGAGTCAAAATAAGAGCGTTATTCCACAAGAAGGCGACAGAACACGAGTTCAGGACGGAATGGTTAGTTTATTCTCTATTAGTACTCTGCAGTTCAAAACATACAAATGCATCAGTTTGTGAATGAAAAAAGACGATGGTACAATATGATTCTGAATAAATGTGTAAAGAAATATCAATATATTAGCATATTATGATAATATGTATTCAACACGAGCTCCCATTTTCAGTTTATTTGTATCGTATTGTAACACGGTACGGCGAGACAAAATAATCATTATACAGGGGTAATCGTCTTTGACGGATGGGCGGTATACGTTGTACTCCGACAATGCCACCCGGAGTACTATGCATAAACCAATGCGTCACAATGCGTTACAATGCGTCATTTTCTGTTCCTCATCGGAAATGACCGAGTCAGTCAACACTTGATGAGTTTTAGACGCTTCATCATCTGAACGTCCGATGACATGCTCTGCCTCTGAGATTTATACGTTGACACTCGCTCAACTAAAAAATCATTACAATTTGATAGCTACAATATTGTCAAATTATAGGATAGTTCTTATCAATTTGAAGTATAAATGCTTACTTGAATGTCTCAAAATTTCCTCGCCATGTTTACTGAAATCAAATGAAGTTTTATAGCTGATATTCTCAGTTTTGGAAATACACCCAACCCGCTGTTTTTTGGCTCCACGGTAAAACTTTAAACTTTAAACAGGTATATTATTTGCAGACTTTTATGTTTCCAGACTACAATCGAGGACAATTATGTAGTTGTATTTTTCTCACACAAGAAATACATAGTGTGTTCTATGCCTTTGTTCTAGAAGATATCTTCATCTAATGAAAGTATTTTCTGTACAAGAAAAAACATATGTATCGTATTGTCAAGCTGCATGATGACAATCAAAAAGAAAAAAGCTACACATACACTAGTGCAGAATACACATTTCCTTTTCTCAACACACAAATGACATAGTACATGTAATTTTAAAATGTGTAAATTACCCGGAATGATTTTACCATGGTGCATAACATAGAAATTACTTGACATGTTTACTCTGCAATAAGGTAATAGGGCCATTCTCATTACAAAAATCGCGAAGTTAAAATCTCAAAATTTTACAATCGTGTTCACATTACACCAAAAAATCGCGAAGTTACGGTGCGAAGTTAGAAAAATCGCGCCGTGACTTGCGAAGTTTCATGCGAAGTTTCGGACGGCTGTTGGCACGGTTCCTAGGCAACTTTCACCCTAACTTCTCGATTTCTTAAGTCCAATGAGAATGGCCCTATTGTGGATGTGACAACATCAATGAAAGACATTTCATTTCAGATAACACTGAGTTGCGAATAAAAAAATATGAAGCCACCACCATGCAAGTAGTAACACAAAACTCACGAGTTGGAATGTTAAATATTTCAAACGGGTCTTTGTGAAGTTGATTTGTTAGCAATGTGCCTGCAGAAAGCTCCTCTCCCAGACCCACATTACAAAGATTTTCTTCTTCTCCCTGCGTAGCAGGAGTAAACAGGGGAAATCATGAAAGTTAAACTGCATTTACTGGTGTCCAGTGAATGAGTATTAAACTTTTGAAACAAAATTATAATATCCACCAGTACATCCTTCATATACCACACAGGCCATGGACATCTACCAATACACATCACATCCTACTGGAGCAGATACATTACTTTAAGTTGTGCTGTTTGCCATAACATGAGTCATTTTGTAAAAAGATCACATTATTTCAAGCTCAAAAGACACAGCTTCATATATACATGTATTGACATTGCCAATGTTGATAATGAGACTGCAATATAATTACCCTAAAATAAGTGTGTAGGCTGTGCCAGCTATATCTGCATTGACAGGTAGGTGTGTGGGTGGGGGGGGGGGGGGCAAATGCACAAACAAACCTCCAATCATAATAAGTGTATATTTGGTTCATAGCCTACATATGTCTCTTTTCTATCTGATTTGATCTATGAGAAATGAGTATAAAGAAGAATAGCTGTCCCATATAAACAGACAGCGCATTCTAGAAACACAGTACTCAAGTATCCAACATACTTCACTTTTGACGGATACATATCACTCTTACATGACAAAATCCAACTACATGTACTGATAAATATATGTGTATAAAAGAACACTATTGTGCACGATGCATGATCTTCTAGCTCTCGACTGCTATGTAAACTTCCAGGCCAGCCTTGCTACAATTTGGTTGGAACACATTAATGCCAAGTGCACAAACACGCGTAGTGTACTAGTAAGTACATACAAATCATTTCTTTTTTTAATTTACCGGTACATGAATATGAACATGTGGTAGATTTGAACGAGAGAATGTCTATAGTTTCTTCTTTTTCCGTAAGGGAATGTGACTGTAAACATTCCTCAAGAATATAATCAAGGTGGTTCTGAATTTAAAAAATAAGATGATTACAAGTAAGTTTGGCTCAAAATTACTTGAACCTGAGACCGGACCAACTAGTGAGCCAATATCACCTGAACACAATGTTTTGAATGTATTTATGACACACTACTTATCCTCAATGCAATGCAATGCAGTACCATACAAGAAACCAGACTCCAACCTGAAGTTTGTCAATCTTATAAACTATGACAATTTCTACATTCTCAAATGATTTAAACCATCCTGCAATGTTCACTTCTAATAAATTATTACCACAAAACTTTAAATTACACTTCAAAAATAGAAATATAGTATAGTAATATGTATATATACAACATAGACATATAGATTACCTGTGATATTCCAACAGATTTCACACCCTTCACAAATATTTCCAGAATTCTCAAGTCTACATATTTGATGTATGAGATGTGCAGATAAAGCCAAAACCAAGCCCGAAAGAGTTGTTGAACGGCACAATCACTATAGCAAACATGATATTGTATTAATTTCAAATATCACATTGATTAATGTCCTGATTGTGACTGATGCAGTATTAAAACAGAACATGCAAAACAGGAGAAATCTAAAAGAATGACAGCCAGTTATTATATCCAGTACAGGACAAATTCATGATTCGAAATTTTCACTGTGCACAGTACACAGAGCTGAAAGCTAGGTGCACTACTAGTACACTGTATCTGCCAATTCAGAAAAGAACAACTTAAACCACACATTTAGTTTCTACACACACTCTATACCACTAAACCAAGACAACACATACCCCACAAACGATTAGTTTTCTATACATTAATGATACTGTTTTGTACACAAGCATTGGTCACAATATATATCCATACCATTGACCACATTATAACACACACTATGATCTATAACATGATTTCTTGCACCAATGGGTTTAATAGCAACCCACTGAAGAGTTTCATCTGATCAGTAAATAAGACTGAAAATGTTCTGTTTTACACAATCAATAGATGTACCTGCTGCTGGTGGATCTACTATCTTGCTCAGACCTCTGATGAGTCTACATACACTCTCTCTCCAACAAACAATTCCATTCTCTCAAACCGATGTCCTGCAACAGTGCCATCAACTACAAGAAGTACATTAACTCACTCATCAGAGGTCTGAAGAAGCTAATAGATCCAGTAGCTTACATATATGCACAACAGGTAAATCTCTTGATTGTGTGACGAGGATATTTTCATATAGTGAGCAACTCATTCACATAGTCAAAGTTCAAGATAGATATGCATGAGGCTGCTCTAAAAGGAGACGTAAGCTATCTTGGGGAAGTTTACAAGCATGTAAATATGCACAAAGCACAACAATAGGCTTAGGACTCGGCACATGTTTGCTTGGCCAGAAACCTAGTCAGATAGGTAGGCCTACAGTATTGCCTTGATAATTTGTCTATTATCTCTTTCCATTCGGGGAGCCACATTCATAAGCTGTTACAAGACACACCTAATAAGGGAATTTACCTTCAAACGGCATGAACTGTATGTCTTACTAAACTAAAACATTATTCTGAAAAAAAACATTATAAAACATGCATTTTTATTTGAAATGATTTACCTCATCTCACCAAATTGAAATTTAACTTTAACTGCAGCACTTACCACAATAACACACATCTCAATGATTATTATTGCTCACAAATATACATTTAAGAATTTCTGAATAATAGACAAGTCAGAAGTTACCATCATTCTTCCACCATCTCTATATTCTGTTAGTCTAGCTTTTCATCCGTGAACTTTTGACATGTTCATTTTCCCTTCTGTCCACACATTGGAAGAGTGACGGATCAAGTGTTAACGACATTGTCACGCAGAGAAGGAAAGACTGGCATAGTGCTTCTTCTTGTCTGGCCCAGTTCATTCAATCTTGAACTGTAGTGCACTTGGGCAATACAAAATCATTTTTTTTTTTATCATTTTTTATGTTATCTTGTTAAGTAACTCTTGTAGATGTCTTGACATTTTTTTGTACCTCACAATTGGCAATTTATCTTTTTTTTTCAATTAAGAAGGGCAGATCCATGGAAAAAGTCTGTTCTTATTCAAATCTGTAATTAAGTCACTCTGAAAGACCAAATGTAACTCCCACTTCACATCTTATGTCAAGACTGTCATTCCTTTTCCAAAGCCTCTTTTGTGTTCTTTTCAAACTGCTCAAATTTAAACTGCAGAATTTAAGTTCATAGCATCATCAAAAAATGAGATATTGTTATAAAAAAAAAACTTTTGTCTGGTTTGTTTGTACGATCCTTCTCCTCCTCTCTTGAAACAAAGCACCTCTCACTACTCAGCACATATGAAATAGAGAAATCATTTAACATATCTCTACAAGAATCAGCATATATAGGACTAAGAAAAAGAAACGTGTACCTCCTGTACCCCCTCTATACACTACTCATAGTACACCCCATAGACCATGGCGACAGCAAAGATACTGGTGTTACGGAACTCGTAGGAAGCAGATGTATCGTTGGCAGCATCCCAGAGACAGCGACTGCTGACCTTTAACCCCTGGCTATGCAGCTGGCCGATGTGCACCAGGACAATGATCTTATAGCGGGGCAGCATCAGGTCCTTGACCTGAGCCTTCAAGTCCTGCAAGATGAGGAGGGGGATCAAGGAAAAAAATTAAACATTATTTGGTGACTTGATGGGGTTACTTAGCAAATAGATCAGAGTAGAAATAATTTCATGGGGCTACATATCAAGCATATATGTCACTGACACCCTGAACATTGGTCCACATTATAACTATGAGAAGAAAAAAATAACAAGTACTCTTATCTAATCTGCGGGGACAGTTTCTTGCAATATGGAGGATGTATCGCCATGAGCCCCCCAGTGATGTTATCACTGATGAGGACTGATAGAAATAGGATGTCACAAAAGAATATAAAGTAAAAGTGATATTATCACTGATGAGGACTGGTAGAAATAGGATGTTATAAAAGGATATAAAGTACAAGTGGAAAAAACAATAGGAATCCAAGCAAGTTGTTGGTGGGAAAAAAAACCAGTCAATGTACATAAAATGATAGCAGGAAAGTGTGTCTGTGACATCACAGCCTTGTGACAAAATTGCCACACTGCTCCCAAGGTGTCCAAGTTTTCTGATTTTTGTTTGCATTACTTCTTACATGAACTCCTTCTATTGAGACCACTTTTTTTTTTAGACCAGAGTTCTCCATTCATATACAGCTACCTAAGACACAACTCCAATGGTTTATACAATGTAGTTTGAGATACTAACATCTGAGATGGTCTTGGTCATCTTCTTGCACCACTCCGGCTCATAGCGCTTGTCCTGCAGGTATCCCTCCAGCGTGTCCCTTAGCATGCTCTTGACCACGGTCACAGGGAACTTCTTGACAGGCCCAAGCTGGTAGGTCGGCTCCAGCTGGACCGGCCCGCGTCTTGACCCATCGTGAGGCTCGTCGATGAACGATACTGTGCTCACAGATCTAGGGAGATTGTTGACAGGGGAATATGATACATAAAAGCTCAATCCCAGTCCTTATTCTTACTAGGGAACTAACTTTTTTCTGATTTGAGACCTAGCTACCTTTACAAAGGTTTGGGGGAATTATTCAGATTCATTCACCTTTAATTGCAAAGACGCTTTGTTTTTTCCATTTTGATTACTTGACAATACCAGTTCAACATACAGTTGTATGCAATTTCAGGCTGGATTGGAGATAAACCATTAAAAAAAATCTGTTTTGTACACAATTCCTGAACGTTTTCACATTTTCAGCTGACATTCCATTACATGATATTGCATAATTTTGGGCAATGTGTCTATTCTTTCTTTATATTGTCTCAAAAGAATATTTATGTGAAAGCACGTACAGGACATAATATTTTACCCTTTGAAATTATGCAACTACACGTTAAGCTACATAGCGGGGAAAAAATAATTAAACATTTTCGAGGGCTACTTTGAGAGTACATCGGCTGACTTGGCTACCATTTTACATTGTGTCTATGGGAATTTTGGGGGCTCTTTTGACATTTTCCAGGACTCTTTTAAGCATTTCGTGGGCAAAAGCACCCCGAGCCCCCATGTATTTTTTCCCTGCTGCATACTTACCCAGCCGGTTTGAATCTGGCCCCACCAAATTCACTCCCACTCATCAGTGACGACGCACTTCCATGTCGTTTCAGCAGCTTAGCGGCCTTTGACCTGGCCATGTCTTGCTTATCAGACGCCATCTTGGCTGTTGAGGACCACGTTATAAGAATATAAATCTGCTGCTGCTGCACAAGCTGGTCCCCAAAGGGCAGATATGATTTGTTCACAAGGCCAAGGAGATTCGGCCCATTCTCATCAATATGATTGTGATCTGAAATGACAGATGGAAGAAAGAAAAGACAGTGACTAATACGGTTTTCATTTGCTTGACACTTTGTTCCAAGTCTTATTTATGCTTAGAATTACTTAGTGCCTACATATAGATATGTAATGGGGTTGCATATGTTTTTCATATAGGCCTATGAGGCATAGTTGGAAGTTTCCACCTCAAAACAGATAAAACAATTGTATATAAACTTACTGTAGCAACAATAACAAGATAAAAGAAAACAGGCAGGTCCTATTAATGAAATCCTTCCACCCTTCCTTAAAAAAATTTGGTTTCAAAAATCCAAATTTCTATATGCCTAATTTGTGTGTATAATACATGATGATCTATATGCCTTCATAATGGTTTTAATCTAAAAAATTATAATGAAAACAAAAGGAATATATCAGCATTTTATTAACATTATGCAATAGTAAATAATTAAGGAGACGTGTAGGCCTACATGTACGCCATTGTCATAATTATGATTTTGATTTGAGATACATGCCTAATTTGTGTGTATAATACATGATGATCTATATGCCTTCATATTGGTTTTAATCTAAAAAGTTATGATAATGACAAAAAAAGGAATATATCAGCATTTTATTAACATTATGCAACAGTAAATAATTAAGGAGACGTGTAGGCCTACATATACGCCATTTTCATAATTATGATTTTGATTTGAGTTACATCGTATAAATCTGCAAAATTGAATCAGTACAGGAAATGCACCACAAGTACCTGGATTGGAAATCCAGATACGTTCTTTATGCCAAATTGGTATGTCTCTGGCCAGATTGATATACGGGAGATACGCTCCTTCGGCAAACTAGAACCGTTCATCAGGAGATAATGCCTTGATTTGGTTAAAAGCTGCATATATTATCAAAATACCATTTACTCTAAAACAACAAATCCATTTTTCACAGAAAAAATGTTGTGAAAATATAATTACTAGGATTAAGATGATAAGAATATCTTTTGAAGTGTACTGCATGTGGCTTTTAAAACGTCACAACCTTTTCTATAAGACAGAACAATTGGAAAGGATTAATAACTTTCCATCTTGTTTTTCTCAAAATATGATATTTCCAGTTGGGGCCTACATTCCAGTTTTGCCTATTACGGCTGTGGCAGTGGCACAGTTGTGTCGGTGTCACTGCCATTCCCAAGGCAGGTAACTTGAATGATACTCAGTCACTGACACTCTGCCATAGTGTACAGTGCACGCAGTACTCAGTCATGCAAACTCAGTTACAAAATCATACAGTGCCATACAGTGCCATCAAATCAAACTAAAAATGTGACTTAAACACTACTTTTGTGGAATATACCAATGAGGTGGACTTACACAATACACCTTCAGTTCAGTCTTCGAAGCCGAAGAGCCTAATAATCAATCAGATACGAACCAGTGGAGTTTCATACGCTGTCGGTATACACTCCATTATACATCAACAGGTGGACGTACAGGTGTATTGCCTAGATACAGTACACAATTGATTCGCAGCTCCCTAATCCATCCAGCTCCATGCAAAAATGTACGCTCGCCGAATCGGAGAACTAGACATACACCAAATTCAACTCGGCATATAATAGCTCGGTACCATTCTCAAGACAACTCGGCTATGTGTGTCGTACCTATACTGGCTGAGACATTAACGCGTCGCTTGAGGAGACAAAGAACACCATAAATAACACAAAATTACAATGATAATAAACGCCAAGGCCTACATGCCTTTACATGTACAACATCTTATACTCAGTTTAGTTTAGTTCAGTTCAGTTTCTCTTCTCAATATAAAAAGCAATACAGGTAATATGAATACGTCCATATCGATAACAATATAAAAGAATATTTCATTTAAAATAAAAGCTGCCTGTACAAGTTAAAAGTATTTTATGAGGGGTAGCAAACCATGGACGGAATAAGGAAAGAGAAAATCGAATTGTTTAAAACAGAAACGCATGGAGAGTGCGGCTACAATGACAGGTATGAGGCATCTGGGGCCAAAATGACAAATAAATTGATATATTGCTATAAAATCATACATCTAACACTCCTAAACAATGTAGCATATTGCACCAAAGAGCACAGAAAATGTAGTTGAATGTGCCTTGAGAAACGTTTTAAAACAAAATGGTGGCTTACTGAGAAAATTTAAGAGGTACAGAGGGAAGAAGGAATGCTTAAGAAAATGGTAACTAACAGGAGAGTTTTGAGAGAAAAGGATGACAGAGAGAGAGAGAGGGTTGGGGGGGGGGGGAGAAGCAGTGAGATAGAAGGGGGGGGGGTCGATAAAGAAAAAGAAAGAGAGAGGGGAACAGAATAAAGAAGGAAACTGTTGAAGCGGGGCCCTGCAAATCGGAACGGGGTCTACTTGGAAAAAAGAGGTAAATAGCCAAATGGACACAATTCACGCCTCGGCATGTCATATAGTGCTCAGACAGATCAATTAATGATTGTAAGATTAGGTAGGAGACTAATATTCAAGGTTATGAATGCGTAGTTCAACTTTGATATTCTGTATCATTATTAAAGAGATATGACAACATTTGAGAAAGGATGTGGATATGTGACATCGCGGTGGCAGACTGTAAAAGAATTATACTGTACACGTTTTGCATCGATGCAGGTTTAATATTTCATATGACCTGCGCTTTGTATTATAGTTGAACATAATCATAGGCCTATTCAGATTACTGAACAACACCGATTTAGCGTAATGTCAGTCGGGTTCTACTTATAATTTCCATTGGGAAAATGAAAAGAACAGTAAAGAGAAGACAAATACCCACAATTCCCTGAGAGAGAAAGTATCTCAAGAGCCTGAGAAAACAATTACACTGTACATGTATATCACAACTCGATATATAAAGAGGCGATTGTTGTTGTTCCTGAACGAAATTCCCACTGCATGTATGCGCCTGTATTTATTCGCATCCCCACCCCCTTCCCCACACCCCCCCCCCCCCTCCCAGATTTAGTTTAATTTGACTCCGATATATAAAATATTTATATCAAGCACATAAACAAACACCATACAACATAAACACACATCACAGACAACAAAAAACACACCAAAACTAATACAGACACAAAGATAAATATACCACATGCAAACAGCTACATACAAACGTGCACATTCAGTCTTACTGGCAGGCCGCGGGAAAACTCCACATGGAAACAAACCAACTCTTTGGGCTGATAATTGTGTTTAATTTTCAGACATTATACACATGTTATTCTCATCCAGATTTAACATTAAAACATCACATGGAGACCAGCTCAACAAGTTTTGTTTTATTACCTGCCTCATTAATATTAATATTAATAATCGAAATTTGATTTGACCATGGCTATTGCTTACTAGTTAAAAGAGTTTCATTGAAATTATTACAAAAATATAATAATAGGGTCGCCTTCTTATGTCATTTTGGCTAACGCATTACAGAGCTTTATCCTGGACAATTGGTTATTTCACATTTACCTAATTTAACAAAATATTATTTTATTTAACATCTTTATTTGTTGTCAAAGTATAATTTCCCAGTGTAGTGCAAAGTGCAAATAACTATGCTACCAATTCCATTCATAATATTACTGACTTCTATATGTTGCTCATTCAAGATCACATTAGTGATAACATGTGTAAAATTACAAAATAAGGCAATTGTGAAAAGTGAGAAACAGCCATACTGTCAAAACAAATTTTTCCTTTGTTACTTTCAGATAAATAGTCCATCACACTTATAATTAAAAGCACCTGGATTGTATGCAGCTTAAAATGGCACAAAATATAATTGGATCAAAGAGAGTTGTCCATTCACCATCCAGGTCTTAGCCAGAACCAAAGTCACATTAAAGGGCCCCTGTAATCAAAATGTATGTTGACTTATGTTGATGCAACTTAATATGTATATAACAAAATCATTAACTGTCCAATGGAAATATTTGTCCTATATTTTAAGATAATTTTTCTATATTTTTCTCAGCACTGATAAGCCCCGCCTCCAAAAATATCCTTCAACTCAAGATTCTTGTTGTGACATCATCAAAGGTATAAATTAGCAGGATAATAGACAGAATTATGCACACACACAACATTGCAATGACTAACTGCACCTGCCCACAAGAGCATCACATGTCTTCACAGAATACCACCTAACAACCTTTCATGTGGGAATAATCGTCAGAAATGCGCTAGCTATGCCAAGGGAAAAAATGCATTTTATAAACATGTGATACTATTGTAAGCACTTCCAGGTAGTCATTGCAATGTTCAGTTTGTGCATAAATTCTGTCTATTATCCTGCTTATTTATACCTTTGATGATGTCACAACAAGAATCTTGAGTTGGAGGATATTTTGGAAGCGGGGCTTATTAGTTCTGAGAAAAAATTAAGAAAAATCATTTTTATATATAGGACACATATTTCCATTGAACAATTAGTGATTTTGTGATATACATGTTATGTTGCATCAACCTAAGTCAACATATATATTTTCATGTCAGGGGACCTTTAACCTACTCATTATTATGGGCTAATTCACTGTGTTATAAATCAATGTTCACTGTAGACCTATGCCTTGGATCCAAGAGGGATAACACTCTCATTACCATGGCCACATTCACTTTGCTACCAATCAATGGTCTCTTTACGCCTTGGTACCGATAGGATTCAAAATTATCTTCTTGGCACCAAGCTTTCTCTGCCATTTAATTCAACCTTAAAAACTAACAGTAATACATGAAGTGTTAGATATGAGACATTATACAGACAACAGTTGAAGACAATTAGATGATCTAGTGAAATTCACAAAGCTAGATACACTGTACAACATATTACAAAAAAAAGGAGTTGTGAATGATATGAGGCAGTTTAATGTTCCTCTTTCTGTCTTCTTATAAAGAGAGATATTTGGCAAGACTTACACATTTCAGTTACAATATTACCTGCGGCACAGGGGTAATTCATGCCACATGGTGGAACCACTGCAATTGTTAACTTCTTGGGTATAAAAATGATAAATACTTCTTAAAATGTTAGGCATCATGTTATTCTCAATGTTAAACACACATTTTCCAAGTTTAATGTGAATTCTTCATTTGACTAATTCCAACAGTAATTGAGGATTGCGAAGTCAGAAAGTGAGCAGGTAAAACAAAATTAAACAAGTCTACCTACTTGAAAGTGTATCAGCTGGCTCTTTCAATGTGCCATCATGCCAATTTCCATATAAATACTTGATTTGGCTGCTAACTTATTGGACAGAGATGTCTAGTTCATGTTATCTTTTACGTTTTGTCAGCAGAATACACAAAGTTTTGCTTATATGACAATGGATCCAGCTATACCTTATGAAGCAAGTTAATTCAAAGCATCGCAAGCTAACAATTCTTCATTGTTACCAGAGAGCTATAGCTCTATGATTGTTACTGAAGCTCTTCTAGCCTTGCTCAAATTTGTCCAAACTTGCATCCACACTCTAGTTATTGCACAAATACTCTCATTCACATTTAAGGTGAAATCAAATTTCATTTCAACTACCACCCCTTATTTTTAAGTCTGTGAGACTGTGACCTTTGACTTACATTTGGTTTACAGACATAATTTCACATGAGCTTTGACATTTAATCTTTGATCATTTGAAGAACAACTTCATCAATCAACTCTGTTCACTGAGAGGCATCTTTTAATTTGTGCAAAGTTCTATATTTGTTATATAAAAAGGAAAAGATCACCTGTGGCACCACAGCCTCATGACAGTGTTGCCAATTTGCCTCCCAAAATGTCAATGTTCATATCATAAAAACATCCATAACTTTTTAATAAGTTATACAATTTCGCTAAAGCTTTTTTTTTTTTTGCTTTGCTCTTCAGATATTTCAAGTTCTGTTGACAGCAACTGATTCTT
This sequence comes from Arbacia lixula, assembly GCA_963669155.1. Lineage (NCBI taxonomy): Eukaryota > Metazoa > Echinodermata > Echinoidea > Arbacioida > Arbaciidae > Arbacia > Arbacia lixula. Next base: position 540,383 of record OZ022580.1, on the reverse strand, counting down.
AGACTGAAGTTCCCTTTCATCATTTTACTTAAGTGTTTGGATGACCAATTTATAGTCTATTAGTGCATGACCCCTGACCCCAAAATGAACACAAGTTCTTTTTCAGTAATATAAACACAATAGCAGTGGCAGGGGGGGGGGAATACATGTTTGCTTGGGGTGATTTTGCTCCCAAAATGCTTAAAGGAGCCCTGGAAACTGTTTAAAGAGCCTCAAAATTCCCATAGATACAATGTAAATTGTAGCCAAATTGGCCAATGTGGTCAAAAGGTAGCCCCTGAAAATTTTGAATTAACTTTTTTCCCCTAAGCAGTGGTCTTTCATCGTCAAGGAACACAAAAATAAGCAATACATGTATGAATTCTCCACCAAATTTTCATATTCTAAAATTGTATTCAACATATATTTTTAAATAATTTATTTCAATGATTTAATTATCTCACCTATCTTATCTTAAAGTTTCTTTTCAGGAAGTTATATAGTAACAACAATCATCCAGAATAGATATCTTCAATAAAAATACAAAATAAAGCTTTTGCAGATACTGCAAACAGGCAGCTTTTCTCAAGAGTGTGATTATTTATGACTTGAGAGTTGGGATCTTTTCTTGAATCCTTTCTTGGAAATATTGCATACAAACAGCATTTCTCCTGAATGTAGTTTCTTATGCACTCTTAGACTGCTCTTGTGAGAAAATCCTTGTTGACAAAAGCCACACATATACCGGTGTGCCTCATCACTTGAATGTTCTTTTTCATGTTTAGTTAACTTAGCCTGAATAGAAAATGCTTGCTCGCAAATACCACACACGTATGGCTGTTCTCCTGAATGTACCCTCTCATGTTTTGTTAGATTACTCTGAAGGGAAAATCTCTTCTTGCACACATGACATACATACGGCCTATCTCCTGAATGTACTCTTCCATGTGCTCTTAGATTGCTTTTTTGAGCGAATCCTTTTGTGCAGATACTGCACACATACGGCTTTTCTCCAGAATGCACTCTCTCATGTTTTTGTAGATTGCTCTTGCGAGAAAAAAACTTCTTGCAAGTACCACACGGAAACGGTTTCTCACCTGAATGCAATCGCTCATGTTCTACTAGATGGCTCTTTCGAGAAAATCCTTTATTGCAAACATCACACACAAAGAGTTTTTCTCCTGAATGTATCCTCTCGTGTTCTATAAGATGGCCCTTCTGAGAAAATGCTTTCTTGCAAATACCACATACAAATGGCTTTTCTCCAGAGTGAGCTTGCTTGTGTCTTGCTAACGAGTACCTCCGCCGGAACGATTTCTCGCACAGATTACACACGAATGGATTCTCAACAGGAGGTGCTTTCTTGGGTGCATACTGTGTAAGTGGCCCTTCTCCTGAATGCATTCTGCTATCTAGTCCTCCTTCATCACCGCGTACATCGCCTAGTGTTCCAATGGAGCATGAACTCTGACCATCAGCTAGGTGGCTTCCAATGTCCAGTGACGAGGTGTCCCTTTCTGGCATACTGGTACTCGGGCTGGACACTAAAGAAAATAATCACAAAATATTGCCATATTAATATGCACTTCAAGCAAGTCACCCAACATATTACATGCTAGCATCAAGGGGCAGGACGTGTTTCTTCAACTATGTGAAGTTCTTACAGGACAATTGTACTTTACGCAGGGTATTTAAGTATTTGCATAAGGGGAAATAAAGAGTCTTGCTTAGAAATAAACAGATGATTTAATGGTAGCATTTTGTCCAGGAAGGCATTTTACAAGTTAAGGAGGCAGACATTCAGCAGTTGATTTTCAACTTCCTGGCTCATTTCTCATTGAAAATAAAATTCCATCGAGAGTGGTGTTGCAAAGCCAAACATATTTCTTAAGTTACTGTTTTTCTTTTGTGTATTATCTCAAAATCTTTGAATTTAGTTGTGTTTTGTTGGGGCTTGTGTCAAAGGTGGAAATTTTGGAATGACAATTGTAGAAAAGGAAACATCAACAAAGAGGTGATCTTGACCCTTCAATATTTTCAATAGTTGATTTTGCTGGATATTTACAAGATCTAAATCCCATGCCTGACAAAGTTATACTACAACTCTTAAAAATTGCTTTCAGAATAGGTCTCTTGCATGGGTTGATCACTACCACCTGTTCTGAAGATGAGTCATTCAGTTCCAATGTCAATAGTAGGTTCTACGTATCCTTTGTCATTTAGCAGGATAAAGTATACATAAAGTATTTCAAAAATGGCTATTGATGAATCTGTTGCTATTTTTTTGTTTTGTTTTGTTTTACCTGGTTCAAGCTTGATGACAGCAGAGATTTCTTCGTCGCTGCAGGCCTCAGATGAGGATGCTGAATTGTCTGTCTTCTCAGTTCCATCTGGACTTGTAGAAACGTCATTATCATCTGCAATGTGAACACACACCCAGGGAGATTTCAAGCCCAGTCTTCTAACCCAGGACCATGCTGCATTTTCAATCAATCATTGTAACTTACATACACCAATGTAACTGCCATAGAAACAGCCAATGTGTTCTGGACATTTTTGCCAAAGAAGTTGTGGTCAATGGAAGTTTACAATAGTCAGAAGGTCAACTATATGTACATGTATCAGGGCGTAACATTGCTTGATCCATGTACACTACTGCTCAAAGGAATTGGCATGGGTAAAGGGAAAGGGAATAGGGGAAGAGCCAGTTTTAAACTGCGGTATATTTTGTCCAATTCAGCATGAAGCACGATGCTTTAGCCTAAAAGCATCATGTTTCATGCTGAACTGGACAAAATATACCGCGGTTTACAACTGCGGCTCCTTCCCTTGGCTCCTTCCCTTTCTTCCCTTCCCTATGCCAATTCCTTTGAGCTGGAGTGTACCAAGCTTAACATTAAGTCACCTAATTATGAATGTAAATCAACTACATGTACATTAAACATGTTTCTTTTACACTCTATGCCTCTATGGTCTACCATGAGACTTTGCTCCAATGGACTTGAGGTACGTACTTATTCTATATTATTCTGAGCTGCTCTCAGTCCAACACTAACTCACCCAAACCAAGTGTGTCCTCCCAGTTAGAGTCATGACCAAGATTGTCACAAGGAGCAGGATTTGACCTTGGTGCGCCACTGGGTATCATTGAGGAGGCATCCATGACTCAGTTTGGGTTTGCCTGTATAAAACATTATATACAAAAGAGAATCCAAGATTATGAACAATGAGAAGAGTATCCTAATACGCATTGATATTCAGGTGAAATTCATTTAGACAAACATTAATATACAGAACAGCATTCTCCCCATGGACTGGCTTGGCTTGGCATAGTCAGAGAGAACTTGGTAATTACAGATATTTTTACCACATTTTTAATCAATTATAGAATCTCACTCTTACAGTATTGATCTTTTCCAAGTTTTTATTTTGTGACGTCACATGCGAGATGCTCTCACATTATGTTGTGTTCAGGGGGTTTTCTTTAGTGTATTTTCTCAAAAGGATATGCATCCTTTACCTGCATGCATTTGATACATCATTAAATGTTTTACAGTCTACCCAGGGATTGAGTCTACCTTTATGAAAACAAGAAAAGAGAAATATGTTGTTATAAAAAGAAGCAATTATGGAATTATATATATACGGAAGAGCACGTACCTCTTATGCTTTGAATTGAAGTATTATTGTCAAACCTTTAAATATTTTTTTTTTGGCGAACCAGGCTACAAAGACATGTGTTTATCATAATAATCTTGTATAATAAAACTTTATGTTTATATACCTTTCTAGGCATTCTTCAGGTTGTAGGCATTTACGCTTATGAATAAATATATGTTTGCCTGTAGGCTATTGTAGCCAACTGATAAAAATAATTGAACCATGCATATCCCACTTTCTCGCCGGCCGAAACCTTGGGGTCACAATACGGCGATACTGCACTGCGGCAGCTGGACGCTGCGCGCTTCGTCAATGACAGTGCCAGTGATGCTGATCCTGCAGAAATGTTCTAGAAATCATTTAAACAGTATACACGCATTAAAGTATTCCCTTTTCACCGATTTTTTTCATGATTAAGCTGTTAATTGAAAAAAGCTTCTCGAACTTACATGTTTGTTGACGGAGTTATTAGAAAAATCATTAAAGTTGGACAGTCCTAGTCCCTCCGGCCCGCATTTAGACTTTACATACATTTTTATAGCCGTAGTTGGGGCTACACAAGTATTGCATTTTCTTCCAATTCATTTCTTCTGTTTGGCGTCAGCTTCGAATTGATGGATTTCGTGAGATTGTGACCTTTTGTACGGATTGATCCATTCTATATTCTGAAAATCTTTGTTCAGCAATAGGTCGTAAGTATGTGCACTATGTTTTCCTGGATTTGATCTTCCTCCTTGTTCAATTTTGTCGTTCAATTTTGTCGCTTCTTAGCTGTTAACTTTTGATTACTGTAGATAGTGTAATTGCTTGACCGAAAATTGCCTCCCAAATGTTCTCAACTGAATTATGCACACATTTATCTCATCTGTTTGTTGTTATGTTAAGATGATGCTAATATTGATGATAACCCTCTGGCTCTGCCTGGCAGTGACACATCACTTGTAAACAGTCATATCCTCTATTCCTCTGCATCAAAACTTAGAGACAAGGTAGCTGGTAGACAGGAATAACCGTCCCATTCAGGGCATTCTGTAATCAAAATGAGAATTTTGGACATATTATATATAGAGTGAGTGGTCCACAAACCGGCCCCTTCCCTTGAAACCGGCCCCCGCGTCTTTCTACTCAGTGCGCGTTATCGAAGGTTGGATGCGCGATTTATTGTGTATTTACGCATTATTAAACAAATTGCAGGATTTTCCGAAGCAAAATTAGACAAAATGTGCACATATTTGACAATTGCACATTTTCGTTCGAAACATCTCTGTTTTTCAACTTGCGTTCGTACTTCCGTGATTTTCTCGTCGATCGCCAAACTTTCCCGTCAATTTTTAACTGCACTGGAATGGGCATGATCGAGACGCAATACTGATGAAATGTCGGCACTGTACTCGTCGGATTGACGGAGATATCGCACATTATCGGTAGGGGCCGGTTTCAAGGTTCAGTGATGTGAATGTGCGATGATTTATCGAGCGATATTCGAATCGCAATTTCTCCAGAATTTTATTTTTAATCTTCAAATCAAAAAAAAAAATTTCTTGAAGAACATTATTTTGCTGATTTGTGTGTGAAATATTAGAATTTTATGTGGTTATCTTGGAATGAAAATATTCAAAAGAAAACAAGGGGGCTGGTTTGAGGCACCCGCATCATACCTCCCAGGGCCAGGCCAGGGGCCAGGGCGTTCAGAGGAGCCAGATGCAATCTCAGACTCAGCGGATCCAACGTCCTACAGAGACTGATTTTTTCGGTCTAGTAGCAGGTTGCGGGTTAAAAAAGAATTGATGTTGTGAACATGACGAAAAATGGATGGAATTAGACCCTACTCTGTCTTTGAGGTAAACTTAGCTTCCCTCACCAGTCTGCACACTTCTTTTCTAGTCAGCTGAATACTGACTTTGAGCAGAATTAGTCTACAGGCACAGGCAAACACTGTCATAACTAGACGTAACTAGACTGGAATAACCGTCTCATTCGGGGCATTCTTTAATGGAAATTTATTTGGACAGGGGCGTTCAGACTAGAGCCAGAGGCAATCTCAGCGGATCCAGTGTCCTACAGAGCCTGATTTCTCGGTCTACGTTATAATGAGCATGGGTATAGCGAGAATCCGCTTATTACGAGGAGTGGAGAACATTTCGTGGGTCCCAATTTTTCTTCCATAGACCTTCGTGTATTCTGCTTCTCATACGATGAGACAAGATTACAAATCCTCAAAATTGATCGGCCCGAACACTTTGAGGATTTGTGATTTAATCAGTAATTATTCCAAATGTGGATCATTTGAGGCTAAATAACTTTCAGTAAGTTTCTAAAGTGGACAATACATGAATTTAAGACCATTGGTAAGGAGATTGCTCACAATCACCCTTGTGAAGGCTTTTTGTCTTCCCAGTTCAATATAAATATTCCCTTTAAAGAGCATAATTTTGCTGATCTGTGAGTGACATATCAGGATTTTGCCTGTTCACCTTGGTATTCCAAAGAAAACAAGGGGGCCAGTTTGAGGCACAATTTTGAGCATAATTTTACTGATCTGTTAAGTGACATATAAGTATTTTGCCTGTTCATCTTGGTATTCAAAAGAAAATATGGGGGCCGGTTATCATACATCATACATGTATATTGGTGTTGGACGGGTTGTCTGAAACTTATATTATTATTTTTTATAATGACAAGTATAAGGCTCCATTCCCATTGCTACTGTTGTAGAAATCAACACATAATTTTTAGTCTAAATCAGTAAAATTTACATTATAAGTTGTAGATATGATTTGTAATACTGTTTTGGGATTTGAGGTGGTCAGGTCAAGTATGTTAATAAGTGTCACTTAAAACAAAAAATCTGCATCTGTAGGTTGTTGGATCTGCTAAGATTGCATCTAACTCCTCTGAACATTGGGGCCATGTCACAAAATGTAAAAGTATGCCCCAAATGAGACTGTTAATGTTATTCCTTTCTAGTGGCGCTGTCCAATTACAGCTGTAAGTTACATGTAGGTTACTACAAGTTTGAACAGAATAATGAGCAACATCAAAATACAATTCTTCAATGTTACTTAGATGCTTTTGCACAATACCAGAAATGCTGTCATAATTGAATTAAATTCATGATGTGATTTTGTTCCTTGCTCCTGGCAGAAGATGCATCAATGGGTCACATCATCTTTTGATGATTTTGATCTTGGAGAACCAAGCACCAGTACCACAAAACCCAAGCAGGGCCTCTCATCTGGCAAGACCAAGGCCCTGGCCCAGGGGCAGCTCGGCCTCGATGGGGGATGTCGGAAGCGGCCCAGGACTGCTGGGGCTGGGGCTGGGGCTGGGGCTGGGGCTGGGGCTGGGGCTGGGGCTGGGGCCCAGGCTGGAGGGGGAGGGATGACATCATCTCAGAGCTGGTCTAGGAGGAGGAAGCTGGTAGTGGAAGGCCAGACGTGGGCCGAGAGGCATGCTCCACAGAGTGTGGTGAGTATCATCCAATTACAGCACAGCATGCCATGCATTAGGTCTAGTATGAATGCAGTACACCACAAGGTGTCTTGAGCCTGCATATTTGCAGGCTGGCCTGTTTACACTTGAAAACTAAGTAATACATACATTTTCAGTTATTAGTGATTAAATTACAAATCCTCAAAATGTTCGGGCCGAACAATTTCAGGATTTGTGATTTAATCACTAATTACTCAACATATGGATTATTTGAGGGCAAATAACTTTCAGCAAGTTTCTAAAATGGACAATACATGAATTTAAGACCATTTGCAAGAAGATTGCTCATGATCACCATTTGAATGCTTTTTGTCTTCCCAGTACAGTATATACCCTTTAACTGTAACTTTCAAGTCTATATATTTCTAAAGTTAGGAAACAAAAATTAAGTTAGACTAGATATGTCCCATTGCAATCTGTCTCACAGAAAGACTTGGCTGTTCACAAGAAGAAGATCCAAGAAGTGCAAGACTGGCTGGCATTCCACACCAAGCACAGGAGACAAACTTCATCTGTGAGTACACATCACTGTCATCACCAAGCATAGCTTTACATTCTGTGCAAGCCAATATATTTTTGTGGAAGATGCTGTCATAGTTATTTTGTTTAGTTGAAAAATTGTGAGTGTACTTGATATTTTGCCACACATTGTATTCATGATTTCTTTCTCTATGAAGTATTTGTATTGACAAAACTGAAAAAAAACAACAATGGTTTGACCCAAGGTATTCTCGCCATGATTAGATTTATTTTATTGCTCATACATGTATAACTTGACTTATTCATTTCTAATAGCCTTGTATGATGTCTATCCTTGAACCCAGCAATTGATATTCACCCTGTGTTGCATTAAATTATTATATGTTGCATTGCCTTCCCCCCAGCAAACAAGATCCCTGTTGCTGTTATTTCCATCAGTAGTGTTGAAACAATTGAGTGTTACCTTGCCTTCCCCCAGCACACGAGGGCACCGTTGTTGCTGCTGACAGGGCCTGCTGGGGCAGGGAAGACAGCGACGGTTACAGTGCTGGCTAGAGAGCTAGGGCTGGAGGTCCAGGAGTGGTCTAACCCTGTCACATCTGCCTTCCAGCAGGACTCTGACACAGACTATAGATCAGGTAGGAGCAGGAGGCTAGCTGAAGAAACCCTTGATAACAAATATTTCATAGCAAACTGTGCTTACAAATCATCCGTTATGCTTGCTATTTTTGTTCACAAATCCTGCGACTTCAAATGCTATGTCACTTTCTTGCACAAATACAATTCAGTCCTTCACACACCATTGGCCTAGAACCACTGCTAAGGTGGAGCAGTTTTTTAAAAGGATAGTCCATCCTGCAATTAGGTTGGCTTTAATAAAAGCAGAAACTTATTAGTGGAGGTTTGATGAAAGTTGGCCAAAAGATCAGAAAGTCTTGATTTTAGTGAAAATGTTGATTTTTTCAATTATATTACCACTATTCCTTTCATTATATTGACACAGAATTCTACATCAGGCAAGAGTCCCAGTTGACCCAGTTCCAGGACTTCTTGAAACGAGCCAACCGGTACCCCGCCCTACAGCTAGATGGAGAGGGGCATGGCACTAACAAGGTGGTGCTGGTGGAGGTAGGATCATTTACCGAGTGAATTTTGATCTGTCATGGGAGTATAGGCCTTATCTAACTCTTCAATTTTTTCTTAGTTTGAGTGGTCTTTGTAATTTATAAAAGGAACTTATTGTAATTTCTCTAATAATTTTCTCTTACAGGCTTACCTTAACAATGTCTTCTTCCTGATGAGTGGTCAGAATATGACACTGGGAAGTACACTTACAGTAACCAAGTTTTTATAAAGTCAAACATTGTTTTTAATACTTTGAGCAATGTTTCTCTTTAGAACCTGTATTACAGTAATCTGGATATACACACCATATGCTTATGGAGACCACATTGCTCGTCTCACACATGCATGTTTTTACTATACTTGATTCTTCCTCCCTTTCCCAGACCGCATGTCTTGTCTTCCTTGAGCGATCTTAAATGAAAGCTTTGACCGTTCTTGATTCTTCCTCCCTTTTGCCAGGACATCCCCAACGTGTTCTACCGAGACCCGTCCACCCTGCATGGCGCCCTCACCCGGTTCAGTCACACAGGCAGGAGCCCTCTAGTGTTCATTGTCAGTGACAGCCATGGAGGCAAGTCCAACGTGCTGTCTCTCTTTCCTGCCACCGTGCAAGACAACCTTGCCATCCACAGTATTAGGTGAGTCACAGGGTATGGAGTTTCTTTTACAAATGTTTATCAATGTGGGCCGTGTATTACTTTTCCTCTTGACTTTCCACTTATTGAAGATATTACAATGGCTTTCTTTCACGTATTACGAAAGCCATCCAAATTAAGATGACACTGAAGATTTAAGATATGTTTAGACTTCCAGGCAAGTCAAAATTCACTCTGTACAACATGTCCCATATATCATGAGCCATGATACCATCATTGTATGGGGAATTTTTACAGGATGACAATTTTTAAAGACAGGGTGTCCCTTTTGCAGGTCATGAAAATAGAATTTTGTAAAATGGAAGAAAATCTTGTTTCAGAACTATGTAACAAATTCAACAACGATATCAAGGAGTTCTAGTGTAGGATATGTTTGGAAAATTGAGATTATGATGTCATTCATAATGTCTGTATTCATACATTTATAAACCATGCTAGAAAATGTATTCATGCATTCGAAGTATTATTGTTTGGTTTTATTTCCTTTTGCAGTTTTAATCCTATAGCGCCAACCAGTATGACAAAGACAATGACCAAAATAGCGACAGCAGAAGCAGCAAAGGTAAGCAAAAGTGCTTGTTTGTACTTAATTATAACAGCTTCTTATGTTTTATAATGCACTTAACAACAGAATGATATGTCATACTGATTTTATTTGATTTAGTTGCCTTGCATTATTGAAATAAATACATAGAATGGTAGGTCAATAGCCATATCGACCCTTTGTTTGAGATACTGCAGAGGTATACCTGGCATGTTATGAGCTATTGTGATACAGTCCACCTTCCATTTAACATCTTTGACACACTACGCCCATGTCACTGTATTGTGTAGGATTTTGCTGTTTCTCAGCTGGGCCCTCACTTATAAAGAGTTGGAATCAATCTGAATTGATTGCAAGTCTAATCCCCTATCTCATATGTACAGACTTACATTTGATATCAATTGCAAGTCAAGTTACGATCAATCGCAAATCTTTATAAGATAGGGCCCTATGGCCATATTCTTGAAAGCTTACCAGCCTAATTGGTTACTACAATGCATGCATTTTGATGCACTTTAGTCACTAACTAGGCTTAGTAAGGCTTCATGAATATGGTCCCGGTGCCTTTTGCTGATACAAGCATTTCAGGGCATTTACTCTCTATAATTATATGCCATGTGTGCATGCTGGTACCAGTAATGCACACAACCCCATTGAGCAGCATGGAGTTGGAACAGCAAGGGTTTCACTGAACACACATAATTAAAAACAAGCAGAGGGACATTCCCTTCAATGAAAGCATTTTGTATGTAATAAGACAGCTTGAATATACTGTGTTGATAAATGTTTGAGAAATCTTGATATATCCATTCAAGTTGTGTGTACCCTACTAACTAGGAGATACTCAATTGCCATCTTGTATAGGTCTTATGCATGGCAGTGAATGAACACGTGAACGATATTGAAGTGCTGCAGAATAGATAGATAATGTTTTCGAAGGATAAAAACAGCAACAACAGTACAAAACAGAAACACTTCGCGGCTCGTAGGCCGAATTGCGTGTGACTTTACAATACTGTACATACTTATCTATAAACATGAATAAACATTACAATGGGTTAGGGAGATTATGTACATAATTAAACATTAGAATGGGATTTACTATTTACTATGGGTGATATGAATGTAATCGTATCTGCATTCATGGCACTATTACTATCTTAAGAAATATACAAAAAAAAACTTTTACAAATTATGCACATGTTAGAATATGTTAGATGATAAGATAATGATCATGCAAATGATGTTTCTGTTGCTGAACCAGGCGAGGCATAAATTCCACGTTCCGTCCAAGTCTACCGTGGAACAGCTCGCAGCAGCCAGCTCAGGCGACATCAGGGGAGCCATCAATGCACTGCAGTTTGCTTGCTTGAAAGGTGAGCGAGTCTAGGGTACAGACTGCCATCTATGGTGCATACATTACTGCAAGATTAGCTGAGTAGATTGATCCCTATTGGTACAAGTAGAGACCAATTTCTGTCAATGATGCCTTAATGTACTCTTGAGCACAGATTAGCTGGGTAGAGTGGTCCCTATCAGTACATAGAAAGACCACCATTGATGGTGCCAAAATGCATTTTTAAGCGAAGATCAGATGTGATTAGCTTAGAATGACCTTCATCAGTACAAAGAAAGACCATTATGTATGGTGCCTAAATGCATTTTTAATCTAAGATTTGCTGGGAAGAATATCAGTTTATATAATGACTCATTATGGTGCTTAAATGCAATCTAAAGCCAATATAAGCTGGGTACAATGTCCCCTATCAGTACATATAAAGATCAAAGTTGTTTTCTCTCGTATTTAAGTAGTGACAATTTAGGAAAGGCTGTCCCAAAGTGTATCAATGGAAATCGTCGGCATCAACATATCTGTTCCTCTTTGGCCTTTATCATCATTATCCTTGTCGTCAACATCTCACACAGGGCAACTTATATTTTCCTTTTCTCTCCATCTAGGTACTGACAGCATCAGGAAAAGGCTGTCCCAAAAGTCTAGCATCAGTGAATCCTCTGCATCAACATCTCAGTCCTCCTTTGGGTCGTCATCATCGGCATCGGCATCAGCATCAGGCAGCAGGGAGTGGAGGAGTTGGAGGAAGCATGTCAGAGATGGAAGAGAGGACAAGAAAGACCAGAGACTAGCAGCCATCGGGGGCAGAGATACCTCCTTGTTCCTCTTCAGAGCGCTCGGCAAAGTCCTCTACTGCAAGAGTGAGTTGTCTGCTACTGTGTAAAGGGGAGAGGGCAAATGTCCTCAGTAACTCCACTTGTTAAAGGTGTAACCAAGCTCCAAATAAAGGAAATGTCTTTTGAAACTGCCTTTTGGCTTTCTCATAACTAAATGTATGATTAATCCAATGAGGATTAAGAGCAACTCTACCCTATTTGATTGGTTGCCATATTCTTTAGGTTCTGAAGGGTTCCTGATAAAGTAAAAATTAAAACATTCCAATTCTAAAACATTTCTGAATTGAGAGGGTCAATTTTAGATACAAAAGCTTGAACATGTAATTTCTATTACAACAAATTTTGATATAGATATTTGTTACTTAATTGGCAGAACTCATATTTATCAATGTTTACAATATAGAAAAATGATATTGATATCTTCTTTGATATTTGATATTCATCATCATCTACTATTATGTATAAGTACACATCATTATTTTTGTGTGGTTTGCAGGAGAACCCAAAGGAGAGGGTGACCCAGTACTACCTGCACACCTCAGCCACCATGAGAGAGACAGACTCATCGTCAATCCAGAGGTATTGCCCACTCCCTTGTTTTACTGACCTTCTCATTAGTTTATGATTTTCTCTAAATATCAGAATATTCTCATCATCAATCGTGTCCAAGGCCAGCTTCAGTGTACCTTATCATCTTCTCACAGTGATGTCTCTCCAAGTATCTTGGTCTTGAGACAACTGCTTCATTTTTCCATTTCCCTGCTCTACAACTAGCAATGATATCATCACAGAAAAACGTGTTTCTAAGATGGTTGTATATATTATCATACAACAGAATGCAATTAACACACAATCACACATGTTTTTTATTGTTTTTCTGTTGGGTTATAACAAGGTTTAGTAACATGGTTTACAGTCTTGGTCCTTACTACTTTGTTGTAACAAGAGTTTCCTGTATTATGATACCTCGTCTATTTCTTCAGGAGCTGATTGAGAGGACCCACATGAGCAATGAGAACTTCATCCTATACCTTCATCAGAATTACCTGGATTTCTACACTGATCTCAATGATACTGTAGAGGGCAGCAGATATCTTAGCGACACAGACTTCCTGACATGCGAGTGGGCAGTGAGTACAATGTTTTGTATTCTGCTCATTTAACATAAAATTGATCTTGTTAAGTGAAGATGTTGTGTATGCTGAAGTATCATTATGACACCTTTGTTTTGAGTTGTCATATCTCGCTCTATCTTTTTACCTCTCTCTCTCCCTCTCTTTTTCTCTCTCTCTCTTTCTCTTCCTCTCTACCAACAAACAATCATTGTTGTAGATGCTAAATGATTGCCTACTGGTATATTTTACATGCTTCAGCATTAGTTCGTCATGAGATAGTACAGTGCATCAGTTGTGTTGTCTCTTCTTGCCTGTCTTGCTCTCTCTTGCTCATTGTTTCTGTCTTTCTCTGTCAAAAACAAGCACTAGTTATCGTCTTCGTGTGTCCACTCACTTTTTCTCTTCCTTTCGTTCTCTCTTTCTTGTAGCGATATAATTAATAATTACTCATTCATGTGTGTCCTCTCTCTCTCTCTCTCTCTCTCTCTCTCTCTCTCTCTCTCTCTTCCTTTTTTTCTCTGTTTCTTGTAGCGATATACTTAATAATTACTCATGTATGTGTGTCCTCTCTCTTTCTCTCTCTCTTCCTTTTTTTCTCTGCTTCTTGTAGCGATATACTTAATAATTACTCATTTATGCGTCTCCTCTATCTTTCTCTTCTTCCTCTCTCTCTCTCTCTCTCTTTCTCTTCTTCCTCTCTCTCTCTCTATCTTTCTCTTCTTCCTCTCTCTCTCTCTCTTTATTGTCTTTCTCTCTCTATAAGAAGTTATAGCAAGATACTTAACAGCTGCTGACCTGTGTGTTCCTTCCTTCAGCATCGGTCTGTCATGAGAGAGTACAGCTCCTCAGTGGCAGTGCGCAGCCTTATCCACTATAATTCAAGCCGCAGCTGGTGCAATAAGAACAAAGAAGGAGGAGGAGGAGGAGGGAAGGGGGGCTGGAAGCCACTTCATAAGCCAGAGTGGTTCGAAGTCTCAAGAAAAGTGAGTATACATGTATAGGTTTTAACCTTTTTATTCTTCTCTTCTACAAATGATACCCAGCACTTACACATGCAAAGTCATATATTTTGTATTTGTCCTGCAATGATATAGGGTGATTTACACTTGATAGCACCCAATACACCCACCTACACCTAATGACTTGATAATCCTGATTATTTCAAATCCGTGGTAAATCCTCAATGTGAAATGGGACCTCTGTATCTCTTGTCTCCTGTGCTAGTATCGTGAGAGCTGTGCAGCCGCCAAGGGGCTCTTCATCGGTCACTGCTGGACCCCACGGGCCCTTCAGACCCAGATCTTGCCTTACCTAGCGCTGGTCAATATACCGCTCAAGAACCCTGGTAAGACAGAATGGCTCATTCACACGAATGAAAGACAAATTAATAAGCTGCAACTCATTTCTTTTTATCAATATTATATGGTTTGTCTTGACATAAACACAATACTGCTCACACTAAGTAAAAGATGAAGAAGAAAGTTGTTGTTTGTGTACAAGATTACATTAATCCCATGCCACTACATGCATGCATGTTACCACCTCTCAATATTTCTTTCTTTTGAGTATCAATTCACTGATCAATGATGCTATAGTGGATTGAGCACCTTATGGAGAGACTGTTCATTTGTAGAAATATCTGTGTTTCTCTCTGTAGTTTAAATAGTGTTGCCATCTGAGAAATGTTAGCAGCTATTTGTCAATTAAATTATAAATCAAATAGCTTGAATTAAACCTGGACATCTATCTTGGTGTGCGGTATTGACTCTATAATAGAGAGGAACCTATATTAAAAGACTGCTCAAAGATGACATGAATTGTGGTGTTCATGAGCAGGTTGTCTTTATGATCAGATGACTTATATATTTGTTTCAATTATTAACATTGTTCAAGTGGAACAAATCATGTGGTCTTTATAAAGAGGTGGTCACTCAAACAGGTTTCGCTGTAATATATAAGTGGCTTAAAGTGGTTAAACTTGATAATTTATTGCATGTTTGAATTCATCCCTCAATCTCTCCTGCTGACTTTTTGTCTTCCCATTGCAGCCCAAATCTCCTTCCTGCAGGATGTGACAAGGTTCTCTGACAGAAGACAGGCAAGGTGGGTCTCTCTCTCTCTCTCTCTCTCTCTCTCTCTCTCTCTCTCTCTGTCTCTCTCTCTCTCTCTCTCCCTCTCTCTCTCTCTCTCTCCCTCTCTCTCTCTCTCTCTCTCTCTCTCTCTCTCTCTCTAGTACTCAAACCCAATACAGGCATTCAGGGCTTCAGTCTGCTATAAAATTCACCAAGTCTGCTATAAAACTCTACCAAATGATTAAAAGCATAGTTCACTCTTGTAACATCAAGCTAATGCAGTAAAAAACCCAATCATAAAGACCGTTGAAGGGAGACAAGAACTGTGGTCTTTATGAGCAGGTTACTTTTATACAGGTTTCAATTGGAAACATTGTTGAAGTCCAAATAAATCCTACAGATTCCTTTCAACATTTTTTGTCTCATAAAATCCATACACAGTACACTGAAACCTGTATATTGAGACTGCTCAAGGAAGACGAGAAATGTGGTCTTCATCAAAAGCTGGTCGTTAAGGAAAAGAGTACTTTGATACACTTTTCCATTAGACACATTGTTCAAGGTTAACAACAATTGCGGTCTCCTTTAACAGGTTGTTGCTAAAGCAGATTTCAAGTATGAAAGAAGAGGACTTTGGTTTGTAGTATCACCAGAGAAAACCCATAGATTTCCTTTCACTAAAGTTTTGTCTCTCCTCACAACTCTTGCAGAAAATGGCCCAAAAAGTTGGACGAGAAGGATGTTGACGACGCCACGCTCGATGACGACTTCCCTGGCTCCCAGAGTTCGATGACCTCTATGACGTCCTCCCAGCAGGGGGGTCATCCCCGCCCCAAGCTGACCTTAAATAGTCTCAACACTGACGCCCTGAACGACTCTGCCCAGGGGGAGGGTGAGGACAAGGACGATGAGGAGATTGTCATTGAAGACTTTGATGATGACTGACCCTGCCATTGTCTTGTATAGAAGCTCTTGAATTGTGACAAAATCCATAGCTTCCAGAAGTACAGATTTATATTTACCTAATATGGACTAAGCCTTGCATACTTAATGTTAATGTTGTTGTCTTGGAAACAGCCAGTGAGATCTCAACATTGCAGCCACTTTCACAGAAGTTATCATCAGTGTTTAGGAGTGACGATTGAAAACATGTCATGTGGACAATGCTGTGTATACATTGTTGATTCTCATTTGTGGTATTGATGTTCATGGTGCTTCTATGTGAGCTCTCAACATTTGCTACGGATGGCATTTTACCATCGATGGTATGTAACAACATCTGAAAACACATGTGTGCAACATGGACACAGTGTGTACCGGTATGTCCCAAGTCAATGGATGTCAAAGGAAAGCAAAGAGAAAGCGTATGAGGCTGTGCCAATTAAAGGGGAAGTTCACCCTGAAATTATTTTGGTTTCAATAAAAAGAGACAAATGAAAGAAACATATGAGTGAAGGTTTGACGAAAATCGGTCAAAGGAAAAGAAAGTAATTTGATTTTAAAGTTTTGATTTTGTGACGTCACATGCGAGGCCCTCTTCTATATGTTGTGAACAATTTTTTTCGAAAATGTGCATTTTCTCACAAAGATGTGCATCCTTATACTTGTGCATTCGGTACATTATTAGAAATATGTTTTTACACACATACCTGTATGAAAAAAAATAATTCCATAGTCAAAACAGAAAAAAAGGCAATTTATCAACTTTTTTTTTACACAACATATGGGAGAGCACCTCACACGTGACGTCACAAAATCAAAACTTAAAAATCAAATAACTTTCTTTTCCTTTGACCGATTTTCGTCAAACCTTCACTCACATGTTTCTTTCATTTGTCTCTATTTATTGAAACTCAAATAATTTCAGGGTGAACTTCCCCTTTAATAGAAGTTAGCTTGTCAAATTGGTAGTTAGAACTGAGTGTGCTATCTTTGTATTGAGTGTACTAAATGTACCATACTTGTTTGTCTTGTATGACTCTATATGTGAAAAAGAAATAATTTCAAATGAACCAATTTGTAAGATAATTGTTCTTGCAAGGCCATGCTGCATACGTAAAAAGTAGCAATCAATTGTAGCTGCCATGGAAACAGCCAATGAGGTTCAAGCACCTAGGTATGGCAGCTGCTGCCATGGTAGTTACAATAGGTGGAAAGGCTTCATGGACCCTGATGTCTCTTGTCATGAACGTTGTACTTCAAATGTCATGGTTTATTTCAGTGAGATTTAGTGGCTTTTAATGCAGATACACATTTATGATGATTTTCAATTCTCCATACCTCATGTCGGGGAAAGTCACCCCATAACGCACTGCGCAGTGTCATCCTGATTTATTTTGCAGTCATGTCCGCTTCAGGTCTCATTACACTAGTACACCAGACCAGAATCAGATATGATTGACTGCAAACAAAATATGAATGTGGCTGAGCGGTGCTGCATCATGGGATGACTTTTCCTTATATGGTATGTCAAATTTGCATCAAAGCGAAGAGTCAAACAAACTAACACCTTCAAACTAACTGGTGTTCAATGAGAGATACTGTAATGGTATATTTCTGAACACTACATTGAGGTTAGTCTTCGTTTTCATTTTTGCTATTGCGTGCAGTTTTTATGAATTCTCCCAAACAACTAGATTGAGTGAAGTATTTCAAAACAACAACATAAAGAACAAACAGATAGCAAGATGTGAATCCTGTGGAATGGGATTTTTTTTTTTTTTTTTTTTTTTTTTTTTTTTGGGGGGGGGGGGGGGGGGGGGGGGGTTCCGATCCGATTCATGAACCAGAAATATTTTTACACACTCCCTGTCTGGGTCCGCTCCAGTCTTTTCACTTCCAGGTCCCAGAAAGGCTACTCACCAGAGACACAGATCTCTTTCTCCCACAAAGAACATACTGTACACACATGAACACAATAAGTTCATTCATGGAATCTCCATCCCATATTCTTGCCATATGAATATTCAGCAGAATTAATAATACTCAATCATTGTTAATCCTAGTGCCAGAAGCTTCAAAACGTGGAAATATTAATTAAATTAATCCAGTCAATCATAATCATTCAATCTTCAGTTGAATGAAATGATTAAATGAAATACCTTTGTTAAGTGTCTATCCCTCGTTTTTCCTGTAGGTTGTGTTGAGTAAATGTAAATGTTGTTGTTTGTCTGAGAGCACTGGTATGTCGTACATGTACACCATCTCTATTTGTGTGTTTTTTAGTCCAGTTGTGGTTTGGTTGTTGTTCATTACATGAACAAGTGAAGTGTTTTCCTTCTGTGATATATGTCGTACATGTACTCACAAACTGCTTCAATTCTCTATGACCTACTTTTGTTCATGTAGTATGAGACTGATCAATCGTAAGCTGAAAGAAATTTAGCTTTAAGCACTTTATGAAATGCTTGTGTCAGCGCAGTTTCATTTACAATTGTATGTACATGTATTGCATTATTTGATTTATACAAATTCATGGACCGATCACAAAAGACGCATGAAGTAGCAAAGGGCTTCTTCAGAGACTTTACAAAGTTATTTTTGAATAAATAGATGCATATATTTGTCTCTGTTTGACAGTGTATAATAAGTCTTGTGAATGAGTTTAATATTTGTCTTCAAGTAAAAAATGTTTTATCATTCAAAAATCTATCGCTAATCCAAAAGCATTTTGTTAACCGCCATCTACAAGCTAGCAACAGTGGGTTATTTAGAGGCTATTAAAAGATCACAGGCGATAGCCATCCAGTGTCAAATGTATCATTTCTCTGCAAGAGAACGTGATCATAGATCACCTTGAATAAGATCAAGAAGAAGATTCTTCTGGTCTGAAGAACATTTATGTTATTTGTCAAAAGAAATTTAAAAAGTCATTTATTCTTCACTACTCGTAGTAATGCCATGCATGTGTGTACTAAGTGTGTACTAAGGGTGTTTGTACATTTCTTCAATAAAGAGATAATATCAAGAACAAATCAGGTTTGTTCGGTCTGTTGAATTTCTCCATATACATAATACGTTATGAAATTACGACCCAGACAATCCACAATAAACATAAACATAATTATGAAAACTTTTACTCATTTAATGAATGAACTGTTGGCCTTAAAAGACAACAGGCTCAAAATGGACATGATCGCTCATTAAACATCTTTTTTTCAATGAAAAATCAAAGTAAACTCCTTTTCAAATTGCCATTTCTGAAAAAAAAAAAAATGAACTGGCTCTCTTGATGTCTAATACATGTAGTGTACTACTATGAGCCCTAAATTGAGAACTCAAATAAGCCACTGGCACTTTTAAGGTAGAGGCATTACAAAGAAATTCAGGACAATCTGGGAAACCTTGAAATACAAATTACGTGTATAAACGTCACATTTTTACAGCAAAATAGTGTACAGAGATACCTGCAAAGATATAATTAACAGGTTTAACTTTTGGAAGTACACATGAATGAATAAGTCTAAGGAAAATAACACAAAAAGGGGGTAAAATATGCAAATAAAAACAAGAATATTGTAGTTTCGTGGTTACTTTCACTTTTGTATTATGGTAATAACAAAAGTAATGCAAATGTGGTACTGACTTCATTACAGATGTTGATTTACACAATATACATGTGAACAAGTACATGTATTAACCCTCTCAATACCCATGGGAGCATAGCATGTACTGATTCAATGTGATTTCCATGGCTTGATACATGTAGTGAGATGGTTAAAGGGGAAGTTCACCCTGAAATTATTTTGGTTTCAATAAAAAGAGACAAATGAAAGAAACATAATGAGTGAAGGTTTGACGGAAATCGAACAAAGAAAAAGCAAGTTCTTTGATTTTAAAGTTTTGATTTTGTAATGTCACATGCGAGGTGCTCTCCCATATGTTGTGTAAAAAAATTTTTTTCGAAAATGTGCATTTTCTCACAAAGATATGCATCCTTTTACTTGTGCATTTGATACATTATTAGAAATACGTTTTTACACACATACATGTAAAAAAAAAAAAAGCAATTTATCGACTTATTTTGTACACAACATATGGGAGAGCACCTCCCATGTGACGTCACAAAATCAAAACTTTAAAATCAAATAACTTTCTTTTCCTTTGACCGATTTTCATCAAACCTTCACGCATATGTTTCTTTCATTTCTCTCTTTTTATTGAAACCAAAATAATTTCAGGGAGAACTTCCCCTTTAACCTTAAACATAGGTATTTCTTTGGGAATTACGCTTACTTAAACCAAAAGTTTTTTTTTGCTTCAGGATGCCAGCTTTGAAACAGTTGATAATATGCTGGAGTTTTTACATTCAAGTGATTCCATTAATGGGTGTGGTCTGTACTCAATTTTTAAATTATAGTACATGTACACGTACTTAATGTTGTCAGAAACATGCAAACATCTTTCCTGGAATAAAACTACAAATTAGAATTTGGATAAAATGAAAATCTTGATTTGTAACAATGTGCCCAATTTTAGGCATCAACCGCCAGCTCAATAAAAGGGCGAATGATACAACAATTGAACTTTGTATTTATCCATTACAAGCAAAAGATAAAATGAACGGGGGAGAAACTCCTCTCGGTTGAATGGTGCGAGTCATTCGTTCTCAGAGATAAACACATATTTCATATTCTGCAATTGCACTAGCACAGTATCTGCCCTACTTTGACAAAAGGAAGCAAAAGACAAATCCTTCTAATTTATGAATTCATGTTCTTAGATTGTATCCAGCATTCCCTACATACAGGCAAACTCTGGAATAGAAATATTCATCTTGCTGCGAGATATTTATTCCAACATGATGTGGTCTTGCACTGATGATATTGCAAGTGACAGACACATTCTGCTCATTTACAAGAATATCTCTTTTGTTAGTTGCTTCCTTTTGTCAAAGTACTACAGAATTTTCCTCACAGCTCCGCTATGAGTCTTGAAGATGACACCAGTGAAGAATGAATACCCCTTGCAAGCTAGGATGCCACAAGTTCTCACAGCTTTTCCCATCCAGGCAGCATATAGTTCAATGTACCACTCATAAATTAGCTATTTTTCCAGGGTGAATATCATTCCTGGAAGCAGGGCCGTTTGTCCATCCATGCATTGTTCTCTGTGCACGAGCCATGGCATTCCTCACTCTGGGTAGAGCCTAGGGCGAGTTTGTTCTCCTCTCCATATCTGGCACGATATCAGACTTTGCTAAATTTACTCTCCAGTTCATAGATGCCAACCGACTCATTTCGATGCTCATCATAGTCGGCCCATTCCTGTTTTGTGATGAAGATGAAGAGAGAGACAAGATATAATGAGTCATGGATGTATTGAAGCTGAAGAGGAGAGAACCAGAGAAGGGAAAGGATGAGGGAAGAGGTAAAAACATTAATAAAAAGGGAGTAAAAATGAGGGAAAGGTACAACAACAACAACAACAAGGTGGTAATGAGAAGGGTGAAAAGGAGAAGGAATGATAGGGAGATAGAATATGAGATGATGGAAGAAGGAAGAAGGGTCGAAGTTTGCATTAAGAATTGTCTAAGATTTGTGTGACGAGCAACAACCAGTAGATTCAGAGTGCATTTCACTGATTGAAACTGAATCACTAGAGATATGTGAATGAAATACAGCGTTACTACGACACAGGTGGGGAAATAAGCATGCTTATTGGAATATAACAATATAATTCCATTAAACTGCAATTCACCTTTGAGCCTTGAAGGCTAATTTTTTTTTCGGACCAGACAATGAAACAAAACACAATGAAAACTTTTAAGTCCTACAGATCCACCTGTGAAGAGCTGAGGAAAACCTCTTATCGTTTCAAGGTGTAGATTGAAGAAGTGTAATAAGTAGTTGGGCAAGACAGCAAGTAATTCTCTTCATATGGGACACAAAGTAACACATCGTCATGCCAGGGGTTGAATACCCAATACCACACAGAGGGAACAGTCATTCTATAACCACACAGTCACATCCAGGTGTTTTAGGCAGTCATATCCATTCCAATCTCATACACTAATACTGTATACGCCATATATTTCGCAAGTCTAATTTTTTCGCGAGTCAGGACTTCTCAACAATTTCGCAAGTGGTTAAATTCGCGATCGTGGAGTACTAGTACAAGTAGTACATGTGCTTGAGTACTCTGTATTCATAATTTTATGTGTTGATAAATTCGTGAATAGTCCAGATTCGCGAAATTGGCCAAAATAAACCCAGCACGAAATATATGGCATAGTACACTCGACCTAAAGCAGACATGACTACAAACAAAATCAGCATGTGGCCATGAAACATCATGGGATTACTTTTCCTTTTACATGGTATGATGAATCTGGGGTTAAACCTGAGCATGCCCAGCTGGCTTCAGGAGTAAACACTCCCTTTGCTTGTTTACTTTGTTTTATAAGTAAGTATTTATTTCCTTTCCTTGTTTATTGGCAGTGCCTTCCTCTTCTCACCTCTGATTGAAGGTCTATCTCTGAAAACTTGGCTGGAGAATCCACTCCTTCCGCCTTGTACCCAGCCTATACAGCAGAGGAGATGAGATAACCAACAGGATTCAGGGTGAGAGAGAGAGAGCAAGAGCAAGAGGAAGAAGAATGGGTGGGCAGTCTTTAAAATAAATGTTACTCACTGTCTACTTGATGAATTAACAGTGGATGATTTTATGACACATTACTATGTAAGAGGGAGAGAGAGACCGACAGAGAAATAGGGAGAGAGATGGGGAAAGGGAGAGAGAGAGAGGGAGAGAGAGAGAGGGAGGGAGGAAGAGGGAGAGAGAGAGGGAGGAAGAGGGAGAGGGAGAGGGAGAGAGAGGGAGTGAGAGAGATTATGAGAGACAGAAATAGGAGACTTACTCTGAGAAAAGCACAAACTCTTACCCTGAATGAAAAGTCCACAGGTTCCATCCCTCTGCACTCAAATGCTGCAACAGTCTGAAACTGATTGTTCTTCTCTATCTGATATGGCTTGATGAAGTCCTTTAAAATATCTGGAAAACAAGTAATGATAAACTTAAGAGCAAATGCCTGTTTTAGAGACAAGATGTCACATATTCAAACTTTCAAAAAATATGATTATCACATTAAACGCAGATTAAGAGATAATGTGCTTTTTTGGTGGACAAACTAAGATCATTTCTTCACAAGATTTTATGTGAATAGCAAATCACAAAGTCTAATGAAGCACAATAACAACCACAGATAAGAATAGAAATTACTATTGGCTTTTATAAAGTGCCACCTATTACCAAATACTACTTAAAGCACTTGATCATTATTCTCACTTTAGCCAAGCAGCCATATTCAGCGCTAGAATTGAAGCTATTTGATCTCATTAGACCAGGAGTAAATCTTGCCAGGTACCCATTTACTACACCTGGGTTCAGTGAGACAAACATGCATGAGCACCTTGTCCAAGTGTGTATTTGCATCTAGGATCCGTCTGCAATAGTCAAGAGCTCTCACCACTATACCACAATGCCCTTATATAAATAGAGTGAGCATTTAGATTGGTGTGATCTTATGGTCTCCTTACCAATGGAGTTCTCCCTGCTGCATAGTTTACATTTAGACACCATGCTGGCATGTCCTCTCCCACCTTTCAAGGGAGAGCTTTCCTGCAAGTACAATGTACACACAAAATAAAATCAGTTTTGCAGTATCACAGAGTGACCATGTTTTAGATAAAACCTGTATATCAAGACAGCTCGAACAAGGGAGACCAGAGATATAATCTAGTTACTTTAATGCAGGTTTCAATGAGTGGTTGTAGTAGCTTTCAATGTATTGCATTTAACAATGACTCAAGGCAGTTTATGAATTAAGAGATTAACTAATATCAAAGAGGTCAAAGAATTAACATGTTTAAGTTGATGCAGGTTTTACAAACCAATTTCATAGGCATGAATCTACAACAAAATCCCCATAAAATGGACATTGTACTTTAGCTATGTAGCTCCTAGGTTTGCGCACATAATTATATGCTTTACGGCCCTCTACACCCCTTTTTCCCTCTGAGTGTACATTTTTTCCCATTATCTCTCCACCAAACGACTCTCTTAGACTCTGTCCCTTCTGAATGTTGGTTTCATATTCACAAGAGGGACATATTGGTTCTACTTGCTGTACTTACTGTCAGGGTAATGTACTGCCAAGCCTCTGTGACTTCACTGCAACTCCCACATTTCAGCTGTTTTGATAAAAAAGGAAAAATGCATGGCTATAAAATTAAGTGTTGTGGCCACGCTAGCTATACCCAGACCAAAAAAACAGTCTCAGGACATTGGATCCGCTGTGATTGCATCTGGCTCCTCTGGACGCCCTATCAGGGGTATGTCCAAAAATGTAATTTTGATTAAAGAATGCCCCGAATGTGACGGTTATTCCTGTCTAAGCTATACCCTGTAATCAGAGAAACAATCTGAGTAATATCGAGTTTAATCGTCCTTTTTTAATAGAGAGTAGAGAGTGTGCATGTGCATGTTCAACTAGAAGTTTTCTACTTTCTAATGTTTACCTATAATATTAATCAATCAATTGTCCAAAAACAGCACATCATAGATTATGGTGAACGTGGTGCGAAATAATCTTTTAACATTCATTCATCGACATCGTGCAGCAGCTCAGTGCACTAGGCAGACACTCGCATACTTGGCGGAGCTCGGAGCTCCGCCTCGGCCCTGCCTACCGGCCGGCCCGCGCCCCCGTGGTATGGTGGCGGTAGTTTGGCATTACCTTCAGATACCAGCGGAAGTCTTCCCCGTCTGGTTGCAGATTGGTTATGTTCTCCAAATTCGCCTTGATCTGTAACCCGATGCGCTGAAAGAAAAATCATCAGAATAAATTACAAAGACGTCAATGCCTCAGTTACACATTAGATACTTACGTCGCTTCTGCATGTGAGAGTGACATGAGACTTACCACCATTTTGCTCAGCTCGACAATTGACGTGTGTACTGTCCTCCGGGGGGATTCCCCCTAGTATTGAATAGTTCAATCAGACTATAAAATCATGTTGTGAATATTTCGTTTTCATGAATAGATAATTCACAAATTGATTGGAATTACGTTAAAAATTAAGAAGAGTTTATTATTTTCATTTGTTCTTCCACATAAGACTGTGATTTGTATTGCTCTAAATTTCATACTGTATTTGGACATTATCTGTGAGTACCTCTCTCGAAGGCGGCCGACACAGCTGATCAATTATCTTCCGGGTTGATGTGTGTACAATGTCATGTTGGTCAAGGAAACGTGGCTGGCAGTGCGTTTCGCATGTAAACATTGCACACGTACCGCCGGGCTCGACTGGGGCTGTTATCGGCTCACACGTACGCCAGTAGTTCGGCGACTCAACAACTGCCCGTTTGCTACATCAGCAGCTGCGCACGGTCCGACGATCACATGATTGGAAGTCTAGCGGTAATTGAACAGTTATATTCTTTTAAGCACCATGTTAAAACAAGAGTTGAAGGAAGGCAGATCCAACGAAATCATGGTTATTACTACACGTAAGTAGATCGGTATTACTAGTGTTTGGGAGTTACAAGAGCTAATACTAAGTTAAGTTGAAAATTAAATGCTACTGTCTTGAGATGTATACTCTGAAAAATGTCGAGTAATGAATGAAGTTTGTTGGCGATGACGCGATTGTCGGAGAAGGTGTGGAAGATAGAAATGAAGAATAAAAAGAAGAATGCAGGTAAACCGAACTAAGTTGTATCCTAAACCACTGAAATATCAAGTAAATGGTAATTGCTATTAAAGATACTTGAATATGAATTAGAGAAAGGAAGAATTTAGATTTTCTGTTACAATACATGTTTTATGTTGTAATGAATAACAATTCTCTCATTTCTCTTGCAACAGACGTACATCTTTCCTTTAGACTGTAGCCTTGATTGACACCCGTACGCATCAATCCCTGGTTGCCATCTCAACTAAACCCAGCATGGAGTCAAACATTAAGATTCTTCTGGTGGTGTGCATGCTGGTTGTCTTTCTCATGACCTTCGCAGGAGCCCTGCTTCCCCTCAAGATCTTTGGCAGGAAAGACAGCCAGTCAGAGGCTCAGTCCTTGCGATCTGAGAAGATTGCCAGCCTCTGCAACTGCCTTGCTGGAGGAGTCTTCCTAGCAACCTGTTTCCTAGGCCTCATCCCAGCAGCAAGGCAGAAGTTTGAGCAGGTGTTTGCAGAGAGCAACTATACCACAGATTATCCTGTCTGTGAAGCAGTCGTTGTAGCCGGGTTCTTTCTCATCCTTTTGATGGAGCAGGCAGTAACAAGTGCTCAGAAGCAGAAAGCCACACGGTCCGTAGAGTATGTGCGGCTACAGCAAATGGAAGATGATGGAAACAGTGTTGAGAGTCACTTTATGGACATGGAGGAAGAAGAAGAGGATGATGTCATCTTTGCGTCTCCGTCGCAGACAAGAGCGAAGACTGTACCTAACAGTAAAACCAAATCCAATGTGAGATCCAACCACAGTCATTTACCAGATGTGCGTATTGCTAATAGTAGTAGTAACAGTCGTGGCCACTCACATTCACACAGTGGCCACAGTCATTACGGCAGCCTCAACTCAGCCAGTATGATTCATTCCATCGTCCTTCTCCTGGCCCTCTCTGTACATTCCGTCTTCGAGGGGATGGCGCTCGGACTCCAAACAAACGTCAAGCAGATCATGTACCTCCTTGTTGCCATGGTAGCGCATGAGAGCCTGGCAGCCTTCGCCCTTGGTACCAGTCTCTTGAAGACTGGTGTCCGCCTCTGTCCGTATGTTGTATACAGCGCCATCTTTGCTGGCATGATACCACTGGGGACAGCGATTGGAGTCTGGATTCAAGCCACACCTGGTTTTGGCGCCGACGTCTGCTCCGCGGTTATGCAGGCCCTGGCCGCGGGAATCTTCATTTTTGTGACTTTCTTTGAGATCCTGAACCATGAATTTGAGAGCGGTGATCGACGGCTGCTTAAAGTATTTGTTGCACTAGCAGGGTATGTGGCCCTTGCTGCATTAGAAGTTGTTGGGTAGAGAGATGTGGTCAGTGTTCAGGCTTGTGTTTTAAAAAAGCCCACCAAAGATGACACAATGCCATGATTCTGCAGCCACAAGGGCCTAAAACTACTTGTACAAATGCCATGATTGGGTCCTATGCTTCAGTGAGTCACAGAGTAGTTAGGCTTATCAGTTCTTGTCATCCATGGTGGCCTTGACAGGAACCTTTCATATACTGTTTGACAAATATGTTTAAAAGTTGTCTCTTTTAGTAGTGTACATATTTTGTGAAATCCATAGAGATGATATGGCTTAGCAGTGTGCAGGCACAGATTTAATGAAATAAAATCTTGCTGATAAACATGTATTTGGTATTACACATGCTACTAAGATTAATGTGTTAAAGTCTTCCTTAAAATGGTGTGATAGTAGTGCCATTCTCATTGGGCTTGAAAAATCGCGAAGTTAGAAAAATCGCGAGGTTAAGGTGAAAGTTGCCTAGCAACCGTACCAAAAACCGAACAGTCCTATTGTCCCGGTCCCCTAACTTCGCGATTTTTTAAAGCCCAATGAGAATGGCACTAATGAGTACATTATCTGTAATTAAGGAAGGGCTTGTTCTGACGTGACTACAGGTCTATTCTTGTTTGATTTTAGAATCATGAAAGCCCATGCAAGATTCGTCCAAAAATGCCAGTTATTGACATTCAAGGAGACCTGTAATGTTACCGTTCTTACAGTATGATCTGTGCAGGTTTACCTTCAACCAATTGCATCAGACCAGAGGTATTGATACTAATCATTCATCAAAGATTTAATTTGGTTTCCTCTAGCAGGCCTGATCATGGATGTCTGTCTATTATGGTACTGGTATGTGGGTTTGCAAAAAACAGTACTTGATACTAGAACTTGTTGGCCACACACAAGACACTGCCTGCATTATTAACATGATGCCAACTGAGGAGAAAGAAGTTTCAGTAGTTTGAATTCTTGCCACCCAAATTATAGCAGTACCACAGTGACTCATGAAGGATTTGATACCAAAGAAAACAGAAGTTACACTACAATCTTCATCGTTGAAAGAGATACAGTAATTGATTGTATTAATTATTATTATGCCATGTTGGTACTAAAACCTGCATTTGTTCCCGTGAGTCTTGTACAGACTGGCCAGGAGGTTTATGATACATGTATTCACATACTGTGTATGTTGGAGAAAATGTTTATTAATGTGTATTATCTGTTCCTCAAATTGTAGTATTATTCTGCTAGCTTTGGCTCGCTTTACATTGGTATGTTACAAATCTTGGCAATATTCATTCTCTCACTGACTCTTCCAACTTGTTTCTACTTACTGATTATCTTGGACTATTGTGTTTTCCACCAACTCTTACAACCTTTGACTTCTGTGTCCTTCCGTAATACAAGAGCAGATCTTTTGTTGTCAGGTGATTTCTCCATATCATACACTTCACATGCATGTACGGATGTAGATGTAGGAAAAAATATTCACAAATTGAATCCAGTACATAAACAATACCACCATGACAGTCTGTTTGCTTGTGGACATACAATGTACATTTAGCATACATTATAGGGACCACATATAAAGAAATTGGACTTGGTCAGGACAGAGTTTAGTGAGGACATGTATGATGCCGATTTCTTAGACAGGTGCGCAGGCAAAATTGAAATCAGAATCATAGATTTTTTTCTGATATCTACACTGGCCATGCTTGTCTTGCATTCCAATGGAAATCCAGTTGTTGCTTTCCTGTGCTTTGCTGTATGTAGCTGAATCCATAATTGTGAATGTGTGTAAAATGCTATTTTCTCAAGAAATTGGACATCTACATGGAGCAAGGACAGAAGATCTTCCTGTGCATTATTGAACTTGCAGTTCAATGTGAT
The DNA here is from genome assembly GCA_963669155.1 of Arbacia lixula. NCBI lineage: Eukaryota > Metazoa > Echinodermata > Echinoidea > Arbacioida > Arbaciidae > Arbacia > Arbacia lixula. Next base: position 511,160 of record OZ022580.1, on the reverse strand, counting down.
TCCTTATTAACCAGTGGTCATTTGGAATTATATCCCTTCTATGAATATTCATGAGTATTCTAGGAACGTGATTGGTCAGTTGATGAAAAAATAGTTCTATGCCACTCCCTCCTCAGATAGATAATTTCCACTATACAATCTCACAGCTTGGTATATTTGTATACTATAAGCCTGATAGTAAATTAATTAACCATTTCTACACCAGACAAGAGCCAATCCTCAATATCCAATGGAAGCAGCGCATGCCAAATGCTGAGTTGAATGATGGTTCCCCCCAAATAAGCCTCAAGATACAGAGGAGAAGGGAAAGGTTTGCTGGCCACAGTACATGAAGTGGTAAAACCTGTGTCTAAACTGCTAAATATGTTACTCATTGCAGAAAATTTGGTAGTGATAATCGTTTGTCTCGCAATGTATGGTCAAACGGAATTGAAATAAATCACGACGTTTCATGCGCCGCTGCAACACTTCGTCAGGTGTGATACAAAATTGTAGTAATGGGGGATGTCTAAACTAGTGCATTGGATACCAAACATGGCAAAAGGAGACTTACCGGTAGTAGACCGGCCCTGACATATCTAGATGTATTAAGACATGACACAGGACTGGACAGGGACAGCATCATTGTCAGTGATGAAAGACCGTAGCGTGGAGAGCCATCATACATGTAGATCAAGAATACCACTCAACCTCAACGTGTTAGCAACAATACCCTTGTAAATAGGTTATGAATAACATACCACTCGAAATAAGCAAGTAAGCATTCAAGCAAGTCATCATCATCATTAGCAATCCATCATTACGATGATGACTAAGAATATTCTTTTCTTTTTTCTTTTTTTTCTTTTTTTTAATGTTTCCTTGAGTGACTCCACAATTCAATTGGATTTCAGCAAGTGATTGTGCCTTAACTATACATGTACTGGAATATAATGCGTGCTTTCAATCCCAGTGTGTGTATACAACATCATGTTATTCATATTGTGTGTATTTTGCCATGTTGTCATTTTACTGAAAAAAAACCTTTGATAAACATTTGAATGGCTCGTGTTATCAAAGACGATGTGATACTTAGTTCAGCCTTAAAATTAAACCACTCAGCATTGCACAATAAGTATCATTTCTTGCTTGTTTTATTTTATGATTGTTTTTTGTTTATATCATTGATGTTGAGGAGCTAAAGGGCTTAGACAAAATGTCATACTTATTTTTGTTTTTCCCTCTGCTGTAGACATGTGATATCAGAATAGACACGGAAAGTCATGGCTAAAAATGCATTTTCTAATATAAAGAAATGGATCTACAGAAACGGGGATAGAGGTGGAGATGGAACTTTGAATGGGTAGGATTAAGGATGATAGAGGAAGAGAAAGAATTCAGGGGGGGGGGGGTTGTCAAAGCTTTGTCAAGTTGTCTGTATAACCTTTTGTGTGTGTGTGCTGGGGGCTTAGTGGGATATGCAACTGACATTATAATCATCTCCCTGGCTATGCTATCTTGTAACATCAGCATTTCTGTTGCACCTTGATTTTTATATATTTTAAATGTAGGTACGGTAATTAAAGTGTCAATGTGTTGTTCCCTTTTGCTATATTTGTTTAAATACTCAATTCAAATGTAGAAATAAAGTGTGTATATGCTAATGATCATCCTGGGTTAAATGTTTTATACATGAATGTAGGATATGGGTCATTCCATGGGGTTGGGGCAAAGTTTTTCTGCAATGTCCATGTAACAGAGGTATCAACCTTTGCAATTCACCATGAAGATCAATTCAGATGTGGTTAAGTTTTGAGCTGTCAGTAAAAAATTGCTCTCTTTTCTCATAAGTAGACGTTAAAATTGGAAATCTATTATGGATTTGAAGCAACAGGCATACAAAAATCTAACACCGTTACGACATATTGTGTTTACATGGACAAGAAATTTTTGTAGGTAAAATTGCAATATGCCATGGTCTTTGAGAAATAATACTGGATGGGACCCCATTTTTTTGCTCATGCCATTATTGGACTATATTTGCCTGGTTTGAAAAAGATATGGATTTGAAGTTGTTGTATGTCACAAAAATTGCCCCAGCCCTGTGGAATCACCCATTACAGAAACAGGGGGAAACAAAGAGCTACAATTAATGATGTTGTACTGTATATTCTACCTGTGGATACTTCAGGGGCTATTTTTTGCATCATGGAGTGATTGAGTGCCCTGAGCTTTCATTGTAATGCAGTCACAGATTGGTATGGGATATTACAACCAATCTGTGGGGTTGTACATGTATTTCTGTTGTATGGTTTACTGGCTTATCTGGCATGAAGCTATAGCCTACTTCAGAAACCCATTGAATATCAATCCAACATTTCCACTGAATAAGCAGATTGGTTGGTTCTTCCTATACAGTGTATGTATGCTGTATTGCCTACACAGTCAAACCTGATGATGTTTGAAGGTTTGCATGGTGGTATGATCAATTACGAGAGAGGTTTACGGTACACCATGTGCAAAGTCCTGGGAGGACTGAGATGAGAAAACATGGATAGAATTCAGGACTACACTCATTTCGAAAGAATACTCTACTTTCAAATCTCCACTTTCTCGCCTGTCCATTTCACCTTCAATTCTATTCAAGTTTTCTCATCTCAGTCCTCCCAGGACTTTACACATGGTGTACCATAAACCTCTCTTGTGACAGTCAAACCTGTCTATGTAGACCACCCCATGGATACAGAAATAGCCGTCCTTTATAGACAGGTGCAGTTATCTGCACATTGCTTGGATAGATTCAAGTGGGAATATAGTGTGTAGAGACAGGGTTTATTAATGTTATAGGCAGGTTCTGCTGTAGTATGTCTACTAGGTCTGTAATTGCACTGAGTGTATATTGCCTGGCAACACCCCCATTGCTCCAAGCTCATCGGCTGTTGCCTAGGTAGTCACGCTTCAAACATTGCCAAGGAAGAACAATACACAGCTATGTTGAAAATGAATGGTGCTTCAATGGTTTCATAAAATGTATCCCAACCTTTCCAATTGTAAACTCTTCTTGGCAGCATTAATCATATTAAATGTTTTTCCATTATCTTGCAATTAAAATGAAAAAAAAAAAGTATAAAGGTGATATCCATTAAACATGTTTGATGTTATGTTTCTTTACTGGATGTTTAATTTCATCCAATTATCAAATAATATCACACACACGCAAACACACACACACAGGCACACACACACCACACACATGCAGAAATACAAGCGTCATTCACACTCGTACCCAAATAAGTGCTAGTAAAAGCACACAGAAGTATGATTTTGCTGCAAATAGTAGAATGTTATTTATTCTATTTTCTGAGTGGAGTTGTAAATTCCAAGCATGAGGAAAATCCATAGCATTTTATTATGAAAATAAATGCAACCTTCCAAATCGTTTAACTATTATGAAAAAAGACAGAAATACCAGAAAACTGTCAAATCTTCATCACAGTAAAATCGTAGATGTATTATGCAAAATCTAAACATATGATCAAACTTAAAATAAACAATCTTCAATGTTGTTTTACAAATTATATTCCTGTTGTGGTGGATGAGGTTTCAGTCAACGATATCCTGTATATACATCTGTGTCATCTGTTTAATCTCTTGAAATGAAACCCACGGATCATTAGTTCCTTATAAATGTGGGAACTGGTAAATAATGTGTACATAATTGAATAAATTATAAATCCACATTTCTGAGCATTTTCTTCTCTTTTCATGTTTGGAATAACAAACACTTACGAGATTAACAATTTGGCACATGATTAACATTTCTTCTGAAATGGAGTAAACGAGGTACAAGGCAAAAAAATGTGTTTATAATTTTAATTCTGCATTAAATACTGCATGACAAACAACAGACTGTCTGTTGAAACACTGTCTGTAAAACATACCGGTACTCTTGTTGTAACAATCATTTTCCCAGGCAGAAAGTTCACATTTGTTGTGTATTCCATTGTTTTTTCTATCCCGGTATAGTACTTGTAAAGTTTCAACATATCATGTTGTTCTGAACAAGTTTGTTGAATTTACCAAAATGTTGATGTGGCAGGTACAATGTAACACATATAAAAACATATATTGAAGTACCACTTAACCACAGGTCAACATAATTAAATTCTGTGGTTCACTATGGACATTGGCTAGTCACATTGCAACCAATACCTCAAATAAAATTTAAGTATTTCAGAAAACATCCCAGTGACTTTTCATAAGTTTAGCATTGCTACAGTACTTGTTATAAGCTACAAGAGATCATTGACATCTGTAAGCTGCTGTATGTTTATGACGCAAAACGGAACATCTTGAGATAAGCACCTTTAATGTTGTTCTATTTTTTTTAAAAAAAGGTATACTACCCGTTCATTATAAATGTATTTGCATTTTGCAACATAATACTTTACATTGTAATGTATAGAATGTGGAGTAGTTGTGTACCGTCGTTCTACATTATATGGTAAGTTCTTGAAACTTTCATCTGAATAAGCAGTACTTTACACCAACTGAAATGTCAACGAGTCTAATATCTGGACAACAGTGGCTGATGTTTCTGAAGGCAGACTACTTCCAGATTTATAATGGTGAACCTTAGCCCAAGTAAAGGTTCTAGTCTAAAAGTATTTTGTGGACTGTATGAAGCATGTCCTAATTCAGTTCAGGCAATTCTAAGCATCTCTATAACTCTATAACTATAACTCTGTGGAAAAAAATGTTTTTAAAATAGTCCCAAATGTTCAGTGCCTGATTACAGCAAGACCTCATTGCGGCCTATGTGTACTGCATAGTGCAAGATAGAAACTTGGTGGGAAAATGAATGATACAAAGACAAAAATGCAATGAACAAATAAATAGTCAAATATAACAGACTGTTCAGAACAAAATATTTCCAAGGCACCAAATCTAATAACATTACATGATGAATAACAAAAGATGTCAAGGATTTTACATGCACATTTTGCAAGATGATATTTAAAAAATTCAAAGAATATTTTGTAAGTGTAAGCTGGAATCTCTTTTCTCTGTCAGTTCAAATAGCCACTATGAATCAGAAATCTGAGATAATTTCTGGTGGTTTGTTTACCTTTTTACCTTCATGACGGCCTAATACATGCATCTGGTTGACTCTACCATGCAATAAATTGGTTGATTTTTGAGATCACATCAAAACAGTTTTATTTTAGTGACAGTCAATAACATAAAGAAAACCATTCAGTATGCAGAGTAAACTTACATGTAGTTCCCTTCTGAAACTACTTCATCTACATGCAATCCAATTTACATTTCTGTTATAAAATGTACACACAAACACAACTTGATCATACACGGTACATCTTCACATATAATACGACACAAAAACTATGTATGGCATCTGAAGAATGTACATATTAGAAAGTAAGCTGCTGGTACAATGTATATAGAAAATCTGACGTCACTACATCGGCAATTAAAACATGCTTTAACAATCCTCTTGGGAAAATTATCACGTATGATATATCTTACAAAAGTACAAATATCTTGCCTTCAATATCACGAAAACAATTATTTTTCAAAACAATGTACATTATTTCAGAGCAGAATATTTACAAATGTATACGATGGTAGATATTTCACATTTACACCAGAATGTATGGTATACGACATTATCAAGGCAGTTTTGTAATACATGATTTGACACAAAAATAAAAGTTAACATGATTCAATTTGGATGAGTTTATCAAGAAGGGAAAAATATGTTTCCCACAAAATAAGAAAAGCCCATGCTGTACTTTGAAAACAAAGTCCAATTTATTTTCAAAATATTACTATTACAACCATACATAAAATATTGATGGATGCAAATTCATGATTTTGGAGTTTAAAGTAAATTCTAGCTAAAAGCCAAGAAAATTTGAGCCACATATTCCTACATGTACAGTGTATATCCAATGCCTTAATGATCACTCTAATCAATCAGAATGTTGACAGTAATGCAAACAGGTGTAGTATATAGGAACTTCAGATTGTATTTTGATTGGTTTACAGTTGGGCCTGAGATCAACGTCACAGCTGATTGCAATCTATCGCAGTCAGACTGCAATCAATGTATGGAACTGATTGCATTTGATTGCAATCACTGTGCATTTGATCTCAGGCTCCACTGTATACTGATTTTTACATTTCAGAAACACATATGGAATCTTTGTTGGGTCATCTTAAAAACTTAGCTTTCATCCATCATCATGACAATGAACATACGACTGCAAAATTGATATTGTGAAAATAAATTTAAGTTTGTTTTTTAAGTACAACCCTTGAACAATGTTCATGTACCGGGCAAATGAAGGGCAAATGGTTAATTCAAGTAATTTCAATGAATTTCATCTGATCACTCCAGAATTGTTTAGTTATCCTCAGTATGAGACTTCACAAAAGACAACACAAAAAATCTGATTTCAGCTACTAGCACATTGGACAAGTCATTCCGGTTAGTGTTTTTCATACACCTAAGCATCAATTTCTTTCCTTGTTTGAAATGTGTGTCTTTCTAAAATATACTGAGAGGTCTTGGACTGGTGAACAGTACTAATCTGTCAAGTATACACTGAACTATCACAACTAAAAAATACAAAATATCTCAAGCAATCAACTTACTCATTTTAACCGTGTGTTCCTTTGAGCCCTATATATAGTAAATATGTACACTTTCTTTTTCCATCAATGATACAAATTTGAAAATCAACCTACTGATACTTTAAATGAAACAGAGAAGTTCAATACTGTCAACAACCATATATTACATACGATAATTCAATGTCAAAACTTATAGTCAGACTACATAATACTATCATGGTGACCTTTTCACATCCAACACTATCACATGTAGATCTGGTACTGAGCACAGTATTGAAAACAAGCAAATATCAACCTGTTGCTTCCTGTTAGATTTTCTGGCTTTGTGAAACCTGGTCCAGTTGGGATGTTAAACTTTGCCATGGAACTGCAGTAACCAAAGGGATTAGGCTTAATTGTGTCCTATAAGGTATTTGAAGTTTATTCATAGCTTGTTGTCTATTGTCTGAGCAGCAGATTGTGGAAAAAGCTAGCCCGCATACATGAGGGCTCAATACAGAATGGGTTAAGACTCGTCAAGCTCATTTGAGTATTTTTCTACAACAGTGATATTATGTTAGAGTCTCAGCTTGACTTACACATTTCTATGGGAATACTATTTGAACTGGCTAGGTCTATGGATTCCCCAGTGCAAATATTTTGTGAGCCCCAGCTGTCATTTTGATTTATGCACCCACTTTTATCCAGATGCCATATTCCTAGATGACGAAAGTAAACAAACATACATTTTGATTTTGGCGAACAAACTCCAGCTCACTGTTGTGTGCACACCCACTTGTATAGTCAGAAGCCAACACACATTGCCTGATCGCTTTATTGATCAAGTTTCTCTTGTATGTTCAGCGTGTAAGCGTGTGTGTGTGTGTGTGTGTGTGTGTGTGTGTGTGTGTGTGTGTGTGTGTGTGTGTGGTTTACTGTTACATGGGTTCAAATTCTGCTAAGGTTCGTTCTTCCTATGGTCTGTTACTTCACAGGTTCTATTCTCCAAAAATAAAGTAAGGATTGTAATACCCAAAATAAGCGCAACACCATATATATTTCAGGGATATTCATATATAGAGGTATACATAGGCACATTATATTTTGATATTACATACTTTTTATCTGTTGATTATTGTCTTAGCTGTTCATCATTCGTTTGTTTTTGTTTTTGTTTTGTTTTGTGTTTGTTTTTGTTGCGTGTGTGTTTGCTTGAATTGGTCTTTCTTTGATGTATTTTTAAGTATGTATTTGTATGTGATTTTTGTACTTGGGTTCATCTTACTGATGTCATTTAAATAATGAACTTTATACTTATGTGTTTTGTACCACAAAGGTTATCACACCTCACAAACCATCAGCTTTCTGGAGATGCCTTATATTCACCATTTGTTAAAATTGTTTTTTTTTGTTTGTTAAATGAATAAAGAATTTAATTGAAAAAACAAGGCATTAGCAATATTGCGTCTCGCCCACTTGCGAAAATAACCAGAAATATCGCGATCTCCGTTGCTACGCAAAAGAATTGTATCCCTGGCTGATTGTGATATATCTGCCATAGAATGTAACATTCCATAAATGAGAAGGGCTATTTCACGCAATGCTACTTCCTCTATCTACTCCCCCTCCCCCACCTTCCCCCTTCTTTGAGATGGAATAAAGCCTCCACCAAGTTCTATTGGATTAGACAAAGACAAAACAGGATGATAATCAGTTGCACAATAGAGGCGAAGTAAACTTTGTCTCTGGGGGGCATAGAAATGTAAAAAGGTTAAAATTAGTGCTGCAGATGAAAACTGAACATGGACAACGTCAAAATCAGGTGCAAAATAGTGACTTTGAATAAATTTGCATAAATGTGCATGAGTAATGTTTGCCTAAATCTACATCAGTAATGCTCACACATGCTCACACAATTCTGTGCACAAGTTAGGAAGCCTTCACCAAGAGTCTTGCAAGTAAACTTTAATGTATGACCTCTTCACCTCAAATGACCTTTGACCTTATCCTGTGACCTCCAACGGCACCATAACATGAAGGTACCCCCAGTGCATCTATGACCCAAGTTAGGTTGTAATCCAAGCAACCCATGTGAAGTTATTTGTCAAAAGAGAGTCTTGCAGGTAAACTTTAACGTATGACCTCAAATGACCTTTGACCTTATCCTGTGACCTCCAACGGTACCATAACATGAAGGTACCCCCAGTGCATCTATGACCCAAGTTAGGTTGTAATCCAAGCAACCCATGTGAAGTTATTTGTCAAAAGAGAGTCTTGCAGGTAAACTTTAACGTATGACCTCAAATGACCTTTGACCTTATCCTGTGACCTCCAACGGTACCATAACATGAAGGTACCCCCAGTGCATCTATGACCCAAGTTAGGTTGTAATCCAAGCAACCCATGTGAAGTTATTTGTCAAAAGAGAGTCTTGCAGGTAAACTTTAACGTATGACCTCAAATGACCTTTGACCTTATCCTGTGACCTCCAACGGTACCATAACATGAAGGTACCCCCAGTGCATCTATGACCCAAGTAAGGTTGTAATCCAAGCAACCTATGTGAAGTTATTTGTCAAAAGAGAGTCTTGCAGGTAAACTTTAACATAGAAAAAGAGAGTCTTGCACATACTCTTTAATATATGACCTCAAATGACCTTTGACATCATCACATGACCTCTGACAACACCATAACATGAAGATACCCCTAGTGCTTCTATCAACCAAGTGTGGCTGCCATTGCTGTAACAGTGGCCAAGTTATGGATCATAAGAGAGTCTTGCAGGTAAACTTTAACATTTGTGACAGACGACGGACGACGGACGGACGACGGACGGACGCCATTTGGATCCCTTAGTCTCGCCTTCACCTCCGGTGGGCGAGACAACAATTCAAATAGATTTATAAGCTAGAGTATAGATTGAGTATAAGCTGATGATTCTTTACACAATCTGTAACTCCGTAAATTCATAGTAGACCAGGTAGACCTCATCTATTCACAGTAGACCAGGTAGATCTCATAGTAGACCAGGTAGATCTCATCTATTCATAGTAGACCAAGTTGATCTCATTTATTCATAGTAGACCAGGTAGATCTCATAGTAGACCAGGTAGATGTCATCTATTCATAGTAGACCAGGTAGATCTCATCTATTCATAGTAGACCAGGTAGATCTCATAGAAGACCAGGTAGATCTCACAGTAGACCATGTAGATCTCATTTATTCATAGTAGACCAGGTAGATCTCACAGTAGACCACGTAGATCTCATCTATTCATAGTAGACCAGGTAGATCTCACAGTAGACCAGGTATATCGCATAGTAGACCAGGTAGATCTCATAGTAGACCAGGTAGATCTCACAGTAGACCAAGTACATCTCATCTATTCATAGTAGACCAGATAGATCTCATCTATCCATAGTAGACCAGGTAGATGTTATCTATTCATAGTAGACCAGGTAGATCTCATCTATCCACAGTAGACCAGGTAGATCTCACAGTAGACCAGGTAGATCTCACAGTAGACCAAGTAGATCTCATCTATTCATAGTAGACCAGGTAGATCTCATTTATTCATAGTAGACCAGGTAGATCTCATAGTAGACCAGGTAGACCTCATCTATTCATAGTAGACCAGGTAGATCTCATAGAATGCATGTTGTTGTTTCTCTGCGGTGCAGCTGCAGCCCCAGCATTGGGTGAAGCTATGGTTGATGTGTTTGACAAAGCGAAGTGTCTCCTTGTCCCTGTAGACCAGAGAGAGGGCGTTGTCCTCAGGCACCACACTCAGCAGCTAAACAAGATATTGATATAGAAGACCAGGAAGAAAGCATTTAATAAGAAATATCTTCTAAAGATTTGGTATTGTGGCGTGTAAGTCATACAGATTGAAATTACTAGTATTAGTCCCATTACTTAAACAAAAAACATGGAATACCCAAGGTGATGTTTTAAGGAGTTGTAATGTGCATAGATGTCATTAATGGTCATGTCCACAAAAACTCCTTATTGTTCCACTACAAAACAACATTTCTTTATGCACAAAAAACAACACATGAAACAGTAGGAGAGGAATGATATAATGTAATATCTCTAATTCACATGTGCTGCAGAAGATGAAATTCTTTCTTAAAGGACACGGACACGTTCACAAAATACAGACACATCAGGGATGGACAACCAACCAAGACAATCCTATGAGTGGTTTGTAGTGATGACCTAAATCAAACTTGTGAGATGAGAGGGATAATTATGCGTACCTCTTCATCCTCGTCCTTTGCGATGTATGACATAAATCCTCCGCACTCTTGATTCAAGCCTAAGGAAGAGAACACAGGAAAGGAAAATCGGTTAAGCACTTTTTACACGGATGGTCAGCTGACTTTCTCTTTATTGGGTCATGCTCTAAATTTTTTCTCTTTCTCATTCAGTTCTTCATTTTCTTCCTCTTGTACTCCTCAAACTTTCTTCTGTTCTTTCTCTTCTTCTACTGCCTTTATCGGTGTTCAATTTTTTTACTTTTTTATTTCAAAAAAAAATTTCTCCCTGCTCATTTTTTTTTCTTCCTTCTCATTTTGAATCTTCCTCTTTAATTCAAAAAGAATTGTATTCATATTTCTATATTTCTATTGACAGGTGCTCTCTCTCTCTCTCTCTCTCTCTCTCTCTGTACAGGTGGTCACTAAGGCAGGTTTCGATGTATTATTTCTGTCACAGGGCTGTCCCCACAGTTTGCCAACTCCTCTTCATGAGAACTGTATCTCACATATTATAATCATTATTATTTATTTGGCACTTCACTACAATACAACATATAGTAACAATAACAAACATAATTTATTCAATACAGTAGCAATACATATTTGTATGGCTTGGATATATTCAAAAGGGCTGCTAGGGTTGAAGGGCAACTTAATGCCCATGGTCCAAAGACCCTCTACCTAAACATCAAAGCTTGAGCCTGGATTCTGGCATGCCTGCATATACCTTGAGTGTTGAAGAAGATGGATGCATCGAGGGAATCAATAGAGGTGGATGCTAAAGCAGTTTTCAATTCTATGTACATCAAAGCTTGAGCCTGGATTCTGGCATGCCTGCACATACCTTGAGTGTTGAAGAAGATGGATGCATCGAGGGCAAACTCTGAGCCCTCTGTGTCGGTATCATGCAGCAGTGTGTAGCAGCCATGGGTCCACTTCCTGACCTCAGCTCTACACCGAGGGTTCCTCACCTTGGCCACCGCCTTCTTCCTCTGCCCTGACAAGAGAAGACACAGGGATTGGGTAGAAGAAACAGGAGAACTATTGTTTAGGAAGTATTTGATGTATTATTTATATTGTATCATTTATTTGATGTGTTCTTCATATCACATATTTGATCTATCATTTATATCATTTATTTTTTAAATATTGTTATATCATTTATTTTATCTATTGTTCATGTCATATATTTTATCTATTGTTTAAATCATAAATTTCAATCATCTTTTGTTCATATCATATATTTGATCCATTGTTTATATCGTATATTTGATCGTATCATTCTACAGCCAAATAAACATGCCGTTTCCTCTATGCTAGTTTTATCTGGTTTGAAATGATAATCTTTTAAATGGATTCCCATCTGTCTTTAATGAAAGAGCTTTGATGAATTAGTGATTACCTTTCAGAACAGGACAAATGGATACCCATGTATCTTCAATGAAAGAGCTTTGATGAATCAGTTATTACCTTTCATAACAGGAGATCCCTCAGTATCTTGGTGATGATTATTATGTTCTCCATTCCTTCTCTCAGGTTGGTCCACTGCCTTCTGTGTCCCGTCTTCTCTGTTCGCTGTATTTCCCGTCTCTTTGCATCCACTCTCCTTGCCTTCCCCATTTCCTTCTATCCTCCCATCTTCACTTCCCTTTCCCTCGATATTCCCTGACATTTTCCCCTCATGCTCCTCCTCCTCAACTGTTTGAAGATGTGGCTCCACCGAGTGATCGACATCAACGTCGGAATCGTAACTGGCATCGTCCACCTCCTCGTCGCTGCTGTAAGGGGCCTGTTCGTGGAGCGGGAGACCGGTGAAGTTGGAGAGGAGCAGGAACATGTGCTCGCTCTGCATCACACTCAGACATTCCTGAATGAGAGCCGGGAGAGTGGTCATGTCAGCCACCTCATAATGCCTGCAAACCAACCGAGGAAGAAGATATTGTCTCATTTCTCTTCGTCATCCGTATCTTGCTCTGTGTCTATAGAAATAGTAGTTAATAGATGGCATTTTTATAGTGCCATATGTGGAAAAGTGATTCCTCAAAGCACCTGTCCAATCCAATGGGATAATTTTTGCAGCCATTAAGGCGCACTCATTCCATTCCTACCAGGTACCTAATCATACACCTGGGTGGAGATCTATCACTATAAATATGAATGGATATGAACAGAAGAGAAGTGAGAAGACAAGAGTGAACAACAAGAGAGGGCAAGAAATACGGAGAGGGAAGAGAAGGCATATCCATTTGAAATGGTAGCATTCTCACCGTTTATTTGCAGGTCCTTTCCCTTCCCATTGAATGTCTGGGCTCTTGAAGAGGTCCAGGAGCAATTCATACCCCTCGCTCTGAAGATGCATTAAATAATACAACAGAAATATCAAGCCACCATGCTCACATCGGCACAAAACAAGTAAAAGAATTCATTTTTATTGGTGCTCTGTAACTTGATGTTTAATCCTTCCTTTATCAGATGAAATACTATAGGATTTGTGTGCAATGCTTGTGAGAATACCAACATGGCACTTATGGGGTTAAAGAGCCTACCTCATTCAAAGAATGCATACTAGCTTTAATTCAGATTCCATGAAACATTGCTCTACCTCGAATCTGTGTAATATTCTACAATAATGAATTAGTGTAAATTCCATTGTTTTAGATCGGTATATAAACATTATTAATTTCTCAACTCCTTAGTTCTCAGAACCAAGTCTCCTTATGCTGTCAAATGTGACTTTAGTCCCATCCTGAGATCCTGACAGCTGAAAGTTGGGACTTGGAAGAAGTTTGTCCTTTTACATTAAGAACATTCCATACCTCTAATTATTGAGCCAGCTAAATTTCTGACCTGTTAGAAGTTATGTCTCGTACTAGTAAACACTAAAAAATTACATCCTAATCCATCAATAACTTTCTATACCACTTGTTCCTAAGCCAGCCAAAGTCTTGATTTGTTATGAATTATCCAAATTGTACCTCTAATTATTGTGATAGCTTCATAACTGACCTTAAGGAAATGATGTCCAAATTCATCAAGAACTTTCTATACCATATGTGGTGTCCCATTTGAGGAATAAGATAACATACCTCTAAGAATTGTATCAGCTGAATTTCTGACTCGTCAGAGAATTTTTCCTGTACATCACCTTGATTGCCTGGATCCATATACTTCTCATTCATCCAGTTGTAGAAGGTAGTCTCCTGTCAAAGAGAATAATCAATGTGAAAATATAGCAAATATGGCTAAGCATTCTATGAAAATAATCACCATTCCTTGATATTGCAGTTCTTTTAGAGCTTTTTCTAATTTACTTTGCAGTCACTTTGCAGACTGCACCAATCTTGCTGTAAATCTGTCTAAAAGGTTTGTAAGATATTGTGAATTTGCAATGCCTCTTTTGCTTTGTGGCAGGGGCCTAACAAATTACCTGAACAACTAACCTCCCCGCTATATCACAGGTAGCAGTGTCCTGTTTCTTCCTTTGAATTTGAATTCCCTCAAATAACCACATCCCCCCTCCCTCACCCCAACCCTGCTATCCCTAGTATAGTACTGGGTCACATACATCTGTATCAAGGTAGGGAGAGAGATCACTCCTGGGCTCGATGTAAGGTGGTGGCCTGGGGATGGTAGGGCCACGGAACCAAC